>CM053031.1:81225514-81689431 GCA_028564925.1 Lithobates sylvaticus
GTAATGCCAGTGTTCAGCGATTTTTAGGAAGGGACTGTGACATTGCGGCGGACAGATCGGACACCTAGCTGACATTTTTGACACTTTTTTGGGAACCAGTGACATTATTACAGTGATCAGTGCTAAAAATTTGCACTGACATTGTACTAATGACACTGGCAGGGAAGGGGTTAACATCAAAGGATTAAATGTGTTCCCTCAGTGTGTTTCTAACTGTGTGGGGTGATGGGCTGCTTGTGACGACACACAGATCTGTCTTCTTGCATAGCAGAAAGACAGGATCTGTGTGTGATCCCCTGTCAGAACGGAGATCTACCTTGCATTTAGAGGCAGGAAAAATAAACTTCCAATACAGGACAATCTTAGAAGAAAACCTGTTAGAATCTGCAAAAGACTTGAGCCTGGAGTGGAGGTTCACCTTCCAGCAGGACAACAACCCTAAACATACAGCCAGAGCTAGAATGGAATGGTTTACATCAAAGCATATTAATGTATTAGAATGGCCCCGTCAAAGTCCAGACCTAAATCCAATTGAGAATCTGTGGCAAGACTTGAAAATTGCTGTTCAGAGATGCTCTCCATTCAATCTGACAGAGCTTGAGCTATTTTGCAAAGAAGAATAGGCGAAAATGTCACTCTCTAGATGTGCAAAGCTGTTAGAGACATCCCCAAAAAGATTTGTAGCTGTAATTGCAGTGAAAGGTGGTTCTACAAAGCATTAATTCAGGGGGGCTGAATACAAATGCACGTCACACTTTTCACATATTTATTTGTAAAAATAATTGGAAAACCATTTATCATTTTCCTTCCACTTCACAATTATGTGACACTTAGTGTTAGTCTATAACATAAAATCCCAATAAAATACATTTACGTTTTTGGTTGTAACATGACAAAATTTGGAAAATGTCAAGGGGTGTGAATACTTTTTCAAGGCACTGTATTTGTTTCAGGTCAGTGATTCTATGTACTGAAGCTAGAGGACCACCATGACAGCCAGGACAACTGGTATCATTTGTAGGTGGAGTGGCAACTTTCAAGTTTTTACAGGGCAAAGAAGAGAGGGAAGAAGGGAGAAAAGATGAAAGAATAACAGGTTAGCTAGTTAGAAATGATTGTAGTTGTATGGTTGTGTTAAAAGTAAAATACAAATATGTGAGTTTACCTTGTACAAATAATAGTAAGTTTGTGTTTTTATCTACATTGTAGAATAATGAAAATTTCAAAGTTGTTTTCGAATGCTTCCACATTTTTAATTCTTTTTTTTAAATTGAGTTGTACTTATGGAAAGCTCTAAGAAAAATTCTAGCTAACATTTTGCGTATGTTACCCGAAGGCTATGAAATTTGTAATCCATAACTCCAGAAACAATGGATGCCTTGGCAGGGAAGGTTTCATTAAACAATGGAGGTTATGGGCAATATCTAATTTTGACTTTCACTGTCACTGTGGATTATTGTGTAAGAACTCTGAAGTGAATACCTTACAGCTAATATGGAATCTTAGTTCTGCCAATTTTAGTGAAGAGCAATGAGTGGTTTTATTAAAGGAGAACTATCAACACAGCACCTTATATATCCCTTTTCAAGAAGGGATATATAAGGATGGATTTATTGCCTTAAATAATTTGTGTTCACTTCAAACATCCATTCAGTAGAATAATGAACCTGCACATGTCTTCCATTGGATGTTTAAAGCGAAACACAGTTTTAAAAGACAAAAAAAACACAAAAAAAAACATACTAGTATATTAGTAAATTTCTACCAATTTAGAACAACTGTAATATAGGCACTGGATGAGGCTCCATATCTGCTGCTGCATTGCTCATCTGTATCAGCATTTAAATTTACTTTATGTGCATGTTCTGGGACTAAGATGCCTTCAGAAACTTTTGTGACAGATTACAAAGCCTAACAAAACAAAATATTTCCATAAGGACAAGCCATGGGTAGTCTGTGGATCAGTAATCCAGAGCCTGGAAAAGATAATTCAATTGAAACAAGTTTCCACTTGTCATTGTTCACCACAACAAAGCTGTTATAATAAAGTCCTCCTAATGAACCATTCTCAAAGTTCATAATTGAGATATTTAAATTATGTCTTTACATACAATTTTTTTTCGTTTTGGATAGAATGGGGAAGGGTTAGACCTTATGTCAAGTTTTTGTTGGTGTCTGTGTCCCCATTGGGGAGATTCTCATCTCCATTTGTCCTACTGAGTACTGACCAATGTCACTGAAAAAAAGTGAGGGGAAATCCAACATTCTAGAGTTGTCCCCAGATCAAAAGGTAAGGGAAAATCTTACAATGGGGTCGTCTGTTCCAGGTGGCGTTCCCCTCCCCATGGATGATCTTCTGTAGCTTCATCTTGCATCTCTGGGACAGAAAGTAAAGGAAATGTTCCCAATGAGACACAGATGGCATAAAAGACAGGTGTTTTAATGGTTCCTAGTCTATCAAAAACATAAAAAATAAATATAATTTGGCTTCACATACACTTTAATTTAGAATATATATGTACTGTATATTTTATCTTATATTTTTTATTTTATCTTCTCGCAGCTTTATTTGCCTAATGTTTACATTATAAAATGTTATTTTTAACATGTTTGGTATAAAATAGAATTTCCCATTAGAAAAACAGCTGCTTCTCAAGATGGCATATATAAGATGACCAAAGAGGAAAATAACACTAAACTGCATATGATGTAATATTATATTAAAACAATTTACGTTTTGATTTATGAATGTTATTAATTTTACTTTTCTGTATGACTGATTCAGCTAATAACAAGCACCAAAATACAAAAATGTGGAAATAGTTAAACTAAACTCTCCAATATTTATCACAGAATACTTACAGTGGCCATTTCGATAGTGTAATATTGATAGATTTCACACACTTCACAGGTACAAGGAATGTATCTCCGTGTCAGGACTGAGCTCCATATGGTTTGTAGTTATGACACATTGGGCTGGGTTGATCAGTGTCAAGCTCTCACCAAATTAGAGAAAAAATATAATGCATACATTTCCTAACTTAAATTAATTAAAGCAGAAGCCCAGCCAAAAGTAACAAGCCAAAAATAGTCCTTTAAAAGTAAAAAAAAAAAACAAAACCAGCTTTTGCTTCAATATTTAGCTTTTTAATACATACATTTCCTTGCGGTACTTTTTCCTGCCACTAGCCTAATGCCTTGTACACATGGTCGGACGTTCCATGTTCCAGATTTTTTCTGACGGATTTTGGCCGAAACGTGTCTTGCATACACACGGTCGCACAAAGTTGTCGGAAAATCCAATCCGTTCCGAACGAGGTGGCGTACAACATGTACGAAGGGACTACGTAGAGGCCAGTAGCAATAGCTTTCGTCTCCAAATTTCTTCTGAGCATGCGTGGCACTTTGTGCGTCAGAATTCTGTACACACGATCGGATTTTCCGACAACATAATCCGATCTGACTTTTTCCATCGGAATATCCGACCGTGCATAAGTCTGATGGCCAACATCGTGCAACCTATTTCTACTAATCCAAGGTGGTCCTATATCTGCCCCAGCCTGTGACTGGATAGTGAATGCAGACGCAGCACAGTGATAAGCTCCTCTCTCTGTCAGTTGCACGCATAACCCTGGTACCATTTTTTTAGAGCAAACGGACGGATTTCTTGGTATAACAATCGATGTGGCTAAAAGCCGCTCGGATGTTATCCCAAGGAGTGGGAGGGGACGTCACCCCCCTACGGCCACCTTCTGAGGCTTGCCTGGGCTCTTCCGTCCCACCGGGAGACCCGAGCGACCAGCCAGCACGTCCACAGGGTGGTCGGAGACCCAAACTAAACCAGAATCGGCTTCCATCAGTTCTCGGATCTAGTAACCAGGAAGCGATGACAGCATTCACTTGGTGTTTTGAAGTCTTTTAAGTGCAAAGGAGGGACCCCAGATCTCTCCATAAAGAGTACCTGTCACTGAATATTACTGTCACATAGGATGTTTACATTCCTTGTGACAGCAATAAAAGTGATCAGAATTTTTTTTTTTAAAGAGACAGTGTAAAAAAAAATATATAAAACAAATAAGATTTTTTTTTTCTTTAAAGCTTGCGCGCAGAAGCGAACGCATACGTAAGTCACACCGACAATGTAAATGGTGTTCAAACCACACATATGATATATATCGCCGCAATCGGTAACCTGTAGAAATTTTTAAAACGTCGCCTATGGAGATTTTTAAGTACTGT
Organism: Lithobates sylvaticus; assembly: GCA_028564925.1. Lineage (NCBI taxonomy): Eukaryota > Metazoa > Chordata > Amphibia > Anura > Ranidae > Lithobates > Lithobates sylvaticus. The sequence continues at coordinate 81,229,754 of CM053031.1, forward strand.
AGTTTTGTCACCATTCCACGAGCGTACGCAATTTCAAAGAATGACATGTTAGGTATCTGTTTACTCGACGTAACATCATCTTTCACATTATACAAAAAAATTGGGCGAACTTTACTGTTTTTTTTTTTTTAATTCATGAAAGTGTTTTAAAAAAAGATTTAGATTGAATCAGGTTTATCCCTAAACCTGGTGGCGGATTGATTCTGCCTGCTTTTTCAAAGAATATGCCAGAAATAGTGTGGGAGGATCAGTCACTGAATTATGAATAGCTATCTGACCAGAAGGTGTGGCAAGGGAGAAGCTTAATATTTGGGACCATCTGATCAGAGCTCTCTTCCCCTGGGGCTTCTCCCTTTGGAGGGGGTCTGTGTGTGTTCCAGAGAACTACTACTACTATGCATCAGCATGTGCTATGGGCTGAGGGCCTGAAAGAAGATTTGCCTTAGTGTACGGTGTTTAAACTGAAGCCTGAGTGTGTCAGTGTGCTTATGGGACTTAATACAGGGTGGGCAGCCTCTGCACAGGTAAAGTGGACCTGTATATTTATAACGGCCCCTCCAATGGTGAGCGCTACAAATAATACCCCCAAAATTCTGAGCCTTGCAGTAATAGAATAAAAAAAGTTTTGCTATAAAAGGGACAGCAAAGTGACAGCAAAAGTAACTACTGACCTCAAATCAAGCACAACAATATATTAAGGACAAAACAAAAACAGCTATAGTCGTTGATCGAAAGCAATCAGAACTAAAGTACAGTTTCCTGACTGTCATAGTTTAACCACTAGCCAACCAGCCGCCTGGTTCTCCTGCGCAAATCGCTGTAGCTGTATGTCAGCTCGCACAGGCGCGATAGCGGGGGTGGGCATGCTCCGGCACCGGCGAGCTCTTGCTCCCACTGCATGCTGTGGGAGCGTGCCCGCGGGTCGGCAAACTCGAAGTCCGCCGGCAACATGCGATTGCCTAGTACAGAAGCAGAATGGGGATCTGCTGTAAACAAGGCGGATCCCCATTCTGGCAGGGGACTTGTCAGAGATTTACTGTTCCCAGTGATTGGCAACAGTGATCTCTGTCATTTCCCAGTGAGCCCATCCCCCATACAGTTAGAACACGCGGAGGCAACACAGTTAACCCCATTGATCGCCCCCTAGTGTTAACTCCTTCCCTGCCAGTGTCATTTTTACATTGATCAGTGCATTTTTATAGCACTAATCAATGTAATAATGTCACTGGTCCCTAAAAAGTGTCATTTGGTGTCAGATTTGTCTGCCGCAATGTCACAGTCCGACTAAAAATTGCAGATCGCCGCCATTACTAGTAAAAACAATAAAAAATAAATAAAAGTCCCTAAATCAATCCCATAGTTTGTAGACGCGATAAGTTTTGCTCAAACCTATCAATATACTCCTATAGCGATTTTTTTAACCAAAAATATGCAGAAGAATATATATCGGCCTAAACTGATGAATAAACTTGTTTTTTTATATATATTTTTTGGATATGTATTATAGCAAAAAGTAAAAAAAATCTCCCAGGAGAATATGCACATGAATTCACCGGGACTGTGAATTTGAATCTGCAGTACATAGAGATAGTTTTTTATTAAACCCTACTGCAGTTCTTAAAGAATAGAAGAATCCGTTTAGCAGTTTTTATTGGGTTTTTCTTGCTCTCTGAAAACTGTAATGAGATCTTTTTAACGACAGCTCTAGTAAGTTAATGGGGCAATAGATAAAAATAGTTTAAATACATTTAGTCTATGTTATAGGCAGACAATGAACAATTATTTTACAATAAGCATACAAAACCTCAATGTTGTTGTACTTACAGGGAACTCACGGATGTAGAATTTGAATTTGAGGTTGTGTCTTATGTGCACATTTCCCAGAAGAAGTAATTAAATTCACATTAGTGTAAACATTTGCATACATTAAGATATTTCTATAATCTATGAACCTGAAATTTAGTGTAGCATTTGCTTTGACATAAGCTTTTTTGATCGTATACAAAAATAAGAATATACTTCTTAATTTGCTCTGTGTGATTAGTAGGGAGAGCTTTTAAAGGGATTACCCACTTTCATCGTAAAAGCCCAATTCACTCAAGATAATGTTTCATTTTTAGGTGATGTCTGGCTGGCTGAGATACTTGCTTGGTTCTTATTTACTGGGCGGAACGTACGCACACCACTACGCATGTGCGGTCGTGAGTCGGCCATCTTTGTTTCTGAAAATTGTGGATTGTCTGCATTTGCAACACCAGATTATGCTTGTATCATTCGCATATACAGTATGTGAGTGTATTTTTGTTGTGCTTTTAAATGAATGTATGGTTTTAGCAATATTACTCTATTGTGGCAATTTTTTGCTTTCAACATCCAGATCTGTCTGGAGTGGACCTCACCTTATTGGAGTATTTTTGACCTGTGATGTGTACACAATGGTGACTGCTATGACTATTGGGGCTGCTGAGCTGGATATACACACAAGCGCTTATTGACCAGTCTAAAGCCCCATACACACGGTCGGATTTTTGCATGGATTCTGTCCGATCGGACAATGTTGTTGAAAAATCAGACCGTGTGTATGCACCATCGGACAGTGTACGTCGGATTGTCCGACGGACAAAGTCCTATCTCCTGCTGGATAGATTTGCCGACAACACGGTCCGATCACACCAAATCCGATCGTGTGTACGGTTGTCCGACCGGACAAAGTGCTACGCATGCTCAGATCACATTACAAGACCAAAGCTATTGGCTACTAGCCTCTACGTAGTCCCGTCGTAGGCAACAAACGTCACCACGTTCAGAATGATCGGATCTTCCGACAACTTTGTCCGACCGTGTGTACGCAAAACCAACATCGGACAAAGTATGACGGACATGGTCCGACGGACCTGGTCCTCGGATAATCCGCGCGTGTGTATGGGGCTTAACAGGGGGTCACATACCATCTTGTAAGCAGGATATGAGCGTGTGAGATGTCATCGGGTTTACTTCAGGATTCCTACCTATCACCACAGTTGCGGGACTGCTTCTTTTCACTAAGCTTCATATCTGGGACTTTTTTCTGTTTACATATTTATTTGAGTTTTATTGATTGATGTCATTTATTTAGTGCCGCACTATTTGTATTTATATGTTCTGTGTGTTTTTGTATCTTGACACAGTGCATAGTAGCTTTTTTTGAGTTACCCGTATATATCAGCGTATAACACGCACAGGCGTAAAACACGCACAGGCGTATAACACGCACATTCATTTTAAGAGGGAAGTTTCAGGAACAAAATTACATTTTAAATAAGGAACTTTGAAGCAAAATAAGGGTCAGTGCCTGTCTGCAGCCTCACTATTGCAATTAATGCAGCCTGATCAATGCCCATTGGCAGCCTCACAAGTGCCATCAATGCAGCCTCATCAGTCCACATCAATGCAGCAGCTTCACCATTGCCATTAATGCAGCCTGATCGATGCCTATCTGCAGCCTAAAAGGGGCGGGGGACAGGGGGGGGAACAAGCACCGACAGATTACAAAGAGTGAAAATCTTCTATGATAGACAGAGCAATGGTCCAACGGCGGCCCAGGAGATGGGACTTCCTATTACAGAGGCCGTCAAGTAAACAGGATATTCTCACTGCATGTAATCTGAGGCCGCTTTTCCCACCCCCGCCCTGTCTCCTCCCTTCCTGTCTCCTCCAAGGCAGCTAAAATTTAAGTATTGGCGTATAACACGCACATGCTATTTGCACACGATTTTCATGGGTTAAAAAGTGAGTGTTATACGCCAATAAATACAGTATATTTCTTTCTGGCGCAGATTTATTTGGAACCTTTTCTTACTTAACTTAGTGGTACCATATGTCCAGGCGCTGTTCCCACCCACCATTAAGAACTCCTCAACCTTTCATAGGGTGTTCCAACTCCTCTTGCTAAAAAGCCCAAATAAATCAGGTTTGAGTGGAACAGTGCTTTAAAGCTCTGCTCCAGATTAGGCAAGTCCGTCCTCAGCCCCCCTCCCCCACCAAATATTCACATACATATCTAAATCACAGTTGTCTTCTGGCCGGCTACATGACAAACAGTGTCTTTTATTTTCTCCTCCAGCATCAGAGGTTGGTGGGCTTAAATTCTGCAGAGAATAGCTCACATTGGGTAGTGTGGTTGTTCTATGCAACCTTCTCCTGTGAGCACGGGCTGCTTGATTATATACAGGGATGTGTCATTGATGGTCTGGATCAACAGGAATTGGCTTGAATGGCAATGGGAGTAATTCAGCCTAAAAAAGGACCTACGGACAACAATGGGTGAGGAGGCGGAGGGCAGTGATGCAACATGGAGAGGGTGAATACTGCTTTTAGAACTTTTTAATTAAATAGTTAAAAAAGGGTGGGGGGGGGGTAGGGCCCAGAACATGCTTGACTGGAAGTGTATTTAAACCAAAAAACTAAATGTAATAAATCGAAACAGAACTTACATGTGAGATCTGATAAAGTTTTCTGTTTTAGGCTTTATTTTACCTTTATTTTCACCTGCCAGCAATACACTTTGGGGGTTAATTTACTAAAACTAGGGAGTGCTAAAGCTGGTGCAATTCTGCATATACACCAGCCAATCAGCTTCCAGTTTTTTGTCAAAGCTTAATTGAACGAGCTGAAGTTAGACCCTCCTCACCTCCGTTCAGTACACAACAAGTTACAAGGACACAAGGTTTTCGTAAGGATCAAAATGAACCTTTCCATACTTGCAGTCAATGTACTTAACCTGAAAAAAAAACTTATGCAGCCACAACATCTAAGGACTAGTAAGCTGCAACATATTACATATAGAAGGTGTACCTAAAAAAATTGGTGAATGGTATCAGAAATTAAACAAAACAGAAGATACAAATTACCTTTATTGGCCTTCAAAATAATCGGCATCCTTCACAACACACTTTTCACAACTTTCATAAAGTTTCTGGAAACTGTCAGCAAAGGCCTCTTTAGGAATCGATCACAGAACTGCTGTAACAGATTCTTGGATTGCCACCACGTCCACAAAACATGCACCTTTCATGACGCTCTTCAGGCAGGGAAACAGAAAAAAGTCCGCAGGCGCCAGATCAGGGGAATACGGTGGATGATCAAGAACAGGTATGCTGGGCTGAGCCAAGAATTGGTGCACATGGATCGCACAGTGCGCAGGTGCGTTATGATGCAGCAATATTCACTGTCCAGTTTTGTGCATCTCTGGCCGAACAGGGCAGAAGCGTCGTAGCAACAGTTTCAAAACTTGATGTTCACTCATTAATCCATTGCACTGACCCTACCTCTCACACTCACTACGTTTGACCGACTGTAGCAGGTTTACTCTGATGGTCACGTGTACTGCACGCTAGGTGGCGCTTCTCACTGTCTCTGGATAGCTATGTGCATGCGCGCGCACCTGGCCCATGTTGCCGTTGAGATATCAGACCATTCACTGAACTTTTTAGACACACCTCGTATGCAGTGTATGTATAAATGTGAGTTAAGGACCTTAGATTGTAAGTTCTTTGAGGGCAGGGACTGATGTGAATGTTACATAAATTGAATGCACTATATAAATACCTGAAATACATAAATAATTAAATAAACAAATACATTTATGTTTTTGGGCTTGAATATACATTACTTAAGACCTTCAAACCTTTCTTTATAGCAGTACATTGTCCTAGCATGGAGGAAGTGGACTACAGCTTAATGTAAGACTGAATGTGGCACGTCTTGATTTATTCCAATATACATTTCTTCAGGAAAAATTATGAATGAGTTTTATAACACTTTTTTAAACATCCATCATTAAATGGCACAAATAAAATTCATAATCATTTCAATTTGCTGTTAATTACATTAATGATGATATGATAACATGGAATATTCTGCTCAGAGTCAGGAAATAGCAGCAACTGGAGTGTGTGAGACACTTGCAGTGCCATATGTAATACTGTGTTATTAAACTTTTATGATGAAGCATGCTAAGGCACCAAAAGTTAAAGCTGAAGCAACAAAACAGCAAGAGCTCTTTTTACAACAAATTTATTTCACTTATCATCAGACAGATAGACTGGCAGAACTTTTTTTTTTTTTTTTTTTTCTTGCTTATACTGTGGAGGTTAGAAGACAAAAATGGTCTTTATTATAACAGTAAAAGTACTTACAGATGCCAAGCCATATGTTACTTATATGCTGAAATGTGGAAAAAACAAAATAGAGAATTGAAAAAAAGACAAAGGGGACACATATCTTTCAATATGAGGCTAGAGCTGCAGGGGATATTTGTAGTAGCTCAAACTCGCTAAGAAAACTACTAGTAAATAATTGCTAGGATTGGCAAAATTAATCATTTAACAGATGGAACACATTACTCCCTATGGCTTACTATGGATTAAGCTTTACAAGTACATTTTCATTCAAATGTGCATAGTAGAAGTATATCCATCTTTTTGGGGGGAAGTTCTGACAAACAGACCTCCCCAAATAGGATATTACGCTAAACCTGTAGGTAGATAAGAGAACCAGAGCCATCCCTAAGTGGAAGAATGGGTGCCTCCACCAGGGACAGGGCCCTTTGTGATTTCCCTTCCAGGGAAATTAACCAGTAATCTAAACAAAGTCATATGAAGCAGAACTACTGAAACCAACATATCACATTGACCATACAGTACCTTGCAAAAGTATTCATCCCCTTGGCCTTTTTCGTGTTTTGTTGCCTCACAACCTGAAATTAACATGAATTGTTTGGGGATTTGCATTATTTAATTTACAGAACATCAACAACTTTGAAGATGTTTTTTTTTTTTTTTATTGTGAAGCAAACAACAAATAGGACAAAATAACAGAAAAAGTCAATGTGAATGAATGAATGAATGACTTGTATAGCGCTACCTATGCGAACTGAATCGCTTCAGGGCGCTTTTTGCCACTGGTGTCCATTTGTGGTATAGCGCAGTCCTTGCCCTGTGGGGTCCCGACACGTTTACGCTTAATGTGCATAACTATTCACCCCCCTAAAGTTGTAGAGCCACCTTTTGCAGCTATCACAGCTCCAGTCACTTTGGATAAGTCTCTATGAGCTGGGATTTTTGCCCATTCCTCCTTGCAAAACTGCTCCAGCTCCTTTAAGTTGTGAACAGCAATCTTTAAGTCTGACCACAGATTTTCTATTGGATTGAGGTCTGGGATTTTACTAGGTCATTCCAACACATTTACATGTTTCCCCTTTAGCAGTGTGTTTGGGGTCATTGTCCTGCTGGAAGGTGAACCGAGTGATAGAATCTTGCTCAATAATATCCCTGTATTTAGCACCATCCATCTTTCCCTCAACTCTGACCAGTTTCCCAGTCCCGATTGCTGAAAAACATCCCAACAGCATGATGCTGCCACCACCATGTTTCACTGTGGGGATGGTGTTGTTTGGGTGATGTGATGTGTTGGGCTTGCGCTAGACATAGATTTCTTTGATGGCCAAAAAGTTACATTTTAGTCTCATCAGACCAGAGCACCTTCCTCCATACATTTTGGGAGTCTCCCACATGCCTTTTCGCAAACTCAAAACGTCCCATATTTTTTTTTGCTTAAAGTAATTGCTTTCTTCTGGCCACTCTGCCAAAAAGCCCAACTCTATGGAGCATACGGCATATTGTTGTCCTATGTACAGATACTCCAGTCTCTGCTGTGGAACTCTGCAGCTCCTCCAGGGTTACCTTAGGTCTCTGTGCTGCCTCTCTGATTAATGCCCTCCTTGCCCGGTCCGTGAGTTTTGGTTTGCGGCCATTTCTTGGCAGGTTTGCTGTTGTGCCATGTTCTTTCCATTTGGTTATGATAGATTTGATGGTGCTTCAAGGGATCATCAAAGATTTGGATATTTTTTTATAACCTAATCCTGACTTGTACTTCTCAACAACATTGTCCCTTACTTGTTTGGAGAGTTTCTTAGTTTTCATGGCAGTGTTTGATTAGTGGTGCCTCTTGCTTAGGTGTTGCAGCCTCTGGGGCCTTTCAAAAAGGTGTGTATATGTAATGACAGATCATGTGACACTTAGATTGTACACAGGTGGACATCATTTCACTAATTATGTGACTTCTGAAGGTAATTGGTTGCACCAGAGCTTTTTATGGGCTTCATAACAAAGGGGGATAATATGCCAATTATCATTTTTTTATTTCTGAAAAATTGTTTTATGTATATATTTTTCGAATTTTACTTCACCAACTATTGTGTTTTGATTCCTCACATATAATTCAGATTTAAAAAAAAAACATTGAACTGAAGGCTGTAATGTAACAAAATAAGTAAAAAGCCAAGGGGGTGAATACTTTTGCAAGGCACTGTAAGTATATAGCTGCACATCCTAGATGAATGTTGCAGCAAAGTCCAGTTGCAGGGGCCCCTGGGGATGATGCGACATCTGTCTTAGTGTCTGAGACCTGAAGACATGATCTGTGGTCATGGGGAGATCCTCCAACTGTTATCTAGCCAGCTTGCAACAGAGCTTTTCACCAGCAGGAATTGTGATGTGGCACTGGAACTCAGCCTGTCTACTCTGCACTTTATTCCATTCCTAGTAGTTTTTAATATGACCTGCAACTAGACTTCTAACTACCAGAAGTGGCCATCGGATGCCTAACCTGGTTCTAGCCTATACTGGTTATTGAGCCCTAAGCTAAAACTAGCTATAGAATCCAAGACTAAAAGGGACAGGGTTAACTAGAAAAACAGGAGTTGCATATAAACTTTATTGCAAAGAGTTAAAGTTTATTTTAGGCTTTTACTTCTGTCTGTGGCTCCACTGCAGAGATTTTTCCTCATCTCCTGTCCTCAGGGAGGAGCGGTTGTCAGGAAAGCAGAAAGAGCGATAAAAATAGTTGTCAGAATTGTTCCTTCTTCACCACTGGTGTTCCCACCACTTTCAGTTTTGACAGGAAGTTGAGATGCCTGGTCTCCTACTGCAGTCTGTGCTTCCTTCCGCTGGTCCTTACATTGCTAATCTGTCCTTCAGTGGAGTAGGGTTCAGCAGATGGAACCACAGAGAGTAGCAATGGAGACCAGAGTCCAACATGTCCAGAAGCATGAAGTGGCTCCTTGTGGCAGGCTGCTTAGCCAGTTCCTGCCACCTTGCCTAGAGCACTTTTTTGTTTCACTTCTACTCTGCCTTCAGGCCATGTCAGGAAACACTCTTTTACAATCACAGGAGGGGCCCGTCAGCTTAGGGTAGTTCCAAGCATAGTCTGTAGAGAGTCCTGCTAAACACCTGGGCCCTCATGACCTAGGGATCCTAGGTCACGTGACACTGCAGGGTGACTCGTCCTACTGCTGCCAGGCAGGCTGACCATCCTCTACTAAGCCAACATCCATTTTCCAAATGTCAAGGAATAGGCTTACCCTAGTTCCAGAAAAACAACTCAGTATAATTTTAATTAGATTTTTTTTCTTTACTTAACAGAAGGTTGCGTGTAGTAGTTCAAAGTTAACCATTAACTTCTTCAAAATCAACTTTCATGGCTTAACCAATCCAGACCCATCGCCCACAACAAGGGTTCTTTATGCAAAGTCCCTCCTCTGTAAGCAGTATCCAGCTATCCTGGCGTACTCCATATGGGAGAACAGGCTCCGGCTGCCTCTGAAGGAGAAGCCACCCACTATTTTATCATCTTCACATGGCAACAAAATAGGCCTAAACTCCAGACTCTGTCTAGTCTCTGGTAATGCCTGTCTTCTCCTAAGAGGTCTTACAAGCATTTAGTATAAGATAATTCAGCAAGCTTCCCTCTTTAGTGCAGTGGCATAATAGGCAGTGGGATAAGTAATAATAAACTGTTTACTTTCTGGCCCATTTAAGCAACATCAGCTTTTGATAGATGCTGAAGGCTTAATAGATGTTTTCGGTGGGAACACCCAACACTCAGGTAGACGAGAACAGAGTTGTAAATTATGGTGGACCAATTACACTGCTGACTTATCCAAAACTACAAGAGCTGACTCACCCCATCTGGCTCCACCTATAACTAAAATATCACTTTGTGGCGGTCTGACCTTTTAATTTGTTTATGAACTAAATGCATTTGGAAAAGTTATCCAAGTGAAACATGTTAGATATATTTAATATTGCAGACCTTGTGTTTTTTTTTTAAATTTAACTCAATATAAGGAAGACTGGACTATGCAAAGTTACATTCCTAAAAGCTTTTCTGAAGACTGACCTTGCATTAACATGACAAGGTCATATTCAGGCAGAATATACAAATAATGTTATACTGTAGCCTTCCATATAATATAGAAATAAGAGCTGTCTGATTTTATTTATCAGCTCTGGAGGAGTGAAACTGACTTCGTCCAGAGAAATCCTTGTTCCACAGGCAGAGAACATTAGGAGTAAATTGTATGTGTTGTCAGCATTGTCTCTGGTTAGAGGTGAGCTTTGCAATTTGTTCTAAACTATCAAATACTTTGCTTTTGATTTGTTTGATACTGTGGCCTGAAAACAGTAAATCTTTTACTTGACAGACATTGTAACCTCAACTGATTTATTGCAGAAAATTAGATCTTAAGGACATATATTCCTTTCTTAGAAGGCTACAGCAAAGAATATGAGATAAAAAGTATATTTTTAAAAGGTATTATAAAAGTCTATTTCAGAGTAACGAAACATGCAATATATATCCTTCAAAATCAGGCAAATAAATCAGCTTTCTTCACCAAAACAGATACAAACAATCCATAGTTCTGGTGAATTGCAAACAATGCTACAGCTCGCCGCCAGTATACAAATCCCGCACCTGGGTTAAAGTGGTTCTAAACTCAAAATGTTTTCTACCTTAATATGTTTTCTGCATTAAAGGGTAAGTTCACCCCCCCCCCCCCTCCCTGTGGCAGCAGTACAGGGAGAAGTTCCCCATACTAGCTGTCACTTTTTAAAATCAGCACGGCCATGTCATTCATTCACATAGCTCTGTGTGTCAATGAGCTACAAGCCCTGACATCCTTTGCGGTTGTCATCTTGTAGTTCTCAATGAACATTGATTCTTCTTGTTAGATTGTACACAGATACACTGACAGATCTGAAGGAGACCTGCATGGCACCAGTGATCTGCTGATCGCTGGTGCAATGTCCAAAAAAAAATAAATGTACATTTATTATTTTTTTCTAAAAGGTGAACTTATCTTTTAAAGTTAAAAACACTCCATCACCTACCTATCCCCCCCCCCCCCAGTCCTTAAACACTTACCTGTCTCCTCCCCCTGATCTAGAGCTGTCCTGGCTGCAGCACCGCACCTGCTGCTGTCAGTTAAGCTGCTTGTGTGTGTGGGGGGGGGGGGGGGGGGGTTACTAAGAGGTATATCCTTGCAGACTACTCCAAGTTGTATGCCCCGAGGGGTTCTTGTCTATGCCAGGTAATAAACAGGGTCATCTTTGGGGCAAATAATGCAAATTAATGCCTGGAACCAGGGTGAGGCTTCGGTTATGTGAAGAATCGAACATTAAGACAGTTTCCTGACTTAGAGATGAGCCATGTCACTGTGCAGTAATAAAGTGTACAGAGTTCCTCTGAAAGTACTGTCCCATGTCACCAAACACTGTAACTGATGTATGCTGCATTAGGAGGGATGGGCTAAGCCTGAGACCACTCCAGCAGTCCAGTGTACCTCTGTTACCTCACTTCCAGTAACAGAATGGGGTCCTGCTGGGCACATAGCGTGGACCTCATGCATGCTCATGTTACCTCCTCTCTTCTCCTACCTTGCGACTAGACCATAGATATCTGTTACATGGGTTCAGATCCAGCTTCTACTGGAAACCGACCACTAGGGAGGGAACAAGACAATAACCCCCTCGCTACTAGAGGACCTGTCACCTTTATGATGTACAATGCCTAACGACTGGTTGCTTGGTGTCTTGAACTTATGCTTGGTTACTCATAGCAACTATACTTCTCTTCCTTATCTTGCAGAGTTAACCCTTTTATAATGATGTCACTTAATACGCCATAGTGCTTTACAGACCCTGGTTCTTTAGATACGTCAGAACAAACATGCACCTCTTTGAATAACTTCAGACCAGGCTCATAACGGTTGAAGTAACTTTTACTGAACAGGTTGCAGCATACAGTTCAATAGGAACAACTTCCTTCCCCTAACATTAACTTACATAGTTACATAGTTAGTTAGGTTGAAAAAAGACACAAGTGCATCCAGTTCAACCACAAAAAAAAAAAATAATAATATCATACAATCCCATATACCCAAATTTATACCCACAGTTGATCCAGAGGAAGGCGAAAAACCCCAGCAGAGCATGATCCAATTTGCTAAAGCAAGGAAAAAAATTCCTTCCTGATCCCCCAAGAGGCAATCAGATTTTCCCCGGATAAACTTTACCTATAAATGTTAGTACCCAGTTATATTATGTACATTTAGGAAAGTATCCAGGCCTTTCTTAAAGCAATCTACTGAGCTGGCCAGAACCACCTCTGCAGGGAGTCTATTCCACATTTTCACCGCTCTTACTATGAAGAAACCTTTCCGTATTTGGAGAAGAAATCTCTTTTCCTCTAGATGTAAAGAGTGCCCCCTTGTTGTGTTGACTGTAAAGTGAATAACTCCACACCAAGTTCACTATATGGACCCCTTATATATTTGTACATGTTGATCATATCCCCCTTAATCTCCTCTTATCAAGAGTGAATACATTCAGTTCCTTCCTCATAGCTGAGCTCCTCCATGCCTCTTATCAGTTTGGTTGCCCTTCTCTGCACTTTCTCCAGTTCCCCAATATCTTTTTTGAGAACTGGTGCCCAAAACTGAACTGCATATTCCAGATGAGGTCTTACTAATGATTTGAACAGGGGCAAAATGATATCTCTCTCTCTGGAGTCCATACCTCTCTTAATACAAGAAAGGATTTTGCTCGCTTTGGAAACCGCAGCTTGGCATTCCATGCTATTATTGAGCTTATGATCTACCAAAACCCCCAGATCCTTCTCCACTACGGATTCCCCCAGTTGTACTCCGCCTAGTATGTATGATGCATGCATATTCTGCATATTGTAGTGTGGCTGCCCAGACATACCTCTGTGAGATGAGAGCCCACTATGGCATTGTACATGACTCGGATGTCACCGAAAGTCCCAGTGTCTTCAGCGGGATGCAAGGTGCAGCGGTCCCGATACACAAATACAGTAGAGCCCACCCGTTCAACTAGGAAGAGCCCTAGACCTCAGCCTTCCCCCTTTTTTTATAGCACAGGTGGGCCAACCAGGAACTGAGCTTACAAAGTTAACCCTTTCCCCCGGCCTGGGCCAGCTGCTAACTTACTAGAACCAAACATATTTCAACCAGCCTACATGCTGTGATGAGGAAGCGGGGGTAAAGCTTGTTGGCACTGTGTCCATGGATGCACACAGCCAAGCTCGAGAGCATGCCCACACAGCTGCCCCCTTAGCACCCAGTCTGCTGAGGGGTCACACGGAGGAGAGAGGAGCAGAGGGCGTAGATGGAGGATCACCAAAGAGAAGGTAAGTGACTGCTCTGTGCAAAATCGAGCACAGAGGAGGTAGGTATAACATTTTTTTTTTTTTATTTAAGAAAAAACAATTAGCTTTTAATATCATTTTAGGATTCCTATCTGCTTCAGGGCACAGGAAAAGTCACAGGAGCACAGCAAACAAAGTCTTAGTTGCCAGACAGCCCACACTCCTTCCTGTTCCTTTTCAAGCTTCCCTTGCAGGCTGTTTAATCTTCTCTGCACCAATCTATCTATCTATTTATCTATCTGTTACGATCGTGTACTTCTTTCTTAGTAATGGAACACATTGATTTAGCTTCTTCTCTCCCTCGATGTAAGTCCATTTGTCTGCTCAGTCTGAAAAATACACTATGATAGATAATCTGGTGATTGATTTTTATCTCAGTAGTTGTTTAGCAAAGGGTGAGGGAGAATGTCTGATCTGTATGTGAAATACAGTCATAAAAATGTAGCATATGAAGCGGATATAAATATAATTGTGACAGTGTTTTATCTTGTTCTATTCCCTCTTACTCTCCACCTCATGTTATTCTGTGTTTGTGTTCTGTGTAGGCAATATATATTTAGACCCCTTTCACACTGAGCGCTTTTCAGACATTTTAGCACTAAAAATAGCGCCTGTAAAGCACCTGAAAAGCACCTCTCATGCCTTCCCAGTGTGAAAGTCCGAGTGCTTTCACACTGGGGCGGTGCGTTTGCAGGACGGGAAAAAAAGTCCTGCAAGCAGCATCTTTGGGCGGTGCAGGAGCGCTGTATACACCGCTCTTTCACAGCCTGGGCAGGGCTGCCGAAGCGCCTGCAAAGCACTTCGGCAGCACCGCAACACGGGCGTTATTAACCCTTTCCTTGGCCGAATAGCTATAACAGCGGTAAAGCGCCACTAAAACCAGCGGCACTTTACCGCTAACGCCCCAGTGTGAAAGGGGTCTAAATCAGAAAAATCTGCAAAAAAATTGTCAAATACTTTACAGTTGTCACTTAAAATACTTGTTGAAAACACACTATAGCACTTCGGCAGCACCGCAACACGGGCGTTATTAACCCTTTCCTTGGCCGAATAGCTATAACAGCGGTAAAGCGCCACTAAAACCAGCGGCACTTTACCGCTAACGCCCCAGTGTGAAAGGGGTCTAAATCAGAAAAATCTGCAAAAAAATTGTCAAATACTTTACAGTTGTCACTTAAAATACTTGTTGAAAACACACTATAGCTTCCTACTAAAGACCAATTCCACTTACAAAAAAAATCTAAACTCCTTTCCCCCCACTCTCTGAACATAGTGTTGGCTCACATGGCCTACAATCCCCACCACCACCACCACCACCACCGTGATTGTAGAACAGAGTGATGTAACATATGTTACACAGCAGTGACGTGTGTCATTCCAGTGGTGGCAGAATACCTGATGGGCTGGCTATGCCTTCTTTAATCCAGATGACGGCAGTTGGTGGAGCCATGACCACCAGTACACTGACTTCAATGATGTGTAAAACAGAGTGCCATTCCATCTAGAAGTTGTGCAACACTTGCTGCACTGAATGGGGTTTCTGTGGGGGGCATCATTGCGTATTGCAACATAATCTGCATTTTTGTGTAACAGGTGTTAATGAATTCAATCCTATTTCTTTACAAGCAGGGGCTGGGCTTTAAAGTAGAACTAAAGGCAAAACATTATTTTTTTTTTCAGTTTATTTAGAGTAAGAAAGGGTTATAAGGCCTGTCAGCTTTATTTTTGCCATATGTGTACCAATGCAGAGGTTTTTCTTTACTTTCTGTTCCATAGGCAAATCAGGAAGTTTGAGGAAATCCTGCCAAAGTGTGAGAATCCCCATTGGCAGATGTTCCCTCAATTTCTGTTCTGGTGACAACACAAAATGTAGGATTTTCTTTCACTTTAATGATAATTGCCCAATACTTCCTGCTCTCTAGCTCTCTTGTTACCTAATCCCATGCTTGCCTTTAGGACTTCTTCAGAGCCTCTCCCATCCTCTGGAACTCCCTGCCCCAGTATGTCCAGTCAGCCCCTACCCTGCCCACCTTTAGGCGATCCCTGAAAACTCACTTATTCAGTGAAGCCTATCCCACCTCAACCTAAGAACAGTTCCCGAACCACCTCAATTAATTCATCCTCCGCAGCTATTACCTTCTGTATCACCTCCCCCTCCCTTTAAATTGTAAGCTCCACGAGCAGGGCCCTCTCGCCCCTTCTGTATTGAACTGTATTGTAATTGTACTGTCCCCCCTCTACATTGTAAAGTGCTGTGCAAACTGTTGGCGCTATATAAATCCTGTATAATAATAATAATAATGGAACGCAGGACAAACAGATAGGGTAAATCTCCCTATTGAGAAAAAAGACAGGAATAAAAACCTAACATATGTTTTAATCTCATTCTCTCTCACTCTCTAAGCAAAAAAAACCCAAAAAACTAAAATGTGAGTGCTATACAAATTGCAGCAGCTGACATGCAAGGGTGAACATACAACCTCTCAAAATAACAAGAAATATATAAATGGCACCACTGTAATACACAAACTACAAAGTATAAAAAATGTGATCCAAAATATATTGGTACAGTCCCAAAATATTTATGCCAAAAACAATCCGTGGCGTAACTGAAGAATCCTCCATGTGCTTAAAGGATCATCCAGTGGTAGAGTGTAGTGAATCTAACCACTCACCAGAAACAAATGAAATTGCAGCATTAGATTGTCATTGCACTCCACCTGGTATAGGGAAAATAACCTCAACAGCCGTGAGCCTCCACCAATCTAAATACTCACCAGAATCCAGACAAAAGTATGCCTTGAACTGCTCGTACGTCATTTTCACCTAGATGAGGAAGCAGAAAGTGCTGGGCTGCAGCAAAAAAAAGGTAACACACCTTTCTGAAAATCAGGAAACAATCTTTAATCATGTAAGGAGGGGGGGACCAGGAGAGAAAACGTTCTTTTAAAAAGAGCAGGCCTTTTTCTGACATTTGTTGTTTACAAGTAAAAATCTGTATATTTTGCTAGAAAATTACTTATAAACCCCAAACATTATATATATATTTTTAGCATAGACCCTTGAGAATAAAATGGCGCTCATATTTTATGTCACACTGAATTTGCGCAGCGGTCTTTCAAACGCAATTTTTTTTTTTTTTAAATACACTTTAAATAATAATAATAAAAATAAAAAAAATAAAACAATGGTTCACTCCAATTGTCTGTATAATATGAAAGATGATGTTATGTTGAGTAAAGAGATACCTAACATGTCATGCTTTAAAATTGCGCTCGCTCATGGAATGGCAACAAGCTACAGTACTTAAAAATCTCCATAGGTGACGCATTATAAATTTTTACAGGTTACCCGTTTAGAGTTACAGAGGATGTCCTGCACTAGAACGTGTGGTTTGAACACCGTTTACATATGCGGGCACAAATTCTGTATGCGTTTGCTTCTGCGTGTGAGCATGGGGCGCTTATCACTTTTATTCCTTTTACAAGGAATGCAAACATTCCTTGTAATAGAAATAAAGATGACAGGTCCTCTTTATTGAGAGATCTGGGGTCAAAAGGACCCCAGATCTCTCATTTACCCGAGAACCATAAGTGATGCCGGAGGTCGCTCCGGTCCTCCTAGAGCCGAGTGGGGGCTATCTTGCCCTCACTTGACTTCCTGCCTAACCATCGGCCGCACCGGATTGGTTCCGGGCTTACCAACGGCTCTGGTAAGCTCGGAAACAACCGTAAAGCGCGGGGGGGAACCTCTCATGCTACCTATAAAAGTGATCTTGAAGTGAATCTGCCTCTGGGATCACTTTTACTCGAAAGCTGACCACCTAAGGGAAAAAACAATACTGGGGTACATTCACAGTTAGGCGGTCAGCAAGTGGTTTACTGAGTGAAGGTGTGCTTTAATTAATTTCTGTCCTGAATACCACAGTTGCAAATGCAGCTTAATTAAAGTGACAATGAGAGAATGCTTGTAGCTCCACTGCCCTTAAAGTGGTTGTACACCCTTACAGACCACTTTGACCTACAGGTAAGCCTAGATTAAGGCTTACCTGTAGGTCCAATAAATATCTCTTAAACCTACATGGTTTAGGAGATAGTTGCAAATAGACAGACAGCGCTGTCTACGGCGCGCAGGCTCACTGAGCTTGCCGCTGCTAACGGCGATATGCCGTTAGTGGCGGCTCCCGTGCGATGCATAGTAGCCCATTATGCTTTACCTTTGCAGGGAAACAAAGAGGAAGTACCCGCATCAGGGTAAAGCTTAGCTTTGGGACAAGCAAATATTGTCTAAATACAAGAGCCATGTGTATTCTTACATACATTTCACTGTGCTTGGTGTGTTTCTTTCAGATCTGTGCAGTAATCCAATGTGAAACTTTGCCTCGATGCAGGAGCCTCCTGTAATAAAGACCAGTCATGGCTGCTCTCTCTCCTTGTACAAGGTGACTGGTCTTGTCTCCAGCCCCTCCTGTAGTTTTCTGCAGGCAGCCTGTAGTACTTTGGCCTGTTTGGCCCCACCCACAGCTCTGCTCTCTTCACAGGCTATATACAGTGCAGTGATGATGTCACTGCAACATCTACAAAGTAATATCTAGATTTGTAAAGACAATTGGTCCATTGTGACTACTAAGGCATGTACACTATATTACCAAAAGTATTGGGACACCTGCCTTTACACGCACATGAACTTTAATGGCATCTCAGTCTTGGGCCGTAGGGTTTTATATTGAGTTGGCCAACCCTTTGCAGCTATAACAGCTTCAGCTCTTCTGTGAAGGCTGTCCACAAGGTTTCGGAGTGTGTCTATGGGAATGTTTGACCATTCTTCCAGAAGGCACCAGAGGCACCATCCCCAAACTGTTCCCACAAAGTTGGGAGCATGAAATTGTCCAAAATGTCTTGGTATGCTGCCACCTTAAAGCGGTTCAAATGTTAAACTCACTTTTTCTGTGTCAGTCCTTTATCCATGTCCGTTTTGTCCCGAAATCTGCACTTTAAAAAAAAAAAACAACACTATTTCCATTTTGCTTGTGGGCATTTGAAGCCCACAAGCAATCACTTCCTTGTTCCAATTCCAGGCCTCGCTGGTTCCCGCGCATGCGCACTGACAACAGCGCCGAGCGGCGTAAAAACCACTACGTTGCCATAACAACGGGTGCGTCCGTGAAATCACGCATGATTTCGCGTCGGCTGTCCGCACTGACTCCTGGGATGAATGACACCAGATCCCAGGAGACAGTGTGGCAATCAAAGGAAGTTATGATGATCCCCGCACAAACCCCGCCCACACCCGCAGAGACAGAGGAAGACAGAGGAATGGGTGCATAGACCCGCAGCAATTAGAAGGTAAAAAAAAAAACGGCCATTTAGTACTCTTTGCCAGATTTGGAAGGCAATGAGATCTAGGAAAAAAAGTGTGTGCAGAACCGCTTTAAGAGTTCCCTTAACTGGAACTAAGGGGCCAAGCCCAACCCCTGAAAAACAACCCCACACCATAATCCCCCCTCCACCAAATGATTTGGACCAGTGCACAAAGCAAAGTCCATAAAGACACAGAGGATCGAGTTTGGGGCGGAGGAACTTGACAGTCCTGACCTCAACCCCATAGAACACCTTTGGGATGAATTAGAGCGGAGACTGTGCGTGTAAAGGCAGGTGTCCCAATACTTTTGGTAATATAGTGTATTTAAATGAAAGTGTTTGAGTCTGGATTTGCCTGCAGTTTCAGAGCAAAAAAAAAAAAACTAAACAAAACACTGGGTGGTAAGAAACAATGCTTCTGGCTTACATTTGGTGTAATAATGAATAAACCGCACTGTGATGCACAAGACTTCAATATAAAAAAAATAACAGACAGTTATAGATGGTTCGGGATACTAAAACTTACTAATGCAATGCAAATGCTGCCACCCCCAATGTACCTTCCTATATAAAGCATAGGTCACTTTGTGTGTCCCACAGTCCCAGGCAATATCTCATAGCCATTCCAGTACAGCTAACATCATTGCATTAATACAATAAATGATCAGCACAAATGCCTCTAGTAACACAATATACACTCATTCCTTTTGATTGCTTTCAGTACATTGCAGTAGATTTATGAGACATGCTTTATGGAATAACATTTTCTACCACTTTTATAAGCAATTCTGCAAATTTAATTGAGTATGTAATCTGGTTGTTGCTGTTGTTGTCTCAATATTTCATGAAGCTGCCAAATCGTATAAAAGGAAAAAAGAGAGAAAAGTGCTTTCCCAACACATTTCCACCCAATGGTACTCACCTGAGCTTTCCCACATGGAAAGTGGCAATAAATATGCAATAAGCAGTTGTCTCCCGAGTGACAACGGACATCAAAACTGAATTTCATTAATTAAATTTTAAACTGCATGCGATGAGTAACTTTGACTACAGAATGGAATTATACCAAAATCAAGTTAGTTTGTAATTTTTACATAATAAAATGTATATATTGTATCCACATTGTATAGTACAGATAAAATGGAAAGCATGTAATAATACAACTCTAACATGTTGGACACGTACGGGGCAATTTTCTAGCAATTGCAGCCACTTTCAGCGTTCTTTCAACAATGAAAAAGATAAAGTGGATGAATGCACCTTACCGCGACATGTTTATATTCCTACATTTGCTTCTATGTTTATATGGCAGAGATAATGGCAGGTTACATTGATCAGTTGTATCACTTGTATGAATTAAAGCTGTTGAAACTGCTACAAAGGTTGATGGCTTGCTCACACTTCAGAGTTGCTTTGCAGTGCATTAGCTAACATGCATTGCGTTGCAGGTCAATGTGCATTGCGTTAAGGCAGCCCATTCATTTTGAATGGCAGTGCCACCTTATTAGCATCATGGGCCTCTGGGCAAAGTAGTGCACTGGGGCCCCTAGCAGGGAGATTGTGATCTGCAGTGCGCATTGTACGAGGCAGCAAACAGTGTGGGTGGCTAAATTATGCTACATAGTGGGCATGTTTTTTTAGTTTTTAGCCACTTCCCGACCGCCCCCTGTATATATACGTCGGCAGAATGGCACGTACAGGCAGAAGCACGTACCTGTACGTGCCATTCTTCAGGCGGTTGGGGGGTCCGATCGGACCCCCTCCGCCGGCGGGGACGGTCGGGATCGCTTCAGAAGCGATGCGGGACGAGGTAACGGCCAGTCGTTTCTGGCCACCCCCTCCCGATCGCTCTGGCCAATGGGATTCGTCCGCTTCCTTCCCCTTCCTGTGTAATTGTAAACACAGGCAAGGGGAAGTGATGTCACGCTCCTCGTGTCGGTCTTTCTGACCGGGACGCGGAGCTGTGAAGACATCAGGTTAGTGCACCAACACTACACTGACACCAGGCACACATAGGCACATATTTCACCCCCCTGTCACCCCCCTGATCACCCCCCAGATCACCCCCTGCCCCCCCTGTCACAGTGTCACTGATTGCAGTGATCATTTATTTACTGATCACTGCATTTAGTGTCAGTGTGACTGCAATAACTGTCAGGGCAGTTAGTTTTAGGCCCCTTTAGGTCCAAGGTAGCCCCCGACCCCCCCCCCCATAAAGGTTGAACCCCTTGATTGCCCCCTAGGTAACCCTTTCACCCCCTTTTGCCAGTGTCACTAAGCGATCGTTTTTTTGATCGCTCTATTAGTGTCACTGGTGCCGCTAGGTAGCCAGTTTTTTTTTTTAGGTAACCGCCAGGTTTATATAGGATTATAAATAGGTTTATAGGTCAGGTACCCCCATATTACAACCTAAATAAAGGTTTTAACCCCTTGATTGCCCCTAGAGTTAACTCTTTCACCAGTGATCACAGTATAAGTGTCACTGGTGACGCTGGTTAGCCAGTTAGTTATTTAGTTATTTAGGTTCCCCGTCAGGTTTTTATATAGTGTCAGGTACCCCCATATATTACCTAATAAAGGTTTTAACCCCCTGATTGCCCCTAGTTAACCCTTTCACCAGTGATCACCGTATAACTGTTACGGGTGACGCTGGTTAGTTAGCTTGTTTTTTTATACTGTCAGGGCACCCGCCATTTATTACCCAACTATCGGTTTAACCCCCTGATCGCCCGGCGGGTGATATCAATTAGGTTTTAGGGTCAAATAAGGTCTGCGTCGCCCCAGGTTAGTGCCAGTACCGCAAACACCCACGCGCAAAGCATACACCTCCCTTAGTGGTATAGTATCTGAACAGATCAATATCTGATCTGATCAGATCTATACTAGCGTCCCAGCAGTTTAGGGTTCCAAAAAACGCATTGTTAGCGGGATCAGCCCAGATACCTGCTAGCACCTGCGTTTTCCCCCTCCGCCCAGCCCAGCCCAGCCCACCCAAGTGCAGTATCGATCGATCACTGTCACTTCCAAAACACTAAGCACACATAACTGCAGCGTTCGCAGAGTCAGGCCTGATCCCTGCGATCGCTAACAGTTTTTTTGGTAGCGTTTTGATTCATTCGCCAGCAGCCTAGGAGCTTTTTTTCCTGTGAATCTCACTAGTGTACTACTAAATTTAGAGCCCAAAATGGCAAATCGCAAGTACACTAGTGAACAGGCCTACTTGTTTCTGAGTATGTCAGATAGTGAAGAGGAGGTCACTCATCTGTCAGAATCAGGCTCAGAATACGATCCAGTAGACGACAGCGGCTCCATGACAGATAGCTCTGGCGACGAAGGTGAGGTCCCTGCTAAGGTCAGGCGTACCCGATCCCGATCTTCTGATGTTGTTGAGGTGCAGGAACCGCAGGTCTCTCGTATGGAGCAGAGAAGTACTAGCGCCGCTATTCCTTCTGGTGAACTGGCAAGCACCAGCGGCCTAGTACACCCTGGACGTAGTCAAACCAGCACTGCAGTAACACTTGGTGACGTGGCGAGTCCCATAAGTGCAGTTCAAGCTGGCGAGGTGGCAAGCACAAGTAGTGTCCCGCTGCCACCAAGAAGAAGACAAAGGCAGGTCCGTCGATCACATAGTGTCCTTCCTGCAGAATTCGCCAATCCTGATTGGGTGCCCACCACTTCTGCAGAACCCGTACTTCCCCCATTCACTGGCCAACCCGGTATTCAGGTGGAAACAGCTGATTTTAAGCCATCCGATTTTTATTCGCTGTTTTTCACGGAAGATCTCTATAGATCTATTGTGGACCAAAGTAATATATACGCTGGTCAACACATCGCCGCTAATCCCCAAGTGCCTTCCCTTGCCAGAGATTGGAAACCAATTACGGTTTCCGAATTTAAGACCTTTCTGGGCCTTTCCCTCAACATGGGCATACACAAATTCCCGACGCTGAGGTCTTATTGGTCCACCTCACCGCACCACCATATGCCCGTGTTCTCTGCCTCCATGTCCAGGGCACGATACGAGATGATTTTGCGCTTCATGCACTTCAGTGACAATGAACTTTGTCGTCCTCGTGGAGACCCTGAATTTGATCGGCTCTACAAAATTCGGCCCCTCATAAACCACTTCAACCAATGTTTTGCAGCCTTGTTTACGCCCAATCAAGTTGTCTGCGTTGACGAGTCCCTGATTAAGTTTTCTGGCCGCTTGTCTTTCAAACAGTTCCTTCCCAGCAAGCGTGCCAGATACGGGGTCAAGCTCTACAAGCTCTGTGACAGGGCAACAGGCTATACGTGGAGCTTTTCGGTTTATGAGGGAAAAGAGTTACGTAGAGCCGGAGAACTGTCCAGATTACATAGGGAGCGCTGGCAAGATAGTGTGGAACTTGGTGTCACCCTTATTCGGAAAGGGGTACCACTTGTACGTGGACAATTATTACACGAGCGTGCCACTGTTTAGTCACTTGTTTGATCATCAGATTGGAGCATGTGGCACCGTGCGACCTAATCGCCGGGGCTTTCCCCAGCGGCTTGTAGATTCCCGTCTTAGGCTGGGGGAGAGAGCCTGCTTGAAGTGTAATAACTTGCTCGCTGTGAAGTGGAGGGATAATAGGAATGTTTTCGTTCTTACCTCCCTTCATGCAGACACGACAGTCCAAATTCGTACGGCGGCTGGTGTTGTGACGAAACCCCTCTGTATCCACGAATACAACCTTAATATGGGGGGGGTGGACCTCAACGACCAGTTGTTGGCGCCGTACCTAGTTGTCCGTAAGGCTAGACGCTGGTACAAAAAAGTGTCTATTTATTTATTCCAATTGGCTTTGCTGAATGCTCATGTGCTATACGGAGCTTCAGGCGGGACGTTACCCTTCCTTGAATTCCAGGGAGCGGTTGTCATGGAACTCCTGTATCCAGGCGATTCCACACCTCACCATCCCCTACCAAATGCAGTAAGCCGGCTGCATGAGAGGCATTATCCTCATGTCCTCCAGAGTACCCCTACCCAACGAGCCCCCCAAAGAAGATGTGGTGTCTGTACCAAGCGCGGATTTAGGCGTGACACCCGTTATTATTGTCCACGCTGTCCTGACAATCCTGGTCTCTGCGTTGGTGACTGCTTTGAACGCTACCACGAACTAGTGAGGTTTTAGCGTAGGGTACAGCATTTCACAGGCTAGGATACACTTTCACAGGGTCTCAAGAATGCCATCGCATTTTGAGACCCGACCGTTGCAGTTAAAATTATAGTTACAGGGTCTCAAGAATGCCATCGCATTTTGAGACCCGACCGTTACAGTTAAAATTATAGTTATAGTTTAAAAAAAAAGTGTAAAAAATAAAAATAAAAAAAAAAAGTACAAAAAAAAAAAACCCCCAAAAAAATATAAAATAAAAAACCAAAAATAGTTGTCGTTTTATTGTTCTCTCTCTATTGTTGCTCTTTTTTACTCTATTCTATTCTGCAATGTTTTATTATGTTTTATCATGCTTGCTTTTCAGGTATGTTTTATTGTTAACCATTTTTTTGTTTTCAGGTGCGCCATTCAGTTGCAGCGCGGATTTATTTATCTTGACAGCAACAGCGTTTGCTCCCACGATACATAAAGCCGCGACTCCAACACTGTAGGAGGTGATTTCACCACCACAGTTAAAAAAAAGAGCATATATGCCGAAGCATGGGGGCAGCAGAGGGCGGAGGAGCGATTTTGCTCCTAATGCCACGTACATACGGTCGAAAAAAAGTCCGACCATGTGTACGTGGCATAACTTTTTTGCGGGAGGATGCCCCCATGCTTCGGCATATATATATTTTAGGCACCGGTTGCGTTAACAAAATGTTTTATTTTTTACTATGTTTTTTTTTTGGTATTTGCTTTGCAGGTATGGTATGGTAAGGTCTTACTGTTATACTCTAATGTTACTTTGTTTTAATGTTAACCATTATTTGCTTAGCAGGTACGCCATTCAGTTGCAGCGTGGATTTATTTATCTTGACAGCAACAGCGTTTGCTCCCACGATACATAAAGCCGCGACTCCAACGCTGTAGGAGGTGATTTCACCACCACAGTTAAAAAAAAGAGCATATATGCCGAAGCATGGGGGCAGCAGAGGGCGGAGGAGCGATTTTGCTCCTAATGCCACGTACATACGGTCGAAAAAAGTCCGACCATGTGTACGTGGCATAACTTTTTTGCGGGAGGATGCCCCCATGCTTCGGCATATATATATTTTAGGCACCGGTTGCGTTAACAAAATGTTTTATTTTTTACTATGTTTTTTTTTTGGTATTTGCTTTGCAGGTATGGTATGGTAAGGTCTTACTGTTATACTCTAATGTTACTTTGTTTTAATGTTAACCATTATTTGCTTAGCAGGTACGCCATTCAGTTGCAGCGTGGATTTATTTATCTTGACAGCAACAGCGTTTGCTCCCACGATACATAAAGCCGCGACTCCAACGCTGTAGGAGGTGATTTCACCACCACAGTTAAAAAAAAGAGCATATATGCCGAAGCATGGGGACAGCAGAGGGCGGAGGAGCGATTTTGCTCCTAATGCCACGTACATACGGTCGAAAAAAGTCCGACCATGTGTACGTGGCATAACTTTTTTGCGGGAGGATGCCCCCATGCTTCGGCATATATATATTTTAGGCACCGGTTGCGTTAACAAAATGTTTTATTTTTTTACTATGTTTTTTTTTTGGTATTTGCTTTGCAGGTATGGTATGGTAAGGTCTTACTGTTATACTCTAATGTTACTTTGTTTTAATGTTAACCATTATTTGCTTAGCAGGTACGCCATTCAGTTGCAGCGTGGATTTATTTATCTTGACAGCAACAGCGTTTGCTCCCACGATACATAAAGCCGCGACTCCAACGCTGTAGGAGGTGATTTCACCACCACAGTTAAAAAAAAGAGCATATATGCCGAAGCATGGGGGCAGCAGAGGGCGGAGGAGCGATTTTGCTCCTAATGCCACGTACATACGGTCGAAAAAAGTCCGACCATGTGTACGTGGCATAACTTTTTTGCGGGAGGATGCCCCCATGCTTCGGCATATATAAATGGTGCATGTATGCCCATCATTAGAAGTGGGTGGATGAAGGGAGGTATTCTAATGGTGGGCATACCCACCGCGCCATTGGGAAATTGGGAAAGCATTTTATCACACCGATCTTGGTGTGGTCAGATGCTTTGAGGGCAGAGGAAAGATCTAGGGTCTAATAGACCCCAATTTTTTCTAAAAAAGAGTACCTGTCACTGCCTATTGCTATCATAGGGGATATTTACATTCCCTGCGATAACAATAAAAATGACAACTAAGAAAAAAAAAATGGAAGGAACAGTTTAAAAATAAAATAAAAAAGCTAAATAAAAAGAAAAAACTAAAAAAAAAAAAAAAAAAAAGCACCCCTGCCCCCCTTCTTTTGCGCAAAGGCGAACACAAGCGTTGGTCTGGCGTCATATGTAAACAGCAATTGCACCATGCATGTGAGGTATCACCGCGAAGGTCAGATCGAGGGCAGTAATTTTAGCAGTAGACCTCCTCCGTGAATCTAATGTGGTAACCTGTAAAGGCTTTTAAAGGCTTTTAAAAATGTATGTAGTTTGTCGCCACTGCGTGTTTGTGCGCAATTTTAAAGCATGTCGTGTTTGGTATCCATGTACTCGGCCTAAGATCATATTTTTTATTTCATCAAAAATTTGAGCAATATAGTGTGTTTAAGTGCATTAAAATAAAAAAAAGTGTATTTTTTCCACAAAAAATGCGTTTGAAAAATCGCTGCGCAAATACTGTGTGGAAAAAAAAAATGCAACACCCACCATTTTAATCTGTAGGGCCTTTGCTTTAACAATATATATAGTGTTTGGGGGTTCAACGTAATTTTCTTGCAAAAAAAAAAAAAATGTTTTCATGTAAACAAAAAGTGTCAGAAAGGGCTTTATCTTCAAGTGCCGCTGCTAACGGCGATATGCTGTTAGTGGCGGCTCCCGTGCGATGCATAGTAGCCCATTATGCTTTACCTTTGCAGGGAAACAAAGAGGAAGTAACCGCATCAGGGTAAAGCTTAGCTTTGGGACAAGCAAATATTGTCTAAATACAAGAGCCATGTGTATTCTTACATACATTTCACTGTGCTTGGTGTGTTTCTTTCAGATCTGTGCAGTAATCCAATGTGAAACTTTGCCTCGCTGCAGGAGCCTCCTGTAATAAAGACCAGTCATGGCTGCTCTCTCTCCTTGTACAAGGTGACTGGTCTTGTCTCCAGCCCCTCCTGTAGTTTTCTGCAGGCAGCCTGTAGTACTTTGGCCTGTTTGGCCCCACCCACAGCTCTGCTCTCTTCACAGGCTATATACAGTGCAGTGATGATGTCACTGCAACATCTACAAAGTAATATCTAGATTTGTAAAGACAATTGGTCCATTGTGACTACTAAGGCATGTACA
Organism: Lithobates sylvaticus; assembly: GCA_028564925.1. Lineage (NCBI taxonomy): Eukaryota > Metazoa > Chordata > Amphibia > Anura > Ranidae > Lithobates > Lithobates sylvaticus. The sequence goes on from CM053031.1 coordinate 81,257,117, forward strand.
CTATATTACCAAAAGTATTGGGACACCTGCCTTTACACGCACATGAACTTTAATGGCATCTCAGTCTTGGGCCGTAGGGTTTGATATTGAGTTGGCCAACCCTTTGCAGCTATAACAGCTTCAGCTCTTCTGTGAAGGCTGTCCACAAGGTTTCGGAGTGTGTCTATGGGAATGTTTGACCATTCTTCCAGAAGGCACCAGAGGCACCATCCCCAAACTGTTCCCACAAAGTTGGGAGCATGAAATTGTCCAAAATGTCTTGGTATGCTGCCACCTTAAAGCGGTTCTGCACACAATTATTATTTTTTTTTCTACTCCTGTTAAAAAACTTTTTAAGTCAAATGTTAAACTCACTTTTTCTGTGTCAGTCCTTTATCCATGTCCGTTTTGTCCCGAAATCTGCACTTTAAAAAAAAAAAACAACACTATTTCCATTTTGCTTGTGGGCATTTGAAGCCCACAAGCAATCACTTCCTTGTTCCAATTCCAGGCCTCGCTGGTTCCCGCGCATGCGCACTGACAACAGCGCAGAGCGGCGTAAAAACCACTACGTTGCCATAACAACGGGTGGCGTCCGTGAAATCACGCATGATTTCGCGTCGGCTGTCCGCACTGACTCCTGGGATGAATGACACCAGATCCCAGGAGACAGTGTGGCAATCAAAGGAAGATATTATGATCCCCGCACAAACCCCGCCCACACCCGCAGAGACAGAGGAAGACAGAGGAATGGGTGCATAGACCCACAGCAATTAGAAGGTAAAAAAAAAAACGGCCATTTAGTACTCTTTGCCAGATTTGGAAGACAATGAGATCTAGGCAAAAAAGTGTGTGCAGAACCGCTTTAAGAGTTCCCTTAACTGGAACTAAGGGGCCAAGCCCAACCCCTGAAAAACAACCCCACACCATAATCCCCCCTCCACCAAATGATTTGGACCAGTGCACAAAGCAAAGTCCATAAAGACACAGAGGATCGAGTTTGGGGCGGAGGAACTTGACTGGCCTGCACAGTCCTGACCTCAACCCCATAGAACACCTTTGGGATGAATTAGAGCGGAGACTGTGCGTGTAAAGGCAGGTGTCCCAATACTTTTGGTAATATAGTGTATTTAAATGAAAGTGTTTGAGTCTGGATTTGCCTGCAGTTTCAGAGCAAAAAAAAAAAACTAAACAAAACACTGGGTGGTAAGAAACAATGCTTCTGGCTTACATTTGGTGTAATAATGAATAAACCGCACTGTGATGCACAAGACTTCAATATAAAAAAAAATAACAGACAGTTATAGATGGTTCGGGATACTAAAACTTACTAATGCAATGCAAATGCTGCCACCCCCAATGTACCTTCCTATATTAAGCATAGGTCACTTTGTGTGTCCCACAGTCCCAGGCAATATCTCATAGCCATTCCAGTACAGCTAACATCATTGCATTAATACAATAAATGATCAGCACAAATGCCTCTAGTAACACAATATACACTCATTCCTTTTGATTGCTTTCAGTACATTGCAGTAGATTTATGAGACATGCTTTATGGAATAACATTTTCTACCACTTTTATAAGCAATTCTGCAAATTTAATTGAGTATGTAATCTGGTTGTTGCTGTTGTTGTCTCAATATTTCATGAAGCTGCCAAATCGTATAAAAGGAAAAAAGAGAGAAAAGTGCTTTCCCAACACATTTCCACCCAATGGTACTCACCTGAGCTTTCCCACATGGAAAGTGGCAATAAATATGCAATAAGCAGTTGTCTCCCGAGTGACAACGGACATCAAAACTGAATTTCATTAATGAAATATTAAACTGCATGCAATGAGTAACTTTGACTACAGAATGGAATTATACCAAAATCAAGTTAGTTTGTAATTTTTACATAATAAAATGTATATATTGTATCCACATTGTATAGTACAGATAAAATGGAAAGCATGTAATAATACAACTCTAACATGTTGGACACGTACGGGGCAATTTTCTAGCAATTGCAGCCACTTTCAGCGTTCTTTCAACAATGAAAATGATAAAGTGGATGAATGCACCTTACCGCGACATGTTTATATTCCTACATTTGCTTCTATGTTTATATGGCAGAGATAATGGCAGGTTACATTGATCAGTTGTATCCCTTTCTATGAATTAAAGATGTTGAAACTGCTACAAAGGTTGATGACTTGCTCACACTTCAGAGTTGCTTTGCAGTGCATTAGCTAACATGCATTGCGTTGCAGGTCAATGTGCATTGCGTTAAGGCAGCCCATTCATTTTGAATGGCAGTGCCACCTTATTAGCATCATGGGCCTCTGGGCAAAGTAGTGCACTGGGGCCCCTAGCAGGGAGATTGTGATCCGCAGTGCGCATTGTACGAGGCAGCAAACAGTGTGTGTGGCTAAATTATGCTACATAGTGGGCATGGTTTTTTCGTTTTTAGTCAGACTAGAAATTTTTGTCAGATTTTTAACAATTTTTTATTTTTTTTATTTTTTTTTGACAATGCTGTTGTGGAAGGTATCAGGGGTTTCATGAGATATCAGGTGTGTTCTGTGATCGCTATCTCTTTTGGACACAGCTGATCACAGATCGGGTAAAGAGCCAACCACAGAGGCTCTTTACCATGTGATCAGCTGTATCCACAACTGATCTAGATGTAAACACACTTGTCAGTTATTGGAATTTCTTTCCTCACGCTGTCACAACGCGAGGAGAGAGACGGTAGCTGGCTAGTGTTAAAGAAGGACATCTGCACTTATATACAGGGCACTGATAATCAGTGCAGCCCCAACAGGGGCATTCAGTGCCCATCAATGCTGCAAATTAGTGCCAATCAGTGCTGACCATAAGTGCTGCCAATCAGTGCCATCTATCAGTGCCCTTCAGTGCTGTCTATTAGTGCCCATAAGTGCCGCATATCAGTGCAGTGCAGCCTCATCAGTGCCCATCATTTCAGCATATTAGTGCCCTTCAATGCTGCCTATTAGTGCCCATCAGTGCTGCCTATCAGTTTCGTATATCAGTGAAGCCTCATCAATGCCCACCAGTGCTGCCTCATCAGTGCCCATTAGTCCAGCCTATCAGTGCTGCCTATCAATGCCCATCAGTGCCACCTCATCAGTGCTGCCTATCAGTGCCCATCAGTGAAGGAGAAAAATTACCTGTTTGCAAAATTTTACAACAGAAACTACGGAAAAAAGTTTATTTTTTTTTTTACAACATTTTTGGTCTTTTTTTATTTGTTCAGCAAAAAATAAAGACACCAGTGGTGAATAAATACCACCAAAGGAAAGCTCTATTTGTGTGAAGAAAATAATAACAATTTCATGCTGCATGACCGTGCAAATTGTCTTTCAAAGTGCGACAGTGCTGAAAGCTGAAAGTTGCCCTGGACATGGGCAGAAAGGAGGTAAAAGTGTCCAGTAGGCAAGCGGTTAAACATGTTCCTAAAGTCTCACTTTTGAGACAGAGAAAGGGACGAGGAAAAACACATTCTCCAGTCCCTTTCTCTGCAGCCTCAGCTGCACTGCAAATAAATGAACAGGAGACAGAGGCTCCTGTTCATTCATAAACTGAAGCATAGTCAGCCTGGTTTGGTATAGCCTTCTAATGAAATACAGCTTATTGCTGAGATTAGCTCTTTCATGCACCTTTTGTAATCCTTCCCACATTTCCTTATCAGTTTCACACTTACATATATGTATGATTTGGTCATCTTCTATGCTAAGAGAGATTGTGCTCTGATTTTTTTTGGTGTTTCTCTATCTACTCATCTGATTGACTTCTTCTGGCCTGACTTAATTTATACGTTTCCACATACCTTATCCTATTAGCGGCATTTTCATCCTAGATTTCCAAGATTGGTAGTTATGGTTTATCAGATTTGCAAATGAAGGCTTTGTTGCAGCTGTGTTAAGGGCAATTTTCTGTTATTCTGTTGCAGTCTTTTTTCTGTTGCTGTATCTTGAACTTGTTTGATGTAGCCGACTGTGACTGGGCCCATAACCTGTTAGAAATTCAGTATAATAACGTTTCCTGTTTCCTGTCTGCAGTTAAGCAGCAAAATCCATGTGGGCTGTGCCCTGTCTGTCTGTTCTGTAGGGCTATATACAGAATTGTTAACAACTTTACAACACACAGCTATCTTTATGTTTGGTAATCCTTTAGAAAATAACAATTTATTGCTAATGTACCCTCTAGTAGCAGGCTACTTGGAAGCAAAAGTCTGTCACACATTTACATCTATTTTTCACAGTTGTGTGACATATATGAATTACTGTTTAGGTTTGAGCACTTTGGTACATGTACAGGTGTAGATGTTATTGGCAGATCTTTCACATAATGCATTTGGTAGCGTGGTGGTCTTTAAAGTAAGATTGCCAGGTTACCTTCTCTAGTCTACTCCTTGGTAGAGTAACACAGTTTGCATGTCTCTAACCCTGGTGATGAAACTGCCAGAAGCTAAACAGAAATCTACAGGCTGACATATAGGAGGTGGCCAGCATTGCTATAGTGGGCTCTGTGGGGCTGGAGAGCTTGGTCACAAGGGCAGCTGACAGCTATAGATGGGCTAGATGTGTTCTCTAGGGTTCTCTGTGTTGTAAAACCACTGTAGTTTCACTGACAGGTCCTGCCCCTAGGTATTTCATAGCTGCTAGAGACATTTCCAGGACATTTGTTTGCCAGGGACAGACCCCTCAAAACAGGTTTGCTCCCTGCAAATTGAGACAAATGGCAACCATACTTTAAATGTGTGTAAACCCTAACAAGGAGCTTTTCTTATTTTCTCCCCTTTGATCTGTTAAATATAGCTTTTAAAGCATTCTGTTATATCTGTTTGATAAATGCAAAAAATACCTGCAGATTGTGCCAGAAATCCAGTGAGCTAAAAGCTCCTATTCACTTAGCACTATTATCTCAAGCAGTGTTATCAGCCCTGCGCAGTTTACCTCTGTGGACTTCAAGTGATTGTAAGTAAAGGCCTCTTTGTGGATACTCGATCATGCAGCTCATTTTTGTTCAAGTATCGTCATATTGTGCTCTTTGAAACAACCACGCCATCTTTTTCCAGAGTAGCCTGTATTTGTGTTTTTCTTTGTATCCTGAACAATTCTTCTGGCAGTTGTGGCTGCAATCTTTCTTGGTCTACCTGAACTTGGCTTGGTATTAAGAGATCCCCAAATTTTGACTGGCATCTTCAAGGCTTTGGTTATCTTTTTATGTATCTTGTCCATCTATATAAAATCCCATTGCCTTGTTACGCAGGTCTTTCGACAGTTCTTTTCTGCTCCCCATGGCTCAGTATCTAGCCTGCTCAGTGCATCCATGTGAGAACTAACAAACTCATTGACTATTTATACACAGACACTAATTTCAAATTACAAAAAGCCACAGATATGAGAAATGAACCTTTAATTTCCATTTTAACCTGTGTATGTCACCTTGTGTGTCTGTACCAAGACCAAAAATTCCACTGCAGCCCAGTCCTGCTGCTGCCGCTGGCTATGGTTTCTTCCTATGGCCCATTACTGTAGTGACATATGAGACAGTGAGAGAAACCAAAGAACATAGTAGGGGCTCAGTATTTAAAGTGGTTGTAAACTCTGTTACACCACTTGTACCTACAGGTAAGCCTATAATAAGGCTAACCTCTAAGTACGGTAAATATCTCCTAAACTTGCACAGTTTAGGAGATACTGACTATATACGCTGCTGCCGACATCATCGGCACAATGCGCAATGAAGAAATGGCCCGCTTGTGCCGTTTTTCAGGGGCCATGCTGTGACCGATTGACGTCATTGCAGCTCCGGCCAATCATAGCGCCGGAGAGCACAAACCCGGAAGTAACTCCGGTGAAAGATGTTGGCCGTGGGAGCGGAGTGCAGGCGGCACTGCACGGCATCGTTCTAGGGTAAGTATTTCATAATGAGCTAGTATGCGGTGCATTATGCCTTTGTCTTGCATGTTTTTTTTTCCGGAGGTTTACAACCTCTTTAAGTGTTTGATACCGGCAGGGAATGGAGATCTGCAGCATAGTTTTTAAACAAGGGCTGCTGGAAAGGTAAGTACACATCATGTTCTTTTACAGGGTGTCTTTACTTTACTCTGCAGGAAATAGTGACAGGGGCTTTTTAAAGATGTATGAAAAATTACAAAGCTGCATTAATCTGTCTTTTAAAGTTGAATATATCGTAACCTACATTTTCTGCACCTATACTCTAAAACTTTACTAGTTAGAAATGTTCCAGTCCTTTATTGCTTCACAAGATGTTTTAGATTTAGTCCTGTACACAGATAAAGGTTGGTGTACCTCCTAAGGCTCCATGAACACTGGATGTTAAAATAATGTTATAAAAATGGCAGTAGCTTTGCAGTGAGTCTTTCAAAGTTTTTTAACGTTTTTGCGATAGTGTATATTAGTGTTTTTTGCGTTTTTCCACGTTGGCGTTTTATAGATTATTTTTTTCAATTGATCAAAAATTTTAAAAAACGCTGGTGAGCCACGTTATTGAGCGTCTATTGATGTTTATCAGCGTTTATGAGCGTTTGGCGTTGTTTGTGGTCAGAAAAACGACTCCTGCACGTGATTTTATGGCGTTCAGAAAACAGCCCATAAACTCCACTGCTGATAAAGATCCAAAAACGTCCATGTGTGTATGGACACATAGAATAACATAGAGGGGAGTTTATGGGCTGTTAAAAAAAACGCCCAAACTCCCAAAAACGGACGTTTATGAGCTTCAGTGTGCATGGAGCCTAAGTCCGAATTGCTTTTCACTTTTAATTCAGTGCTTGAAGTATATGTAATAAGATCATGAAAATGAGGGCAGCCTGCCTATCCCTTGAAGACTGCTGCACTATGCCAGAGCCTACGTGGCTTTTGCATGTATTTACGCCTGGCTGAGTTTCCTCATTCTTTCAATTTGTAAATGGCCCCCACGGACAGGAATAACTCATACTTAATATGGAAGAGAAAGAAAAGAAAAACAAATGTCTGTAACCTCAATGAAATTTAATTTGGCTGAATTTAGCACTGCAATGTGTAGGCAGCCATCCTGAAAAATGTCATATTCAACTAACATCATTAAGACATTTCAGAGCTGACTGGCTAGAAAAGCTAAATGGACTGCAAATAGCTGCATAATAGACTGTGATAAAGAGCAAAATGCATGTAATGCAAAAACTGATTAATAGATATTGTATGTGTCAGTTATACCCGTTCCCTGGACAAGAATCACATTTCACTATAGTTTTTACAGATGAACTGATTGGTTTAAAGGAAACCAGTACTGAGAGACTGACATTGCTCACCACCGTCTGAAAATGCTAGTTACTTGGCTGTCTCCAAATGTAGCATTTCCTGAGACCTGGAAAAAGCATGTAACGTGCATTGTCCAAGTGACGTCAGAACTCTTGGTCTGCATGATTGTTCCAGGATTTAAGCTGGCCAGTTCAGAAAAGAGATTGCAATGTTAGTTACAGTACAACGGCTATACAAACTATATGAGAGCCAGCAAGGCCAGCACAGCATGGCCACATTATTTTCTAATCATGCAGCAATAAACATTGGAAAATAATTCTGGCTCAGGTCTCAGAAGGGTGTTGGTTTTACAATGGTGGTTTGAGAGCCCTGAAACCTGTGTAAGTGATACCCTATATTAAAGAAGGCATGTTGTCATTAATAGGCGGATGTCTCTCTTACTTCAACAAAAAATACTTGATCTGCCCATACTTGTGACGATTACTGGTCATGTCTCCGACTCTAGTATTTCCTGAGACCTGGAACAAGCATTCAACAAACATTGTTACAGTGAAGTCAGAGCTCCTGATCTGCATGATTGTTTCAGGTCTTAAGCTGGCCATACACTGACCAACATTTAGCCAGTTCAGCAGGGACTGGACCTACTGAATTTTGGCTGCTAAACTGGCTGAATTTTAGTTTATGGCCATCACTCCTTGATAGAAGTCAATCACAGGTCACCCGAAAATGCTAGCCATTCCAGCACACTCTCTTTTGTACCCAGACCAGAACCATCAATTTTAAAGCCAATTGAAACCTCACTTTTTATCTGTGTATAGACCTGTACCCGGCATGTTTGTAGGCAGGTGCCTACATTATGTTATTTTTGTTACTGTTGTTATATTTCTTTAATTGTTGGCTGGGGAATGCAAGGATTCGACAATTTTTGTGACATATCTTCCCCTGTATGTGTGACACTTCCTTATTTGGAGCTATATAAGCAGGGGAAGCTGACTCCGTGGTAAGAGCAGTACAGTAAGGACTTGTGTAATACGTGAACTGTATCATCGGTGGTGTTAACCTTTAATAAACTCAATGATCAAAGATAAAAAAAGGTGTTGTTGTACTGGTCACATACAGTGGCAGGATAGAGATAAAGGGGTTTATATTCAGATGAGGGAGATAAGGAAGGTGAGGGGCCACTACATACAGGTCACTATTGGAGACAGTATTGGAGATAGTGTGTGTAGGAGAGGAGGGGGACAATAAAAGGTTAAAAAAAAATCCTGTTTCACTGCCAAAGAATACATAAATATACATACGAATACATAAATCTACTACATAATACATAATCTGCTGATCCATTCTTTCTGACCCCATTGATAAGTACTCAATCTCTCTACTTCCTTTGTTGAGTGATAAAGGGGAGGAATCAGCACTGTACACAGTACAATGTTATCACTGTAAAGACCAATCACAGCGATCAGCCTGTACCCAGTTTCTCAAATCGGGTGGGTACAGTGCCTCTGTGTGCCAATCTATCTAATGACAGCTCGGAACACAGCGATCACTTGGCAGATCGGCCGCCTGATGGCTATTTATCCAGTGTTGTTAATTTAAGGCACTGGGTAAATAAAGTACCACTGATCCACTGTTGGAAGACATACCCCAGTAGAAAAGGGGTTAATGTACCTTTATATCTCTGTCAAAATGCTGCTTTCCTCTTCCACGCCAGTGCTCTATGCTGGCATAGCTGAGTAATAGCCACACCCCTCATCACAAGTGAACTCACACAAATAACAATCAAACAAACACGTTCCAAGTCAGTCTGCACACCAGCCTAATCATTCCCCAGGTGCAGATCTGCTCCATCCACAGACAACATTACTCAGACCAAATATTAGGATGTTCAGGCTCACTGTAGGCCCTATAAATCTTCTTTATGTAGATCATGGCAACAGAATAAAAGTGTTTACATGTTTGAATTTTTATGAATTTATGAATTTGAATTTTTTAAATATTTTTTTAAAGTTTGCTTTAAAAGAACATAAAATACATTTTTAGGTCAGTAAAGCACTGCGTTTTTTTACTCCCACTCTATGTCTCATTGCAGGTAAAGCTGAGTAACAGCCATGCCCCACACCACAAGTGCCCTCACACACAGCGGGTGTCAGACCTGTTCTGCTTCTGAGTACTGATTACTAAGTGCACAGTCAAAATCTAGTGTCTACTGAGCTGCACAATAATCGTTATACTCTCTGTACAACTGATGTGAAAAGAAAGAGGAGGTAAAACTACAAAAAATTGAGGTTGTTAGTAAAATGTTTATCTGGCTGAACATATATTTTTGTCACTTCATCTGGGCATTCATTAAAGAAAGTCAACGATCATACCTGAGTGTGAGCATGTGCTATTCATTTATGAACAAATCTTAACTGCAAAGTACATTCCAATGGGGAGAAATGGGTCCTGGCATGAATGTGATGTCTGTAGATCATGAAGCCATATAGGCACCCCTTATCACATCTGGCTATCTATAACATGTATATGATTAGATTTTTTTCACCGCAGTCCTTCCTAATTGCTTGCTATAAAAGCTAACATTTTTATTTGAGAGACTCATTTCAAAAATACATGCAGAGAGCCTGTAGCAAGAAAATGTAAACAGTAATTTTTCTGAGCATAATGTGAAATGAAGCATGATTGGTTGCTCTGGGCACCATTTGGACTTTGCCTTTCCTCCATTAGTCAAGACTTCTAATTAACTTAGTAATTAATGTAACAGCATTCTAATCCCATACACCTTTGTTAATTTTTTTTCTACCAATGATATTATATCAGCAAAAAGTTTTGTACATTTAGAAAAACACATAAAAAGCTTGAAAAACTTTACTTCTTATAAGGAGAGGTCCATTATAAAGCTAATATTTTTAGTTTTTTGTCAGCTGGCTCAAGTACCTTCTTGCATAAAGGATCTAAAAAGTTGTAGATATGTTTAGAACTTTGGGTCTACCTTAGCCACCTTTCCAAAATGTACCTTGTTTGTACATTCCATAATAAAAAAAAACTGTCGCTTTCCTGTTAAAGAAACAATCTGTTTTTATATTACTGTGTTATAGTATGAAGGACTGTAAGCTCTTTCGCCTTCTGCATTATTCCTTTATACCTTATAAATTGCCAGATAAGAGCAAGCAATGCTCTGGATTTTGATCATCTGTGACAACTGGACCATTTCTCACCTAGAAGAGGATAATAACTAGCACCTTCAACCACTGAAATGTGTCAAGGAGATATTCTGACTTTATGAAAAAGCTAACAAAATAAAAAGGAAATGGAGTGAAAACATATATAAAACACAGTGGTGAAAATAAATATTTGATCCTCTGCAGATGTTGTAAGTTTGCCCAATTACAAAGAAATGAATGATCTATAATTTTTATCAACGGTGTATTTTAAATGATAGAGACAGAATGTCAACCAAAAATCCAGAAAAAACACAATACAAATGTTTTAAATTGAGTTGCAGTTCAGTGAGTAAAATAGGTGTTTGATCCCCAAGCAAAACATGACTTAGTACTTGGTGGAGAAACCCTTGTTGGCAAGCACAGAGGTAAGACATTTCTTGTAGTTTGTTACCAGGGTTGCACACATCTCAGGAGGGATTTTGGTCCACTCTTCTTTACAAATCTTCGCTAAATCCTTAAGGTTTCTTGACTGTCGCTTGGCAACTCTAAGTTTCGGTTCCGTCCATAAATTTTCTATAGGAGAAAGGTCTGGAGTCTCCATGACCTTAATGTGCTTCTTCTTGAGCCACTCCTCTGTTGCATTGGCAGGATTTTGGGTCATTGTCATGCTGGAAGATCCATCCGCGACCCATCTTCAGTGTTCTGGCTGAGGGAAGAAGGTTCTCATCCAAGATTTTACAATTCATACCCGTCCACAGGTCCCTCAATGTGGAAAAGACAGCCTGCACCTTTATCAGAGAAACAGTCCCAAAGCATAATGTTTCCACCTCCACGCTTGACTGTAGGGATGGTGCCCTTAGGGTCATAGTCAACATTTTTCTTCCTCCAAACCCGGAGGGTCAAGTTAATGCCAAAGAGCTCAATTTTGGTGTCATCTGATCACAGCACTTTCTCCCAATCCTTCTCTGAATCGTTTAGATGTTCATTGGCAACCATCAGATGGGCCTGTACATGTGCCTTCTTAAGGTGGGGGACCTTGTAGGTGCTGCAGGATTTCAATCCATGGAGGCATATTGTGTTACCAATGGTTTGTTTGGTGACTGTGGTCCCAACTACCTTAAGATCATTCACAAGCTCCTCCGATGTAGTTCTGGGCTGATCCCTCACTTTTCTCATGATCATCCTTACCCCATGAGGCGAAACCTTGCATGGAGCTCCAGATCGAGGGCAAGCGATGGAGCGATTATTCGCAAATGGAAGAAATACAAATCAACCAACAGTTGCCTCCTTCTCACCAAGCTTCTTGTTGATGGTCTTGTAGACCATTTCAGCCTTATGCAGGTCTACAATCTTGTCTCTGATGTCCTTTGACAGCTCTTTGGTCTTGCCCATGATGGTGAGGTTTGAATGGAAAAAAAAAGATTCTGTGGACAGGTGTCTTTTATACACATAACAAGTTGTCGTTAGTTAGCACCTTCTAAAATTGACAGGACTAATCTGCATACCACATGAGCACATACTGTAGCCAATCTGTGGGAGCCAGAATTATTGTTGGTTGGTAAGGGATCAAATACTTATTTTATTCACTGAACTGCAACTCAATTTTTATTGCGTTTCATCTGGATTTTTGGTTGACATTCTGTGTCTATCATTTAACCACTTGCTTACTGGGCACTTAAATACCCTTCCTGCCCAGACCAATTTTCAGCTTTCGGTGCTCTCACACTTTGAATGACAATTCCTCAGTCATGCAACACTGTACCCAAATGAATTTTTTGTCCTTTTTTCCCACAAATAGAGCTTTCTTTTGGTGGTATTTGATCACCTCTGGGTTTTTTATTTTTTGCGCTATAAATAAAAAAAGACCGAAAATTTTGAAAAAAAACTACATTTTCTTTGTTTTTGTGATAAAATTTTGCAAATTATTAATTTTTCTTCATAAATTTTGGCCACAATTTATACTGCTACATATCTTTGGTAAAAATAACTCAAGTGGATATTATTTGGTCTTTGTGAAAGTTAGAGAGTCTACAAGCTGTGGTGCAAATTATACAAAATTGATCACATCTGATGTACTGACGGCCTATCTCATTTCTTGTGACCCGAACAAGCCAGGAAAGTACAAATACCGCCCAAATGACCCCTTTTTTTGAAAGTAGTCATTCCAAGGTATTTAGTAAGAGGCATGGTGAGGTTTTTGATGTTGTCATTTTTTTCCCACAATTCTTTCCCCTACAAAATTTTCATTGCAATAGATTATTTCTCTCACATGGCATGCGTATACCACAAATGACACCACAAAATAAATTTTGCTACTCCTTCTGAGTATTACGATACCACATGTGTGGGACTTTTACACAGCCTGGCCACTTAGAGAGGCCCAACATGCAGGGAGCGCCATCACGTGTTCTAGGAGCATAAATTACACATCTAACTTGTTGACTACCTATTACACTTTTGAAGGCCCTAGAGCACCAGGACAATGACACGTGACACTGACGTGGCACTGATGACAGATGGCACTGATACGTGGCACTGATGACACGTGACACTAATACGGGGCACTGATGACACGTGACACTGATGACACTTATACATGGCACTGATATCATGTGGCACTGATGAGAGATGACACTAATACATGGCACTGATACGTGGCACTGATGGCACATGACACTGATGACAGATGGCACTGATACGTGGCATTGATGACACGTGACACTGATAACAGATGACACGTGACACTGACAGGTGGCACTGATGACAGATGGCACTAATATGTGGCACTGATGACAGATGGCACTAATATGTGGCAGATGGCACTAATATGTGGCACTGATGACAGATGGCACTGGGGACAGGTGGCACTGACAGAAGGCACTGGGGACAGATGGCACATTTTTTTTTGTTTTGTTTTTTTGTACTCACGGCGCCGCTGCAGCCGTTCATCTCTCCCTCCTCACACGCTGTCTCAGTGTGAGGAGGGAGAGCGGCGCTGAGAGATGATCTCATATATTTACATATGAGATCATCTCTCATTGGATACGCCGATCGCGCTGTAAACGGCCGCTGTGATTGGCCGTTTACATCGATCTGTGACTGGCTGTGTCCGAGGGACACGGCCAGCACAGAACTTCCCAGATGCGTGCTCTCAGGAGCGCGCATTGCGGAAGTAAACAGGAGGACGTCCAGGGACGTCCTCCCGGCAGGGAGCGCCCGCACTGTAGCCGTCTTTCGGCTATAGCCTGGGCGCGAAGAGGTTAAAATACACCTATAATAATAATTATTATTATTATAGACCCATCATTTCTTTGTAAGTAATTTGATCCCCTGCAAAATATGCAGGGGATCAAAAAATTATTTTTGCCACTGTATATAAAAGTATTAAAATTAAAAATAATTACTCAGTTAACAAAATGTTAAATAAAACAAACAAAAAAAATACAAAAATATGTATAAATGAAAAAAAAATGAAAGAAAAGGCAGACTTGATCACTCAGTCTTTTTGCTATGTTTCTAAGCCCCCGTACACACGGTCGGAAATTCTGACCACAAAATCCGTCAGATTTTTTCCGGCGGATTTTGTCCGACACTGGTGTTGCATACACACAGTCGGACAAAGTTGTCGGAAAATCCGATCATTCTGAACGTGGTGACGTTCGTTGCGTACGACGGAACTACGCAGAGGCTAGTAGCCAATAGCTTTGGTCTCGTAATGTGATCTGAGCATGCGTGGCACTTTGTCCGTCGGAATTCTCTACACACAATCGGAAAAAGTCTGAACGGATTTTGTTGTCGGAAAATTTTTTCCATCAGAAATTTCGACAGAAAAAGTCTGATGGAGCCCACACACGGGCGGATTTTCCAACAACATGGTCCGATCGGACATTTTCCGTCGGAATTTCCGACCGTGTGTACGGGGAGTAAGGCCTCGTACACACGGATGTTTTAAAAAACGGGCTTTAAAGCTAGTAACAACACCTGGAAAAAAGCAACGTTAAAAAAGCGATTTTATTAGCGTTTGGATTTGGCGTCAATGCACGTTTAACGTTGTTTTTAAGCGTTAACGCTAAGGTGTGTTTTTTTTAAAAAAAACATCCCTCTGCTATTTTCCACTCTCAAATCACCCACATAAACATTTTTACAGCTTAAAAACGCTGACGCTAAAAAACGTCGGCATATCGTTAATGTGCGTTTTTGAGCTTTTTTCGGCATCAGCGTCAAAACAGCTCTAGCGCTGGAGCCTCTGAAGGCACTAGTCCTTGTTTCCATTGAATAACATGGAGTTGCCTTCTTAAGCAGCAAAAAAAAGCTAAAAAAAGCCGCTGTTAAAACGTCCGTGTGTATGAAGCCTAAATATTAAAGAAGAGAATCAGGCAGTCTGATTGGTTAGCACTTTTGGATCACATTAGAATGCCCTCAATAATGTTTTACAGAAACATTGTAGTATTCAGCAGTTTGATCTAGGGCACTCAGAGTTTATGTAGGACTACTACTGACTGCAGAAATTGGCTGGACAGGACTGTCTGATCTGAATATATCACTGCAAATAAAGTTTTGCTGTTTCTGTCATTAAGCTTATCTATTGGATAATATCCATAGTGGCTTGAATACTGTGTGTGTGTATATATATATATATATATATATATATATATACAGTGCCTTGAAAAAGTATTCATACCCCTTGAAATTTTACACATTTTGTCATGTTACAACCAAAAAGGTAAACTTATTTTATTGGGATTTTATGTGATAGACGAACATAAAGTAGCACATAATTGTGAAGTGGAGTGAAAAGGATAAATGGTTTTAATGATGTCTTTATCAGCTTTGAACATCTAGAGAGTGACATTTTTGCCCATTCTTCTTTGCATAATAGCTCAAGCTCTGTCAGATTGGATGGAGAGCATCTGTGAACAGCAATTTTCAAGTCTTGCTACAGATTTTAATTTGGATTTAGGTTTCGAAGACAAACCTCTGCCCCAGTCTCAAGTCTTTTGCAGATTCTAATGCCCTTTACACACCAGCGGAATTTCCGACAGAAAAAGACAGACGGGAGCTTTTCATCGTATATTCCATGTATATGCCCCATCTGACTTTTTACGTCAACAATTCTGACGGACCTAGAAAGAGAACATGTTCTATATTTATTCGACTGAACCAATTCCTATCGGGAAAACCGCTCGTCTTTATGCTGTTCCGACGTACCAAAAACGGCGCATGCTCTGAAGCAAGTACGAGACGGAAGCTATTGGCTACTGGCTATTGAACTTCCTTTTTCTAGTCCCATCGTAAGTGTTCGTCACCGTGTTCTTGACGGTCGGAATTTGGTGTGATCGTGTGTACACAAGACAGCTTCAGCTGAATTCTGTTGGAAAAACCTTCAGAGTTTATTCCGACTGGAAAACCGGTCGTGTGTACAGGGCATAACAGGTTTTCTTCTAAGACTGCCCTGTATTTGGCTCCATCCATCTTCCCATCAACTCTGACCAGTAAGGATGAGCCCGGTGTTCGATTCGAACCCATGTTCGAATCGAGCACCGGGTGTTCGATCGCTCGGCGAGCCCAGAACTATGGGGCCGCTCGCATCAAATTCGTGTGATGCGAGCGGCCCCGCAATGCATTGCGGCCCGCGCAGTGCAATGCTGGCTGATGATTGGCCAAGCATGCACGGTGACCCCGCATGCTTGGCCAATCACAGCGCCGGCAGCGAGGAGAGCCATAATTGGCTACAGGCAGGATGCCTGTAGCCAATTATAGCTCAGGGGCTTTAATACACGCCCCACGGTATAAGAGGCCGCCGCGGCGGCGGCCTCGCATATTATGTTTCACTCACAGTGTCAGCGTGTCAGTGTGCTGCTGACTGCTGACAACAATATGTGCTTTATTTCTGGGGATATGTGTGTGCATGCTGTTAGAACAGCATTGCAGTATCACATCTGGGGGGTGTCTATAGGTGGCCTGTGAAGGAGGGCAGGTTTCCTGTGCTTAGAACTTTCCCTGCAAAAAAGTGTCATTTTTGCAGGAAGAAAGCTATTTAAATCACTCGCGGCTAATGAATTGATGGCTCCTGTAACACAGAGAGCTGTCATTCATTAATAAAAAACAAAAAAAAAAGCGAAGGGGTCCCCCCAAATTCAATAACCAGGCCCTTCAGGTCTGGGATGGATATTAAGGGGGATCCCAGCCAAAAAAAAAAAAAAAAAAAATGGCGTAGGGTCCCCCTCAAAATCCATACCAGACCCTTGAGGTCTGGTATGGATTTTAAGGGGAACCCTAGCCAAAAAAAATGGCGTGGGGTCCCCCTCAAAATCCATACCAGACCCTTATCCGAGCACGCAACCTGGCAGGCCGCAGGAAAAGAGGGGGGGACGAGAGCGGCCCCCCCTCTCGCCTGAACCGTACCAGGCCACATGCCCTCAACATTGGGAGGATGCTTTGGGGGTCTAAGACCCCTAAAGCACCTTGTCCCCATGTTGATTAGGACAAGGGCCTCTTCCCCACAACCCTGGCCGGTGGTTGTGGGGGTCTGCGGGCGGGGGGCTTATCGGAATCTGGAAGCCCCCTTTAACAAGGGGACCCCCAGATCCCGGCCCCCACCAAAAAAGTGGCAAAAATGGTAAAAATGACAGGAGACAGTCTTTGACAATTCCTTTATTAAAATCTTCTTTCTTCTTTCTTCATCCTTCGGATTCTTCATCTTCTCCTTCCTTCATCTTCTTCCATCTTCTTCTTCCATTTTCTTCTTCCTCCGATCCGCTTCTTCTTGCGCTGGTCTTCTCGTCCTTCTCGTCCGGCATCTTCTTCCGTCGGCGTCGGCGTCGGTGTCTCTGTCTCTTCTTGGGCCGCTCCGCGCAATGGGAGGCTCCCGCTGTGTGAGGCTCCGCTCCGTCTGACAGGTCTTTTATAATGGAGGGCACCTGGTGACCCCGCCCCCTCTGACGCACAGGTACGTCATGGGGAATTCCATGATGGCTTTCCCCATGACGTCAGAGGGGGGCGGGGTCACCAGGTGCCCTCCGTTTTAAAAGACCTGTCAGATGGAGCGGAGCCTCACACAGCGGGAGCCTCCCATTGCGCGGAGCGGCCCAAGAAGACACCGACACCGACGCCGACGCCGACGGAAGAAGATGCCGGACGAGAAGGACGAGAAGACCAGCGCAAGAAGAAGCGGATCGGAGGAAGAAGAAAATGGAAGAAGAAGATGGAAGAAGATGAAGGAAGGAGAAGATGAAGAATCCGAAGGATGAAGAAAGAAGAAAGAAGATTTTAATAAAGGAATTGTCAAAGACTGTCTCCTGTCATTTTTACCATTTTTGCCACTTTTTTGGTGAAATGGTAGGGGTACTTTTGTACCCCCTTACCATTTCACACAGGGGGGGGGCCGGGATCTGGGGGTCCCCTTGTTAAAGGGGGCTTCCAGATTCCGATAAGCCCCCCGCCCGCAGACCCCCACAACCACCGGCCAGGGTTGTGGGGAAGAGGCCCTTGTCCTAATCAACATGGGGACAAGGTGCTTTAGGGGTCTTAGACCCCCAAAGCATCCTCCCAATGTTGAGGGCATGTGGCCTGGTACGGTTCAGGCGAGAGGGGGGGCCGCTCTCGTCCCCCCCTCTTTTCCTGCGGCCTGCCAGGTTGCGTGCTCGGATAAGGGTCTGGTATGGATTTTGAGGGGGACCCCACGCCATTTTTTTTGGCTAGGGTTCCCCTTAAAATCCATACCAGACCTCAAGGGTCTGGTATGGATTTTGAGGGGGACCCTACGCCATTTTTTTTTTTTTTTTTTTTTTGGGCTGGGATCCCCCTTAATATCCATCCCAGACCTGAAGGGCCTGGTTATTGAATTTGGGGGGACCCCTACGCTTTTTTTTTTTTTTCATTTTTTTTTTTTTTTTATCAATGACTTTTTTTTATGAATGAGTTTCAATGAATCACTGTTCTCTGTATTACGGGAGCCGTGAATTAACATTAGCCGCGAGTGATTTTAAATAGCTTTTTTACTTTCAAAAATGACACTTTGCGCAGAGACAGTTCTAAACACGGGAAACATGCGCCCCTTTACAGGCATACTATAGACACCCCCCAGGTACGAAATTTAAAGGAATATTACACTTTTATTGTTTCAATTTAAGCATTATTAAAATCACTGCTCCTGAAAAAACGGCCGTTTTTAAAAAAAAAATTTTTGCATTGATACATGTCCCCTGGGGCAGGACCCAGGTCCCCAAACACTTTTTATGACATTAACATGCATATTAGCCTTTAAAATGAGCACTTTTAATTTCGAACGTTCGCATCCATTATAACTAATAGGGTTCTAAAGCTCGCACGGACTTTAGGTCCGTTCGCGGGTTCTGGTGCGAGCCGAACAGGGGGGTGTTCGGCTCATCCCTACTGACCAGCTTCCCTGTCACTGCTGATGAAAAGAATCACCACAACATGATGCTGCCACCACCATGTTTCATGGTGGGGGTGGTGTGTTTAGAGTGATGTGCGGTGTTAGTTTTCTGTCACACATAGCTTTTGCTTTTAGGCCAAAAAGTTACATTTTGGTCTTCTACATGTTTGCTGTGTCCCCCACATGGCTTCTCCTAAACTGCAAGTGGGACTTCTTATGGCTTTCTTTCAATAAAGGCCAGATTTGTGGAGTGCACGACTAATAGATGTCCTGTGGACAGATTCTGAGGTGTGGATCTCTGCAGCTCCTCCAGAGTTACCATGGGCCTCTTGGCTGCTTCTCTGATTAATGCTCTCCTTGCCCAGCCTGTCAGTTTAGGTGGATGGCCATGTCTTGCTAGGTTTGCACTTGTACCATACTCTTTCCATTTTCGGATCACAGATTGAACAGTGTTCTGTGAGATGTTCTAAGCTTGAGATATTTTTTTTATAACCTAACCCTGCTGTAAACTTCTCCACAACTTTATCCCTGACCTGTCTGGTGTGTTTATTGGCCTTAATGATGCTGTTTGTTCACTAAGATTCTTTAACAAACCTCTGAGGGCTTCACAGAACAGCTGTATTTATACTGAGATTAAATTACACATACAGTGCCTTGCGAAAGTATTCGGCCCCCTTGAACTTTTCAACCTTTTGCCACATTTCAGGCTTCAAACATAAAGATATAAAATTTTAATTTTTTGTGAAGAATCGCCAACAAGTGGGACACAATTGTGAAGTGGAACGAAATCTATTGGATTGTTGAAACTTTTTTAACTAATAAAAAAATGCGTTAATACTTTGTAGAGCCACCTTTTGCTGCGATTACAGCTGCAAGTCGCTTGGGGTATGTCTCTATCAGTTTTGCACATCGAGAGACTGAAATTCTTGCCCATTCTTCCTTGCAAAACAGCTCAAGCTCAGTGAGGTTGACAGTGGGGATGGTGTGTTGAGGGTGATGAGCTGTGTTGCTTTTACGCCAAACATATCGTTTTGCATTGTGGGCAAAAAGTTTGATTTTGGTTTCATCGGACCAGAGCACCTTCTTCCACATGTTTGGTGTGTCTCCCAGGTGGCTTGTGGCAAACTTTAGACGAGACTTTTTATGGATATCTTTGAGAAATGGCTTTCTTCTTGCCACTCTTCCATAAAGGCCAGATTTGTGCAGTGTACGACTGATTGTTGTCCTATGGACAGACTCTCCCACCTCAGCTGTAGTTCTCTGCAGTTCATCCAGAGTGATCATGGGCCTCTTGGCTGCATCTCTGATCAGTCTTCTCCTTGTCTGAGCTGAAAGTTTAGAGGGACAGCCAGGTCTTGGTAGATTTTCAGTGGTCTGATACTCCTTCCATTTTAAAATGATCGCTTGCACAGTGCTCCTTGGGATGTTTAAAGCTTGGGAAATCTTTTTGTATCCAAATCCGGCTTTAAACTTCTCCACAACAGTATTACGGACCTGCCTGGTGTGTTCCTTGGTCTTCATGATGCTCTCTCTGCGCTTTCAACAGAACCCTGAGACCATCACAGAGCAGGTGCATTTATACAGAGACTTGATTACACACAGGTGGATTCTATTTATCACCATCAGTCATTTAGGACAACATTGGATCATTCAGAGATCCTCGCTGAACTTCTGGAGTGAGTTTGCTGCACTGAAAGTAAAGGGCCGAATAATTTTGCACGCACCACTTTTCAGTTTTTTATTTGCTAAATAAGTTTAAAATATCCAATAGATTTCGTTCCACTTCACAATTGTTTCCCACTTGTTGGTGATTCTTCACAAAAAATTAAAATTTTATATCTTTATGTTTGAAGCATGAAATGTGGCAAAAGGTTGAAAAGTTCAAGGGGGGCGAATACTTTCGCAAGGCACTGTAGGTGGACTCTATTTACTCATTAGCTGACTTCTGAAGGCAATTGGTTCCAATATATTTTAGTTAGGGGTATCAGAGTAAAGGGGGCTGCATACAAATGCATGCCACACTTTTCACATATTTATTTGTAAAACATTTTGAAAAACATTTATTATTTTCCTTCCACTTCACAATTATGTGCCGCTTTGTGTTGATCTATCACATAAAATCCCCAAAAATAAATTTACGTTTTTGGTTGTAACATGACAAAATGTGGAAAATTTCAATGAGTGTGAATACTTTTTCAAAGCAATGTATATTATGTGGGGGGTTAGCTCAAATGGGGATCACCTTCCCTGGGAAAAAGGTAGTCCAGACGGCAGGTCTTTCTTAAGATCTGACTTGTAGCCAGTTTTATTTAAAAGGTCAAACAAAACAGAAAATAAATCCTTGCCATACAGGCACAAACTAAACACCTTAGGTTCCTAACTCACAGTCACCAACAAACCAAACATAATGCAAACTTTTTTCTTTCTCCCACAAAGCAATCTCCACTTTAATAGCTCCCTCAGGTTTGACTTCCTGAGTCCTAGGCCAAGAGCAACCTCTTACGCCTTCCTTATTTATACCACTTGCTGGTGGTCACAAGTGCACCGCAAAATCTGGTCCGTAACCAACCCTTCCAAGGTGGCCTGAAAAACCCGGACCGGATTCCATCTTAATTCTCTGCATATGAACGCATGCGAGGTGATACATAGCATCTATCAATCACCTCACCTTTTATAATGTCACAATATACAGTATATATATATATATTTGATTGTGATGGCAAGTTTGTATTGATCCATTATTGATAGCCAGATTGGTGTATGTTTATGTATGTTAGCTCTTACCTGGCGTTATAAGTAATACAAATACATGAACTTAAGTACTGGGTAGGTAGATTGCTAATATTGTTTACATATGTCAATTATAATTTGGGTTGCAGGAGGGAAGGGAATTCCACTAGTATTATATGGACTGTTTATATATACAATTTCCTAAAAGGAAAAAATAATAGATTCTTGAAAATTTGAGCATATTTTTCACTACCTTTTTATTTTTGTTTCATCTGTTTTGAAATTTGCACACCTCACTGGTTTATTTAGGTGTTTAGTGTGTGGAATATGGCAAGCATTATTTTTTTTAATGTTGTACTTTGATGAAAAATCTTCCCATGGATGGAAATGATTCTGAACTCATCTGTAGAGAAAAGTAAAATATTAAAAAAACTGACTGGTCAGTGCTAAACAGGGCAGGTTGTGTAAAGCCCCATACACACGGTGTCGGATTTTCGCATGGATTCTGTCCGATCGGACAATGTTGTTGAAAAATCAGACCGTGTGTATGCACCATCGGACAGTGTACGTCGGATTGTCCGACGGACAAAGTCCTATCTCCTGCTGGATAGATTTTCCGACAACACGGTCCGATCACACCAAATCCGATCGTGTGTACCGTTGTCCGACGGACAAAGTGCTACGCATGCTCAGAAGAAATTCTGTGACGGAAGCGCTCGGTCAGGTAAAACTACCTTTCCTAATCGACACAGCACATTCGTCACGCTGCAATGTTAAAATGTCTTTAATGCAGCGCATTCTCTTTTTCTTTACAATGCAACAAGAATGACATGTTTTAGCTGCTCCTATTCACCCGCACTTTTCACAAACTTAGTTCTTTATTACTTTTCAGGATTTATACACTACATGTTTATTTTTACTCAGATCGTAAAAGAATCTTTGTTATATTTTTAGCATGATTTGTCTTTTTTTATTTTTTTTTTTGGGAATACATATTTGAAGGAGATTTTTTTTTTTTTTTTTTTTGGAGGGGGGTTGTGTGTCTCAACTTAGCAAAACCACATTATTAACATTTGTATTTGTTGCTTAAATTTACTAGGAGTTTGTTGGTTGTTGGTGCCCCTTGTTAATTATACTTTATGATTAGTGAAATGTACCTGCCTACTCAAAGAAAAACTGTCATTGTAGAAAAGTAAAACACAATAGGCAATGATTATTTCAAATCAAAAAAACATTTATTTAGGTCTCAGCAACAAACCAAAGAGGAACGCAGCCATAGTGAAACTTGGGGAATTTGCAAAGCCTTGGACACCCACGGCAACCATCATTTTTCAAGCTTAGAAAATTGGGGGCCTGAGGAGTACCTATCAAAATAATAAGGGAGTGCAATCTGGTCCTGAAGTCCAAAACATCCGGAACTGCAGCAGATGCCATCTAGGTCCCCAGGCTCTGGTACTACGAGAGGCTCCATCTTCTCTCAGACCAGACTGAATCCAGGTCGTCACTCTCTTGTCTTCCTTGTACTCTTCCTTCCACGATGTGGCTGTCGTGCTGGTGGGGTGGCAGAAGGAGGAGGAGGAGGCGGAGCAAGGTCACTATCGCAAACATGTGTGAGGGGAGTCATCTCCCCAGCCATCCCCTCATTTAGGATTTTGAGGATGACATCCTCACACATGCTGCGTTGCCCCGCCTCCATACCCGTCATTTTATTGGCAACCAAGGAGGCAAAGGCCTCCTCGTAGGTGGGTGTGGCATATAGGGAGGCTGAAGCATCTCGTATCAGCTGGAGCGCTGACTCTCCCACCTCCCCCATCCTTTTCGCCCTTCTGTAGGGAAGGCGGAGGGGAGAGACTTGGGAGACAGTCAGGCTCCTACGCCTACCCCCCTGTTGGCTGCCACTAACCCCTGCCTCCTCCTGACTGCCACCTTCCACAGCCACCTCCTGGCTGAGGTCTTCCTGTGTATGAAAAAGGGACATAGTTTCAGTTATTTGTTCATCAAACACACACAATTTTCATCTAGTGACTGTTGCAAAATGTTTACAAATAGAAAACCATACAATTCTCAGCCCAGCAGTTTAGATTCTTCCCAAAAATGTCTCCAACACTACTGTCTGTTGATATGTCAATCACGTTAGGAACTAAGCAATTGGGGATCCTGAATTAACTGAACATCATTCATTATTCCCAAAAATGGTTACAAAACTACTATACCTGGAACAAGCTGGGCTCCTGCACATCTTCCATACTGGAAGGCCCAGGTTGGTCCTCGGAAGCCTCATCAGGGGTGGCGTGCGCGGAAGGACGCGTGCAAGGAAGAGTCGAGAGTGACTTCCTGACATTAGCCTGGTCTTTGAGAAAGTGGAGCCTGTCATAGTACCACAGCGTGGGGACATAGACATCAGCTGCTGCAGCTCCAGATGCTAGGGACTTCCGGACCTTATTGCGCTCCCGGAAATAGGTACTCCTCATGTTATTAATTTTTACTTTTAACCTCGCCACGGTTGCCGTGGGCATGTTTGGCTTTACAAATGCCACAAGTTTCAGCATGGCTGCGTACCTCTTTGGTCTGTTGCTGTAGTCGCGGTGCTTTGGTTGCCATAATAGGGGCATTTCCCTATATTTATCAATGAAGAGGGGGAGAAAACTCACGTCGTTGAAGCCCTCCATCACCTCTGCAAGACACAACACCACACAAAACAATATAAATAATGTCAGGCTAAACTCTCCTAATCTTCTCCATAAAGAAGCCTCAAGTTCGAATCAGTCTAGGCTAGTTATGTACCAACGTCAAATTGTACCTTCGTTTCTAGCGATCGTCTCGTGCGTGAGCTTTCTCTCCCCTCGTCTCCCAGATCGTGGCTACGACACAGGCGTGTGACGTTTTATATACAGTGCGCATGCGTCAAACTCCGCCCGCCCCTGACGATCTTTCTCGTCTATTCCCCACCCCTTCTCTTTACGGTGCAGTGGGGAGAGCACATGGCGGGGACACAGCAGGTGCGCCCCAAATATCCCACCAATGAGGAGGAGGACGAGGAAAGTCCGGAGGCAGAAATGTCCCGATCCCGGAGCCTGAAATTCAAGGCCTCCAATATGTCATTTGGAGAAATGTTGGAGATGGTGGACATATTAAAGAGGAGCGACTATGATGGGAAGTATGGGCCTTACCTCAACCCCAATGTCCGCAAGGCCAAGATCATGTCTAAAGTTGTGAGAAGGCTGTACAATCATTTTGGGGTACAACGATCCAAGGAGCAACTGAGGAAACGCTGGTCAGACCTGAAACTGAGGGAGGCCGATCAGTACAGAAAGATCAAGCGAATTCTTCAAAAAAGTAAGTAGTTGTGTTTTGTGTTTGATTTCTTGCTTGCATACTGCTCCATGTGGTTTGATTTTTACAAAGTTGTACATTCCAAAATGGCCACTTTCAGGTTCGTCTGTGCATTCGATCGTACTCAGCCTCGATCTTTCTGCCACTGTCATGATCGTGTGTGTGTGTCCATTCGATCGTACGCAACCTCGATCGTTCGGCCACTTATAATACGAGGTTTGGTGAAGTTTTTATTGAAAGGAAGTTTGTTCTCACTAGAGATGTCATCAAGAACGTAAACCAAATTTATTCAATGTAAAGGAGAGGTCACTCAGTAGCTGTTTACCCATCTGGACTCTAGAGCACTAGTGCTGGGACACCCAAACCCCCTTTTTATTATGCTTTTCCACACATGTGCTCCAGTGGATACTAGAGGGGGGTCTCCATCAGACAAACTTCTACCAAAAAGCTAGTAAGTTTACCACCTTTACAAAGTGACTACATTCATGTTGTTGGCATTTGTAACTGGCCAAACAAAAATATTGTCCCTCACTTTCAAGCAATGTTTGTCATTTCCTATTTCTGCCCTCAATAGATTGTGTTGCTAAATCTTCCTTTTGTACATTCTCATAGGGGAGCGAAAACTTGGGCCGTCTGAGGAAACCCCAAAACCAACACCTCCCAAAAAAGGGGAAAGAGCAGAAGCAGAGGAGGAGGAGGAGGAAGGAGAGATCATCGAACTTGGAGAACTTGTCACCACAACAGGTGAGTGTGGGAGAACACAGCTACTGGTAAGCTAATCAATGTATGGCTGCCTCATTTCCAACACCCGATTTTTGTTTGTTTGTGGTTTTTAGGTGACGTGGATGTTGTGGAAGAAAAATCGCACTTTACCACAGAGAGTGCCCACGTACTCATCGGGGAGATAATGGTCTGCAATAGAGATCTAGATTACATAAAGCAAAACATCAATGATGTTCAACAAAAATTGATCATCATTGATCTAAATCTGAAAACGCACCAAGTAATTAACACACATTTGTGCCTGCTTCTGAACACATTTGCAAGTTAAGAACTGTGTGAAATTTGGAACATGCACACATTGTGTCCACATGTGCTAGCTCCCATCATGGTGGATGAATGACAACGTTTTTTTTGGGGGTGCAACCACTTTACGAACTACGAAAGTGGTTGTGGTGAAGGGGTTGCACCCCCAAAAAACGTCCATTCATCCCCATGATGGAAAATGGCACTTTTGAAGCTTCTAGGCATGTGTTTTACCATCTAATGACCATTTTTAGACCCAAATTGTGTGCATGTTCTAAATTTCCACTTTCCAGGAAATGTGATGAAGGCAAGATCAAACACACTTTGAACATATAGTCATGTCTGATCTTGTCTTCACTTTACAAAGTTGAACTTTCCTAGTTCCTAGGTTCTGTTTTGCTCCATGCCTGGTTTTACCAATTGCGGAATGTTTGTAAACAATGTTGTAAATAACCAAGATGTTGTCAGTTTGGGCAAGAAGATTGTAAACGCACTTGTGAATGTTTTCCAAGTAAACTTTACTTTTCTAAATGTGTGGCTTCCTTATTTAAAAAACACAATGCATTATGTATGTCAAATGTAAAGGATATGGGGGGCAATGGGTGTTATTTACTAAAGGCAAGTCCAGTTTGCACTGCAAGTTTCTTTTTCACTGCACTTGTAGAGCATAGTGGATTTGACTTATGTAAATGACACCCACAGTGCTTTGTACGAAAACACGGAGCACAGCATTTTTGTGAATACACACATGTCTGACCTGGTGATGAAAAGGAGTATTTTGGGTGTCAGTTATGCAGTACAAACCTTCTCTAGACCAAAGATTAGGTATAAAACACACAACATGAGAATAATCTTTTTGGGAAGAAGAGACTG
This sequence comes from Lithobates sylvaticus, assembly GCA_028564925.1. NCBI lineage: Eukaryota > Metazoa > Chordata > Amphibia > Anura > Ranidae > Lithobates > Lithobates sylvaticus. Next base: position 81,283,896 of record CM053031.1, read on the forward strand.
TTACCTCCTTTTGCCCAGAAAGTGCATTCCCACTGTCGAAGGCAAAGGGAAAAAATTTCAAGGTAAAATAAGCTAAAAAGAATACGGAAATGACAAGAAATCATAGGTTGGTTGAAAAATAAGATTTATTAAAAAAATGCCTCTCACACATCGTCAGGCAGAGCAATGGCCCCCCTACCCACAAAGTACTCCATATATTGCTCGCGGACCGCGCGGGCATTTAGAGGGGGAAAGCCTGGACGTGCCACTTGAAGGGCTGTGAGGTCAGCATTTGGAGGGCCCTCCACATCTGGGCCAACGGGCACCACATAGTTCCTGTTATGTCTTTTGAGGAAGTTGTGCAATATGCAACAGGCAAGAACTATGTGGTTCAGTTTGTATTCCGCCAAGTTAATAGCCGTCAAGAACAGGCGGAAGCGGCTGGCCAGGATGCCAAAAGTGTTCTCAACAACTCTTCGGGCTCTGGACAGCCTGTAGTTGAAGACCCTCTGGTTTGGGGTGAGGGTCCTCATCGGGAACGGCCTCATCAGATGGGGAGTCAACGCAAACGCTTCATCTGCGACAAAGATGAAGGGGAGTCCTTCTGCATTCTCCTCTGGAGGTGGCAAGCACAGACTGCCACTTTGGAGACGCCAGTAGAACTCCGTGTGTGCAATGGCACCACCATCCGAGATCCGGACGTTCATCCCCACGTCCACATACATAAATTCATATGTCGCCGACACCACCGCCAACATCACTACACTATTAAACCCTTTATAATTATAATAGTAGGACCCCGAGTTGGGCGGTGGGACGATGCGGACGTGTTTCCCATCAATTGCCCCTCCGCAGTTAGGAAAGTCCCAACGGCTGGCAAAGTGGGAGGCCACAGTCTGCCATTCCTGTGGCGTGGAAGGGAACTGTGGAGTGAAACAAGAAAAAAAAATTAGTCACTTTGCACATAAACATTGCAAGCAGATTAGACAATCAACATCTTGGAACAAGAGCATTGTTTAAAATTGGAGGCTGGAAAGTATTTGCACAGAAAAGTAGAGGCTCCCCTTCACAGATTAATCACCCCCCATCAATCCCCCCACTTCTGATGGGCCATTGGCAATAACTAGGGTTTTGGGGGGGGGGTTGGACAGGTAACCCTCTGCACTTCATTGATTGCCAAATGGCTCAATAATGTGTGCTAGTTTGGCCAGACCCTCCTTACTTAACACTATTGGCAGCCCACAGGAAAGATAAAATAACATTTCAACCCCCCCCCCCCCCCCCCAAAAAAAAAGGAAAGCATATTGTGACATTCTGAAATTACCAAGCAAGCTAATAGGAGGGAAAGAACACAAAAAAATAGGAAATGGAAAGTATGGAGGCAGCCCCTTGCACTACATGCTTTGCAGAATTCATCCCTAAAGATGCCCACTATAAAGAGGTAGGTATATAGTGTGTATTGACCTTGGGAAAGCCAGCAGATAGAGGATTGGTACCATCTGACAGAGCAGTTGGGGGAGGGGGTTCCTAATGAGTTTGCCCCCCCCCCCCCAAAAAAAAAAAAAAAAAAAAAGGGCTCTACATGAAGTAAACCACACAGCAAACATTTGTGCATATTTTAGGGGGTGTTTGGGGGCAAACAATACTATGCAGCAGACAAAAGACATTGCTTAAGTGACTAGGCCATAGGTGTCTATTGGGGCAGAAGAGCATGCTGGTGAGGTAAGTGAAGGGAAAAATGCATGAAGGAGAAAAGGGGCACAGCATATTAGAACATATTGCAATCATGGTAATTAGGGAAGGAGGTCAAAAATAGAAGACATTAGCAAACAGAGCATACATAGAAGGGAATAGTAAAGGAGAAATGTTACCTTAATATAGTCCTCCTGCAGGACCTCGATGATGGCAGAACAGGTCTCTGGAATAATGATTCCCAGGGCCTGGGGAGAGATACCTGAAGAGAACTTCAAATCCTGAAGACTTCTCCCTGTCGCCAAGTACCTCAACGTGGCAACAAGCCTCTGCTCCGGAGTAATGGCTTGTCTCATGCAGGTATCCTGCCGGCTGATAAAGGGGGTCAGCAAAGCCAAAAGACGGTGAAAATCGGGGTCCATCATCCGGAGAACGTTCCTGAAATCATCAGGATTATTCTCCCGGATCTCACGAAGCAAAGGCATGTGCGAGAATTGGTCACGCTGAAGCAACCAATTCTTGGTCCACATACTCCTCGTCACTCTGTTCATGGACGGGTCTTGGGTCAAAGCTAAAAGCCCGACACCAATTCCGCGTACAGCACGAACTCGGCGACGAGTACGCACGGGAAACATCGCTCACAAGGTCACAAAAGGTCGGCTGGTCAGAACGGACAAACAGAAAGCACCGATAAACAGCAAGGCCTGAAAGAACGAAATGAATACCAGAAACGAGCAGGCAATAAGCAGTGCAAATCAAAGCGTCCTATATCAAGATATAGGCCACAATGACCAACAAATGCGAACTGACTACACGCACTAATAAACAGATACGCACGACAAGCACAAACTGAAGAGCAGTAACGATCTGAGTCAGAAAACTGAGAAGCGTGAATCTTAAGTCACCAAACTTCGACTAACTCGCGATAAACACGGGATCAGCAGAAGGAGCCCAACGGGTGCCTGACGTGGTGCTGAACTTCCCTTTTCTAGTCTCGTGGAAGACGACTTACTTCACGACGTTCTTGCAGATCGGATATTCCGACAACGTAGTCCGACCGTGTGTACGCAACACCAACATCGGACAAAGTACGACGGACAGGATCCGACCGACCTGGTCCGCGGATAATCCGCGCGTGTGTATGGGGCTTAACACACTGCTAAAGCAACACTTGAGTGGTTAAAGGGGAAACATGTAAATGTGTTGGAATGGCCTAGTCAAAGCCCAGACCTCAATCCAATAGAAAGTCTGTGGTCAGACTTAAAGATTGCTGTTCACAAGCTCAAACCATCCAACTTGAAGGAGCTGGAGCAGTTTTGCAAGGAGAAATAGGCAAAAATCCCAGTGGTAAGATGTGACAAGTTCATGGAGACTTATCCAAAGCGACTTGAAGCTGTGATGGCGGCAAAAGGTGGCTCTACAAAGTATTGACTTTAGGGGGGTGAATAGTTATGCACATTTACTTTTTCTGTTATTTTGTCCTATTTGTTGTTTGCTTCACAATAAAAAAAAAAAAACATCTTCAAAGTTGTGGGCATGTTCTGTAAATTAAATGATGCAAATCCTCAAGCAATCCATGGTAATTCCAGGTTGTGAGGCGACAAAACACGAAAAATGCCAAGGGGGTGAATACTTTTGCAAGGCACGGTAGTTGTAATGACATTCTCCACTTGATCTCTCTGGGGATATAGTTAGGTTTTACTAGGGAAGTGGATCCGTTATTGATAGCAATGTGACTCATCAGCATAATACAGGTGGACAACACATATCATGGATGGTATACTCATGTCGTGTAAAATACTGCATATTCCTTTCTTTAGATAGATCACTGCAAACAGAACTAGATTCTGACAATGTAAGGAATGTGGCTGGATTCAGCCATGAGACCTTCTATATTGTCTATAACTGTGCTATGATCTTTATCCCTCCCTCAACTTTTTCTTTAAACCATATCTGTCTCTCACTCTATATATCTGCATTCTTCTCATTCATGTCTAGTATGAACAATTATTGGAACTTTACCCATAACAACTTGATAAAAAATAATGTTCTTTAGCAAGGAACATACATTCCACATTAATATTTATGCTACCAAAATGAGTGTGTGCTCTAAATTGCCTCCAGCATTGCTCCCGTTTCTTCTTGCTGGAGGTTGACACTTTGCTGAAGCCCAGAGTCCCTGAACAGCAGTAAATCAGAAAGCGGATCTGAACCCATTGATTTAACAGTTTAAAAAACATTGCTAACTATCACATTTGCTTATGTTCTCAACCAAACCATCAAATGGCTGGTGTCATAACTGATCACATAAGCAGCACCAGTGCAACCGCAGATCAAACAGAGACTAAGATAGCAACTTCCTTAGCTGTAAAGGATAGGGCGATTTAATTCCGCTTTAAGGCTGTCAGCAGATCGGCCTCTACAAATTCGTCAGTGGCTAAAAATTAACATGTGCAGAGCATGGTGAGACAGTGTATTACTGTATTTTAACAGTGCTAATATTGGCAGAAAATTTTGGGTTTAGTTTTAGTCTTAGGACTAAAATAGCATTTTAGTTTTAGTCCCATTTTAGTCTTCTGCAAATGTTTTAGTTTGAGTCATATTTAGTCGACTTAATCTCCAGTACATTTTAGTCGACTAAAAGCATTTCTCTGCCGTTTCCAAACTCCTGGAGTGAAAAATCTGTTATTATTTATGGTATTAAAGTTTGAACATGCACTACAGACACAGATTTAGTCATTATATAAGGTCTTTAAGGTAAAACAAGTTTCGTTACAAGACTACCGCTTTTTGACAGAAGTGTAACGTTAAATTAATAAAAAAATAAAAAAAACCTCTATGGGTGATAATGCCACCATGCAGTGCACATTTACATTAACTTATCTGGTTTAAAAAAAATATATAATGTTTGGGGGGGGGGGGGGGGGCGGGGGTGTTTATGTAGTCTTCAGGCCTAAATACATTTTTTAAGCATGGGTGCAAAAACTGTTCTGGCAGCAGAAGGGTTAATCCTGCACAGATCAGACAGTGTGCTGCTCTCCCGTATCAACAAGCTGTGATGCCTATTGACAAAGAGCAGGTCTCCTTCAGGGGGCCTTTATATTCCAGTATTAAGTGTGAGTGAGTGACAGTGTGTGAGAGGGTTAACTACACAGCCAAGCCCTCACAATCCTAATAGAACATCCCCCTTCAGGCTGTACAGTGGTGTGAAAAAGTGTTTGCCCCCTTCCTCATTTCCTGTTCCTTTGCATGTTTGTCACACTTAAGTGTTTCGGAACATCAAACCAATTTAAACAATAGTCAAGGACAACACAAGTAAACACAAAATGCAATTTGTAAATGAAGGTGTTTATTATTAAAGGTGACAAAAAAATCCAAACCATCATGGCCCTGTGTGAAAAAGTGATTGCCCCCTAAACCTAATAACTGGTTGGGCCACCCTTAGCAGCAACAACTGCAACCAAGCGTTTGCGATAACGTGCAATGAGGCTTTTACAGCGTCCTGGAGGAATTTTGGCCCACTCATCTTTGCAGAATTGTCCTAATTCAGTTACATTAGAGGGTTTTCGAGCATGAACGGCCTTTTTAAGGTCATACCACAACATCTCAATAGGATTCAGGTCAGGACTTTGGCTAGGCCACTCCAAAGTCTTCATTTTGTTTTTCTTCAGCCATTCGGTGGTGGACTTGCTGGTGTGTTTAGGATCATTGTCCTGCTGCAGAACCCAAGTTCGTTTCAGCTTGAGTACACGAACAGATGGTCGGACATTCTCCTTCAGGATCTCTTGGTAGACAGCAGAATTCATAGTTCCTTTTATCACGGCAAGTCTTCCAGGTCCTGAAGCAGCAAAACAGCCCCAGACCATCACACTACCACCACCATATTTTACTGTTGGTATAATGTTCTTTTCTGAAATGCAGTGTTCCTTCTATGCCAGATATACTTGGACACACACCTTCCAAAGAGTTCCACTTTTGTCTCATCGGTCCACAGAATGTTGTCCCAAAGTCTTGGGGATCATCAAGATGTGTTGTGGAGAAATTGAGACGAGCTTTGATGTTCTTTTTGCTCAGCAGTGGTTTTCTCCTTGGAACTCTGCCATGCAGGCCATTTTTGCCCAGTCTTTTCCTGATGGTGGAGGCATGAACGCTGACCTTAACTGAGGCAAGTGAGGCCTGCAGTTCCTTGGACGTTGTTTGTGGGGTCTTTTGTGACCTCTTGGATGAGTCGTCGCTGCGCTCATGGGGTAATTTTGGGCGGCCGGCCACTCCTGGGAAGGTTCACCACTGTTCCATGTCTTCGCCATTTGTGGATAATGGCTCTCACTGTGGTTCGCTGGATTCCCAAAGCTTTGGAAATGGCTTTATAACCCTTTCCAGACTGATAGATCTCAATTACTTTCTTTCTCAATTGTTCCTGAATTTCTTTGGGTCTCGGCATGATGTGTAGCTTTTAAGGATCTTCTGTTGGACCTTACTGTGTCAAGCAGCTCCTATTTAAGTGATGCCTTGATTGTGAACAGGTGTGGCAATAATCAGGCATGGGTGTGGCTAGAGAAATTGAACTCAGGTGTGGACAACCACAGTTATAGTATGTTTTAACAAGGGGGGCAATCACTTTTTCACACAGGGCCATGATGGTTTGGATTTTTTTTCACCTTTAATAATAAACACCTAATAATAATAATAATAATAATAAACACACATTTACAAATTGCATTTTGTGTTTACTTGTGTTGTCCTTGACTATTGTTTAAATTGGTTTGATGTTCCGAAACACTTAAGTGTGACAAACATGCAAAGGAACAGGAAATGAGGAAGGGGGCAAACACTTTTTCACACCACTGTAGATAACAGTCATTGATAGTCTAACCTTCCGCGGACACCCTCTTATCTCCATCCAGAGGAAGCAGGCGGAGCTCCATTTTTGCTTAATTTTCTTTCATTAACCATTTCAGCCCCGAAAGATTTAACTCCCTTCCTGACCAGAGCACTTTTTATAATTTGGCACTGCGTCGCTTTAACTGACAATTGTGCAATCGTGCGACGCTGTACCCCAAACAAAATTTACATCCTTTTTTTCCACAAAATAGAGCTTTCTTTTGGTGGTATTTGATCACCTCTGCGGTTTTAATTTTTTGCGCTATAAACAAAAAAATTCCACAATTTTGAAAAAAAGCAATATTTTTACCTTTTGTTATAATAAATATCCCCCAAAAATATATAAAAAAATGAATTTCTTAAACAGTTTAGGCCAATATGTATTCTTATATATATTTTTTGTAAAAGTTACCATGTCTACAAAATAGAGGATAGATTTATGGCATTTTTATTAATATTGTTTTTTTTTATTAGTAATGGCTGCAATTTGCTATTTTTATCATGACTGCGACATTGCGGCGGACAGATCGGACACTTTTGACACTATTTTGGGACCACTGGTATTTATACAGTGATCAGTGCTATAAAGATGCACTGATTACTGTGTAAATGTCACTGGTGGGGAAGGGGTTAAACACTAGGGGGCGATCAAGGAGCTAACTGTATTCCCTCAGTATGTTCTAACTGTAGGGGGGGATGGGCTCACTAGAACATGACAGAGATCACTGCTCCCAATCACTGGGAGCAGAAGATCCCTGTCATGTTGCTAGGCAGAACATGGAAATGCCTTGTTTACATTGGCATCTCCCTGTTCTGCCTCTCCATGCCACGATCGCGAGCCACCAGGCGGACATCGAGACCGCGGGACCCGCAGGCACGCTCCCACGGCGACATACGGGTAATTTGTTTTGCGCACCCGTGCCACTTTGCCAACGTGTATCGGCGTGAGCCAGTTGGCAAGTGGTTAATAACATGCCTTCTGACCTGAGATTTGCTTCCCTGAATCTTGATGATTCTTGACCTGTGCTATGTCTTTATGCAAACACCATCTTCTCTGCCTATTTTCTATTTATAAAATGTATTCTTGTCCAAAAATTCTATATATTAACTTGGTTATCTGTCATCTCACAAATTATATCTGGTGAAACAATGAAGACATATAAAGGCTATGACTTGGTAGCGTTAGACTTTAGAAAATAATCCTATTTGTGCGGATCATCAGTGAAGATAAGGCACTCCTTAGATCCATGCCAACCACCGGTGAGACAGAGTTATCACTTTATTATTTGACATTTCCTCAGGCCCTGAAAATCTTCTAAATTTGCAACCATGTCCAGCAATTCTCTGCTTCCTATTACCAATAAACAGTTCACATTGAGAGTAAACAAAATTTCAAAAGTGCAGTAGACTAAAAAAAATCTAACCAAAGGTCATTGGTTGCCATTTATACTTAGTGTTAAAAGTGAATCTTAGCTTTGCTAAACAGCAGGCTCATTGGTTCCTGGTGGGCAGTACAAGGACTTCATACTTGCTTCAAGTGCTTCTCTGTTTCCCTGATCTGCCACCAGAGGTCGTGTAGTAAAGTGGCATATAGAGTCCTTGTGGAGCCTGATTTCAAATAAACCTGTTCTGCTTTGTGCAGGGCAATGATTTTATTTAAAGAGTTGATAAAGAAAAAGGGGAGTTGAATGAAATGTGTGATACACAGATAATATACTGATACACAATGGTACATAGGTTTATTCATAAAAATACACATAAAAACATGATACATTGGAGCTATAAAGAGCTGATATGCATATAATTGACGTCATCGCGTTCTGAGACGCCGGCACACCTCCCAGAAGTCAGCCCAGGCCGGGTGAGAGACGGAGGAGACGCCGAAGAACACGCTGGAAGCCGATGGAGAACAGGAGACACTAGAATACAAAGCCTTGAGATACATATTCGGACCCAACAGCACCCACTAACATCCATAGTGACACCGGGACATTACCAGGTACTGCTAATCTACTTTATGGGACAGATTCAAATGTATTAGAACCCTAACCGGATACTATCTGATTTGAGAGCTGATTGCAGCCCAAATAGCCCTAAAGTGACACCATTCAGCAAGATACCTGTCAGGCAATCAACTTGCAGCAGATATCCATTACAAAAAACCTAATCTCAGGACACCTTATTGAAGTTTAAATATTCTTTAACATTGATGCCGTTCCGTTTCTGTTCACGGATGTTTACATATGCTGGGTCGATTAATTAGCATACCCCCAACCTGTGGATATTGTTTTATGCTTCTTGATATTACCGTTTGGCCGCCCTTTTACATCTATGCCAGATGCTTTTGGTGTTCTCCTGTTTGATATTTCCATATCCACTACTTATGAAGAGAGCTGAACTTTTTTTCCTGTAGCTGAAGATATCCACTTTCTCAACTCAGCAAGGATTGACTACCATCACAATTTACACTGTAGTTCACAATATGTTTTGACTCTCTATATCATACTCCATTTCTTCAATCTTCCTCCACTTCTCCCTCCCCTCCTCCGCCCCCTTCCCCCCCCTCTCCCCGTCCCCACTGTGGGCTCGAGCCTTCCCTGGATCTCTGTGTGGATTCCCTGACTTATAGGCAATAATTGGCTATTGCGCACACTTATGATTGCAGAGCGCAGGCCTTCCACACACAGATTACCGGCGTCCGGACGCACTGTTTTATGTTGTTTGTATATTTTTGTTCAATGTTGTTTTTTTGTCTTATTTGTGGGGGCGGGGTCACCACCAACTACCCTCCTCAGGGTGTACCAAGCTATTTACGTGCCGTCTTGCCCTATGGGGGGTTACCTTGAATCAGGTCTTGACAGCCTTGTGTCTGACGATAATCAAGCCAGGGTGACCAGATTGCAGAATATGTATCGATCCTATCATGGGCCGTGCTAATCAGCTCCTCCATCATCGCTATCTGGTTCATCCTGGTTACCCATTCTTTTAATGACGGGGGAGATTTGGACCTCCAGTGCACAGGGATACACAACCTAGCCGCATTGATCATATGCAGTGCGATTGACTTTTGATATTTCCTGCGCGGAATTTTGGATATGTGCAGAAGGTATTGGGCCGGGGAGAATTCTAACGGTAGGGAGGAGACTTCCAATATAATTGCATGAATTTTACGCCAGTACGGTAGGATTAGCAGGCAGGACCACCAGATGTGGAGGAGCGAGCCTAGGTCACTCTCACATCTCCAGCACCGGTCGGAGACAGTCTGTATGTATTTGTGGATAATTTCCGGAGTCCTGTACCATCTTGATTTAATTTTGAACCCATTTTCCTGCGTGTGGGTATTCATGGAACCTTTGTGGATATAGAGGTGGACTCGGTCCCACGTCTTACTATCAATCTCTATGCCCAGCTCCGACTCCCAGTAAGTATGGTCTGACTCTAGAGAGGCATACGGTGCTCCGAACATTGAGGCATATATCCCCGAGATCAAGTGGTTCTGGGGTGCGGAGCTAGAGCACAGAGATTCCAGCAATGTGGGGGTTCTGGCAAAGTTCTCTCTGTTGGAGGCGTTATCTAAGAAATGTTTTAGCTGCAGATAAGCCCAAAATGGGAATGATTTCGTAGTCGAGCGCGCCGCTAGTTCCCCCTGCCTGAGGAACCTACCCCTGGAGAAAAAGTGTTTGGCCAACATCTCTGTGTGTGGCCATTCCGCTTGGAGGAATCTACTCTCCAATCCCGGAGGGAAGGCTGGGTTGCCTTTCACAGGGGTAATCGGGCAGACTTGCGAGGAAAGTGCATGGGCTTTGCATGCCCTGTCAAATTCGCCCAGAGTCGCCCCTATCAGCGGGTGGGACTGAGCTTCCTGTGTCACGTGTGCTTTCGGTAGCCATGGAGAGTACCGCAAATCAGCACCCGCAATCAGCTTTTCCAAAAGCACCCAACTTTTACACTTAACATGTAATTTCCAATCAACTACCCGGCTTAGATGGACCGCCCAGTAGTATCTCTGTAGGTCTGGGAGCCCAATCCCTCCCCCCGATTTCGGGAGAACCAATTTAGCCCACCCTATGCGAGCTGCCTTGGCCCCCCAGATAAAGTGTCTGCACATGCGTTTATATATAGTAAAGAAAGAGGGAGGATTGTCTGTAGTTTATACAATAGACGGGGCAGCACCGTCATTTTTAATATAGAGGCCCGACCGAACCAGTGTAGCCGTCTTTTGGCTATAGCCTGGCCGCGAAGAGGTTAAAATACACCTATAATAATAATAATTATAGACCCTTCATTTCTTTGTAAGTAATTTGATCCCCTGCAAAATATGCAGGGGATCAAATAATTATTTTTGCCACTGTATCTAAAAGTATTAAAATTAAAAATAATTACTCAGTTAACAAAATGTTAAATAAAACAAAAAAAAATACAAAAATATGTATAAATGAAAAAAAAATGAAAGAAAAGGCAGACTTGATCACTTGGTCTTTTTTCTGCTGTCAATTTGCTATGTTTCTAAGTTGCACTGCAGCAGGTTGGCTCTCCTGCGCGAATCGCCGTCATTGTACGTTGGGCGCTTACGCAGCGTGCGTGATTAGGAACAGCAATCTTTTTCTACTGCCTGTCAGTCCACTCCCCCGACAGTTATGCCCATTACACACGGTCGGAAAATCTGACCACAAAATCCATCGGAAGTTGTCGGAAAATCCGATCATTCTGAACGTGGTGACGTTCGTTGCGTACGACGGAACTACGTAGAGGCTAGTAGTCAATAGCTTTGGTCTGGTAATTTGATCTGAGCATGCGTGGCACTTTTTCCGTCAGAATTCTCTACACACGATCGGAAAAAGTCTGATCGGATTTTGTTGTCGGAAAATTGGAGAGCAGGATCTCAAATTTTTTCCGTCAGAAATTCCGACAGAAAAAGTCTGATGGAGCCCACACACGGGCGGATTTTCCAACAACATGGTCCGATTGGACATTTTTTTAACGTGTGTACGGGGAATAAGGCCTCGTACACACGGATGTTTTAAAAAACGGGCTGTAAAGCTAGTAACAACACCTGGAAAAAAGCAGCGTTAAAAACGCGATTTTATTAGCGTTTTGATTTGGCGTCAATGCACGTTTAACGTAGTTTTTAAGCGTTAACGCTAAAGTGCGTTTTTTTAAAAAAAAACATCCCTCTGCTATTTTCACTCTCAAATCACCCACAAACATTTTTACAGCTTAAAAACGCTTACGCTAAAAAACGTCGGCATATCGTTAATGTGAGTTTTTGAGCTTTTTTCGGCATCAGCGTCAAAACAGCTTTAGCGCTGGAGCCTTGTTTTTTTTTTGGAAAAACGACCATGTCTGTTACAGTTCAAAAACGCCATGGTGTGTATGAGCCATTTGAATAACATGGAGTTGCCTTCTCAAGCAGCAAAAAAAGCTAAAAGAAAGCCGCTGTTAAAACGTCCGTGTGTATAAAAGCCTAAATATTAAAGAAGAGAATCAGGCAGTCAGATTGGTTAGCACTTTTGGATCACATTAGAATGCCCTTAATAATGTTTTACAGAAACATTGTAGTATTCAGCAGTTTGATCTAGGGCACTCAGAGTTTATGTAGGACTACTACTGACTGCAGAAATTGGCTGGACAGGACTGTCTGATCTGAATATATCACTGCAAATATATATATATATATATACACAGTGCCTTGAAAAAGTATTCATACCCCTTGAAATTTTACACATTTTGTCATGTTACAACCAAAAAGGTAAACTTATTTTATTGGGATTTTATGTGATAGACCAACACAAAGTAGCACATAATTGTGAAGTGGAGTGAAAAGGATAAATGGTTTTAATGATGTCTTTATCAGCTTTGCACATCTACAGTGACATTTTTGCCCATTCTTCTTTGCAAAATAGCTCAAGCTCTGTCAGATTGGATGGAGAGCATCTGTGAACAGCAAGTTTCAAGTCTTGCTACAGATTTTAATTTGGATTTAGGTCTGGACTTTGACAGGGCCACTCTAACACATGAATATGCTTTGATCTAAACCATTCTATTGTAGCTCTGGCTGTATGCTTAGGGTCGTTTTCCTTTCGAAGACAAACCCCTGCCCCAGTCTCAAGTCTTTTGCAGACTCTAATGCCCCTTACACACCAGCGGAATTTCCGACAGAAAAAGACAGACGGGAGGTTTTCATCGTATATTCCATGTATATGCCCCATCGGAATTTTTACGTCAACAATTCTGACGGACCTAGAAAGAGAACATGTTCTATATTTTTTCGACTGAACCAATTCCTATCGGGAAAACCGCTCGTCTGTATGCTGTTCCGACGTACCAAAAACGGCGCATGCTCTGAAGCAAGTACGAGACGGAAGCTATTGGCTACTGGCTATTGAACTTCCTTTTTCTAGTCCCATCATAAGTGTTCGTCACCGTGTTCTTGACGGTCGGAATTTGGTGTGATCGTGTGTACACAAGACAGCTTCAGCTGAATTCCGTTGGAAAAACCTTCAGAGTTTATTCCGACAGGAAAACCGGTCGTGTGTACAGGGCATAACAGGTTTTCTTCTAAGACTCCCCTGTATTTGGCTCCATCCATCTTCCCATCAACTCTGATCAGCTTCCCTGTCAATGCTGATGAAAAGAATCATGTTTCACGGTGGGGGTGGTATGTTTAGAGTGATGTGCATGCAGTGTTAGTTTTCTGTCACACATAGCTTTTTGCTTTTAGGCCAAAAAGTTAAATTTTGGTCTTCCACATGCTGTGTCCCCTACATGGCTTCTCCTAAACTGCAAGTGGACTTCTTATGGCTTTCTTTCAACAATGGCTTCCTTCTTGCCACTCTTCCATAAAGGCCAGATTTGTGGAGTGTACGACTAATAGCTGTCCTGTGGACAGATTCTCCCACCTGAAGTGTGGATTTCTGCAGCTCCTCCAGAGTTATCATGGGCCTCTTGGCTGCTTCTCTGATTAATGCTCTCCTTGCCCAGTCTGTCAATTAAGGTGGATGGCCATGTCTTGGTAGGTTTGCAGTTGTACCATACTCTTTCCATTTTTGGATCACAGATTGAACAGTGCTCTGTGAGATGTTCTAAGCTTGGGATATTTTTTTTATAACCTAACCCTGCTGTAAACTTCTCCACAACTTTATCCCTGACCTGTCTGGTGTGTTTCTTGGCCTTCATGATGCTGTTTGTTCACTAAGATTCTCTAACAAACCTCTGAGGGCTTCACAGAACAGCTGTATTTATACTGATATTAAATTACACACAGGTGGACTCTATTTACTCATTAGCTGACTTCTGAAGGCAATTGGTTACACTAGATTTTAGTTAGGGGTATCAGAGTAAAGGGGGCTGAATACAAATGCACGTGACACTTTTCACATATTTATTTGTAAAACATTTTGAAAAACATTTAGCATTTTCCTTCCACTTCACAAGTATGTGCTGCTTTGTGTTGGTCTATCACATACAATCCCCAAAAATACATTTACATTTTGGGTTGTAACATGACAAAATAAGGAAAATTTCAACGGGTGTGAATACTTTTTCAAAGCACTGGATATTATGTGGGGGGTTAGCTCAAATGGGGATAACCTTCCCTGGGAAAAAGGTAGTCCAGATGGCAGGTATTTCTTAAGATCTGACTTGTAGCCAGTTTTATTTAAAAGGTTGCATGAAAATCAAACAAAACAGAAAATAAATCCTTGCCATCCAGGCACAAACTTAACACTTCAGGTTCCTAACTCACAGTCACCAACAAACCAAACATAATGCAAACTTTTTTCTTTCTCTCACAAAGCAATCTCCACATCAATAGCTCCTTCAGGTTTGGCTTCCTGAGTCCCAGGCCAAGAGCAACCTCTTACGCCTTCCTTATTTATACCACTTGCTGGTGGTCACAAGTGCACCGCAAAATCTGGTCCAAGGTGGCCTGAAAAACCCGGACCGGATTCCATCTTAATTTTCTGCATATGAACGCATGCAAGGTGATACATAGCATCTATCAATCACCTCAACTTTTATAATGTCACAATATACAGTATATATATATTTGATTGTGATGGCCAAGTTTGTATTGATCCATTATTGATAGCCAGATTGGTGTATGTTTATGTATGTTAGCTCTTACCTGGCGTTATAAGTAATACAAATACATGAACTTAAGTACTGGGTAGAATTGCTAATATTGTTTACATATGTCAATTATAATTTGGGTTGCAGGAGGGAAGGGAATTCCTCTAGTATTATATAGACTGTTTATATATACAATTTCCTAAAAGGAAAAAATAATAGATTCTTGATAATATGAGCATATTTTTCACTACTTTATTTTTGTTTCATCTGTTTTGAAATTTGCACACCTCACTGGTTTATTTAGGTTTAGAGTGTGGAATATGGCAAGCATTATTTTTTTAATGTTATACTTTGATGAAAAATCTTCCCATGGATGGAAATGATTCTGAACTCATCTGTAGAGAAAAGTAAAATATTAAAAAACTGACTGGTCAGTGCTAAACAGGACAGGTTTTGGTATTTTCATCCTTCTCAGGGAAATATTTGATTAACAATGGCCACCATAACAGACTGCAAAATCTTCCACCTTTTGGATCTCTGCTAAATTACCTAATAGGTTGTCAACTTATCCAAATTCTGTATATGTCCCCTACTGCCCAAAGGCTTTTGGACTGATGATCCACTGCCTACATTGCTCCCCTACTTCCTAAGATACTATAGTGTGTAATCTCATCCAACTTCTGTACCCCATTTTTACACCCTATTAGAATATAGGTTAAAATGAATTTAGCTTCTATATTACTCTCCTACACCCTAATAGATTATAGATTTTCAACTCATCCACCGTCTGTTTTATAAAAAAAATATAATGTGGTTTGTAAATTTATTCACCATATTTTTTACTCCCTTCTACCCTAATGGACTATAGGTTTATTCACCCAATGTCTTATTCTCTTATACCTGATAGACTATAGGTTGTACGTTTTATCATCATAAGTCTCTCTACCTTATACCCTAATATACTATAGGCTGCATCTTCATCTATATGAGAATGTTGTACTGATGGTAACTATAAATTATGTTTCTGAGTAATGTCAAAACCCTAATTATCATAGGCCAGCTGGCTCCAGCAGAACCTTGTTAGACCATGTGAATTTGTAGTGACTGATTGCTCTGATAGATTACAGTGCCTTGCAAAAGTATTCAGCCTCCTTGGCTTTTTACCTATTTTGTTACATTACAGCCTTTAGTTCAATGTTTTTTTTTTTTTTCCAATATAATTTTTATTTATTTTCAAAACAGAAAAAAGAAAGAACATATATAACATCGTCTTATACATAGTATTCAATACTTCTCCACAAATTTAACAGCGTGTACATATATGGGCATACATTCTATCAGTATCGATATCCATAACACTTTTTGCGTATTAGTCTATCGTCTCTCTACCGAAACGTTATGTAGCCCAGTAACCGTTATAAATGATGTGTATCTGCTCTTCCCTGTATCCGGTATCTGGGTTTCATCTCCATGTCTCCTGATCATGAATGTTCAGTGCGGGCTGTCTGTTGTTTGTCTTATCCCATATTTATGGTTTCTCCCTTTGTGGAGAGGTGAGTAGAGAGGATAGCTAAGTAGGAAGGAAGAAAGATGGAAAAGAAAAGAGTGAGTGAGGGGTGGGGGTGGGGACCCAGGGTGGACTGCCTTTATATTCTATTCTGGTTTATCGTTCTTTAAGTGTTGAGTAAATTTATTCCCTCGTCGGAAAATATGAAAATATTCCACAGCATCCATGTCTGTGAGTGTTGTTCTTGCTTATTCTGTGATGTGGAGATTAGGTCCTCCAGTTTCTTAATCTCCTCCACTCTACGCAACCATAAGCCTATTGTTGGGGGTGTCCTCTTCTTCCATAGAAGTGGGATGCAGGCCTTGGCTGCGTTCAGTAGGTGTCGCACTATCATCTTTTTATATTTTTTTGCCGGGATTGGAGTGGCATGTAGTAGTATAAAGGCTGGATCATCACTGATCGTATATTCCGTGAATTTTTGTGTAATCCTCCGGACCGACGTCCAGAAGTGTTGCAGTAGAGGGCAGGACCAAAAAATATGGAGGAGTGTCCCCTTTTCTGACTGACATCTCCAACAGTTGTCGGATGTGGCTGGGTAGTACTTGTGCAGTTTGCTAGGGGTGTGGTACCATCTGGTCAATATCTTGTAATTAAGTTCTTGTATTTTCGTACATATAGATGTTTGCAGGGAAAACCTAATGATCGCTTGCTTTTGGGCTTCGGTGAATGTACATCCCAAGTCAGATTCCCATTTATGGAAAAAGACCAGGTCAGGAGTGTCTTCGGGGGAGCTGAGTAGGGCGTTCAATGTTTTTTTAATCTGAATTATATGTGATGGATCAGAACACAATTGTCTAAGTTGGTGAAGTAAAATTAGAAAAATATATACATAAAACAATTTTTCAGAAATAAAAAAAAACTTAAAATTGGCATGTGCGTATGTATTCACCCCTTTGTTATGAAGCCCATAAAAAGCTCTGCTGCAACCAATTACCTTCAGAAGTCACATAATTAGTGAAATGATGTCCACCTGTGTGCAATCTAAGTGTCACATGATCTGTCATTACATATACACACCTTTTTCAAAGGCCCCAAAACCTAAGCAAGAGGCACCACTAACCAAACACTGCCATGAAGACCAAGATACTCTCCAAACAAGTAAGGGACAATGTTGTTGAGAAGTACAAGTCAGGGTTAGGTTATAAAAAAAATCCAAATCTTTGATTATCTCCAGGAGCACCATCAAATCTATCATAACCAAATGGAAAGAACATGGCACAATAGCAAACCTGCCAAGAGACGGCCGCACACCAAAACTCACAGACTGGGCAAGGAGGGCATTAATCAGAGAGGAAGCGCAGAGACCTAAGGTAACCCTGGAGGAGCTGCAGAGTTTCACAGCAGAGACTGGAGTATCTGTACATAAGACAACAATAAGCCGTACGCTCCATAGAGTTGGGCTTTATGGCAGAGTGGCCAGAAGAAAGCCATTACTTTCAACAAAAAACAAAATGGCACATTTTGAGTTTGCCAAAAGGCATGTGGGAGACTCCCAAAATGTATGGAGGAAGGTGCTCTGGTCTGATGAGACTAAAATTTAACTTTTTGGCCATCAAAGAAAACGCTATATCTGGCGCAAACCCAACACATCACATCACCCAAAGAACACCATCCCAACAGTAAAACATGGTGGTGGCAGCATTATGCCGTTGGGATGTTTTTCAGCAGTCGGGACTGAGAAACTGGTTGAGGGAAAGATGGATGGTGCTAATAGAGGAATATTCTTGAGCAAAACCTGTACCACTCTGTGTGTGATTTGAGGCTAGGACAGAGGTTCACCCTTTAAGCAGGACAATGACCCCAAACACACTGCTAAAGCAACACTTGAGTGGTTAAAGGGGAAACATGTAAATGTGTTGGAATGGCCTAGTCAAAGCCCAGACCTCAATCCAATAGAAAGTCTGTGGTCAGACTTAAAGATTGCTGTTCACAAGCTCAAACCATCCAACTTGAAGGAGCTGGAGCAGTTTTGCAAGGAGAAATAGGCAAAAATCCCAGTGGTAAGATGTGACAAGCTCATGGACACTTATCCAAAGCGACTTGAAGCTGTGATGGCGGCAAAAGGTGGCTCTACAAAGTATTGACTTTAGGGGGGTGAATAGTTATGCACATTTACTTTTTCTGTTATTTTGTCCTATTTGTTGTTTGCTTCACAATAAAAAAAAAAAAAAACATCTTCAAAGTTGTGGGCATGTTCTGTAAATTAAATGATGCAAATCCTCAAGCAATCCATGGTAATTCCAGGTTGTGAGGCGACAAAACACGAAAAATGCCAAGGGGGTGAATACTTTTGCAAGGCACGGTAGTTGTAATGACATTCTCCACTTGATCTCTCTGGGGATATAGTTAGGTTTTACTAGGGAAGTGGATCAGTTATTGATAGCAATGTGACTCATCAGCATAATACAGGTGGACAACACATATCATGGATGGTATACTCATGTCGTGTAAAATACTGCATATTCCTTTCTTTAGATAGATCACTGCAAACAGAACTAGATTCTGACAATGTAAGGAATGTGGCTGGATTCAGCCATGAGACCTTCTATATTGTCTATAACTGTGCTATGATCTTTATCCCTCCCTCAACTTTTTCTTTAAACCATATCTGTCTCTCACTCTATATATCTGCATTCTTCTCATTCATGTCTAGTATGAACAATTATTGGAACTTTACCCATAACAACTTGATAAAAAATAATGTTCTTTAGCAAGGAACATACATTCCACATTAATATTTATGCTACCAAAATGAGTGTGTGCTGTAAATTGCCTCCAGCATTGCTCCTGTTTCTTCTTGCTGGAGGTTGACACTTTGCTGAAGCCCAGAGTCCCTGAACAGCAGTAAATCAGAAAGCGGATCTGAACCCATTGATTTAACAGTTTAAAAAACATTGCTAACTATCACATTTGCTTATGTTCTCAACCAAACCATCAAATGGCTGGTGTCATAACTGATCACATAAGCAGCACCAGTGCAACCGCAGATCAAACAGAGACTAAGATAGCAACTTCCTTAGCTGTAAAGGATAGGGCGATTTAATTCCGCTTTAAGGCTGTCAGCAGATCGGCCTCTACAAATTCGTCAGTGGCTAAAAATTAACATGTGCAGAGCATGGTGAGACAGTGTATTACTGTATTTTAACAGTGCTAATATTGGTAGAAAATTTTGGGTTTAGTTTTAGTCTTAGGACTAAAATAGCATTTTAGTTTTAGTCCCATTTTAGTCTTCTGCAAATGTTTTAGTTTGAGTCATATTTAGTCGACTTAATCTCCAGTACATTTTAGTCGACTAAAAGCATTTCTCTGCCGTTTCCAAACTCCTGGAGTGAAAAATCTGTTATTATTTATGGTATTAAAGTTTGAACATGCACTACAGACACAGATTTAGTCATTATATAAGGTCTTTAAGGTAAAACAAGTTTCGTTACAAGACTACCGCTTTTTGACAGAAGTGTAACGTTAAATTAATAAAAAAATAAAAAAACCTCTATGGGTGATAATGCCACCATGCAGTGCACATTTACATTAACTTATCTGGTTTAAAAAAAATATATAATGTTTGGGGGGGGGGGGGGGGGCGGGGGTGTTTATGTAGTCTTCAGGCCTAAATACATTTTTTAAGCATGGGTGCAAAAACTGTTCTGGCAGCAGAAGGGTTAATCCTGCACAGATCAGACAGTGTGCTGCTCTCCCGTATCAACAAGCTGTGATGCCTATTGACAAAGAGCAGGTCTCCTTCAGGGGGCCTTTATATTTCAGTATTAAGTGTGAGTGAGGGACAGTGTGTGAGAGGGTTAACTACACAGCCAAGCCCTCACCATCCTAATAGAACATCCCCCTTCAGGCTGTAGATAACAGTCATTGATAGTCTAACCTTCCGCGGACACCCTCTTATCTCCATCCAGAGGAAGCAAGCGGAGCTCCATTTTTGCTTAATTTTCTTTCATTAACCATTTCAGCCCCGAAAGATTTAACTCCCTTCCTGACCAGAGCACTTTTTATAATTTGGCACTGCGTCGCTTTAACTGACAATTGTGCAATCGTGCGACGCTGTACCCAAACAAAATTTACATCCTTTTTTTCCACAAATAGAGCTTTCTTTTGGTGGTATTTGATCACCTCTGCGGTTTTAATTTTTTGCGCTATAAACAAAAAAATTCCACAATTTTGAAAAAAAGCAATATTTTTACCTTTTGTTATAATAAATATCCCCCAAAAATATATAAAAAAACTAATTTCTTAAACAGTTTAGGCCAATATGTATTCTTATATATATTTTTAGTAAAAGTTACCATGTCTACAAAATAGAGGATAGATTTATGGCATTTTTATTAATATTGTTTTTTTTATTAGTAATGGCTGCAATCTGCTATTTTTGTCATGACTGCGACATTGCGGCGGACAGATCGGACACTTTTGACACTATTTTGGGACCACTGGTATTTATACAGTGATCAGTGCTATAAAGATGCACTGATTACTGTGTAAATGTCACTGTGGGGAAGGGGTTAAACACTAGGGGGCGATCAAGGAGCTAACTGTATTCCCTCAGTATGTTCTAACTGTAGGGGGATGGGCTCACTAGAACATGACAGAGATCACTGCTCCCAATCACTGGGAGCAGAAGATCCCTGTCATGTTGCTAGGCAGAACATGGAAATGCCTTGTTTACATTGGCATCTCCCTGTTCTGCCTCTCCATGCCACGATCGCGAGCCACCAGGCGGACATCGAGACCGCGGGACCCGCAGGCACGCTCCCACGGCGACATACGGGTAATTTGTTTTGCGCACCCGTGCCACTTTGCCGACGTGTATCGGCGTGAGCCAGTTGGCAAGTGGTTAATAACATGCCTTCTGACCTGAGATTTGCTTCCCTGAATCTTGATGATTCTTGACCTGTGCTATGTCTTTATGCAAACACCATCTTCTCTGCCTATTTTCTATTTATAAAATGTATTCTTGTCCAAAAATTCTATATATTAACTTGGTTATCTGTCATCTCACAAATTATATCTGGTGAAACAATGAAGACATATAAAGGCTATGACTTGGTAGCGTTAGACTTTAGAAAACAATCCTATTTGTGGGGATCATCAGTGAAGATAAGGCACTCCTTAGATCCATGCCAACCACCGGTGAGACAGAGTTATCACTTTATTATTTGACATTTCCTCAGGCCCTGAAAATCTTCTAAATTTGCAACCATGTCCAGCAATTCTCTGCTTCCTATTACCAATAAACAGTTCACATTGAGAGTAAACAAAATTTCAAAAGTGCAGTAGACTAAAAAAAATCTAACCAAAGGTCATTGGTTGCCATTTATACTTAGTGCTCAAAGTGAATCTTAGCTTTGCTAAACAGCAGGCTCATTGGTTCCTGGTGGGCAGTACAAGGACTTCATACTTGCTTCAAGTGCTTCTCTGTTTCCCTGATCTGCCACCAGAGGTCGTGTAGTAAAGTGGCATATAGAGTCCTTGTGGAGCCTGATTTCAAATAAACCTGTTCTGCTTTGTGCAGGGCAATGATTTTATTTAAAGAGTTGATAAAGAAAAAGGGGAGTTGAATGAAATGTGTGATACACAGATAATATACTGATACACAATGGTACATAGGTTTATTCATAAAAATACACATAAAAAAATGATACATTGGAGCTATAAAGAGCTGATATGCATATAATTGACAACAATAGATACATTCATGATTTCCCATAGTACATAAAATTCATATATGTAATTTGAATATAAACCCATAATTGAATAAAAGACTGCATCTAAAAGCTCAACGCGTTTTGTGGATGAAGCTCCACTTCTTCAGGAACAAGTGCAGAATGTGTGTCTACAAAAAATATATACATGAGATTATTTAAATAAAATCTGATGAAAATAAGGGGGTAAGAGGAAACAAGACACCTCAAAGTTACTTACATATCAGCTCCAAAATGTGTCATAGGATGCTGAAAACTGAAGGTTGAGGAAGGCTGGGGAAGATGTCCACAGCTGCGGAGCTGTGGGCACATGGACCTGCAGTATGAGGCACCTGCAAAAAGAAAATTAGGCATTTAGAAATAAATTAACATTCAACAAGTCTGAAACTCATTGAAATAATGTTCCAACAATGATATTCCTTTGTGGTGCAGCAATGCTGAGTTAATGTTTGCAGCATCCAGGCACAAAGCAATATCAATAGCTCTGACCCTGTACAGGATGCCAGGGCTGGGTCCTTTAAGGGGGTCGACAGGAGACAATTGGAGTAATTGGAGAAATTCTTACCCATGCAAGGGTGATTCGGTATAAAGGAAAACACTGATATGCAGTTTTCCTAGGATTGTTAAGTCCTGATATAGGACCCAGAATGTGGAGGCTTGAAGAGATATTGGGTGGGAAAGATCTGCACACCCTAACTACAAGTATCTTGGTCCTGTAAGGGTTAACCCACCTGTGAGAGAGGGAAAGAAGCAGCCTGTGGTTGTCCATGAGGTGTTGTGTGGAGCACAACACACTTGTGAGAAAGCTGTGTGCTGTTTGGTTACTGCTGAGCTGTGGTAAACCTTTTCTTTGGATCCCTGGAGCAGATGGGGACTTAAAACCTTGTTAAGGGACAAGTTTATGCTGATGGTGAGCCAAAGTTTTACTTTGTTCCAGAGATTGATGGACCGTTATGTTTTTGTCATGCTGGCAAATGAGATGTTTTTGTTCTCCTTTTTGAAAAATAAAGACTGTTTAATTTTATAAAGATCCAGAACCCCCAAATATCAAACCCTATATAGTTTCTATGCAGCTGATAATCCACTCTCTGCAAAAGAATATATGAAAGGTGAAGAAACAACAGATTTTTTTACTGTAAATTACTCATTAATAGTAAAATGTATTTAACATTTAAAAGTGATTTCTGTAATGTCATAGCATGCCCTACAATACTGAGAGCTTGCCTCATATGACACGTCAATGACAAAGACAAAGGGTAAATCCAGCCAAACAATTAAATACACAGATAAAATACATACATGAGAGCTGTTTTACCTGTCCAAGTATTTGTATTCCTGTACATCCACTACTGACATTTAAAGGTAACCAGTCATGGGAGAAATGAGGAGGCAGCTACTGCTGATCATTAAGTCTAAAAAAAAAAAAAAATTAATATATATATATATATTTTTTTTTTTTAAACGTGGCCTCGCTATCATATAAATGCATTAGCTTCAGTGCTTCCTTAGTCACTAACCTGGTTCAAGTATAGACATATGGATTCTGACACTTTTCTAATACATTTACAGCATGCATGTTCTGGGTTTGTGCCTTTTTTATGACAGGGCAACTTTAAATAGTCACAGTCAGGCTAATGCGCCTCTGTAGCAGCCTGCCTATGTCTGGCGAAAACCGTCAGGCATGCACCCACTGAACACTTCCTTGCAGTTACCCAATGTTTACCTATCTGGGATTTGGAGGTCCATCTTGTTAAGCAACTTGGGACTGGAAGCCTTACAAGCATCAGGATCTGATAAGTATCAATGTACATGCACCACCATGGGGAACTGATGTCAGTATTCTTGACTGGGTCATGTGAACTATACCAAACGGTGCTGTTTTTACTTTTTGGAAGACATGGCTTGACGAATCCTATCGTTCATGGATACAGGGAATGCTCTTCATTAGTCTGGTCTATTGCTGGAGTGCGAGGAAGTTACATGCTAGCAGTTAAAGATGGAATGGTCTTTTGCTCATATATGGCTATATCTGACGTTATTCCAAGCTGTTAACAATTGTTTCCTTCTCTGGAACACTATACCCTTGTTGTCCCCTTCACAATCATTCTGAGGGGAGGGGTGTTTAATCAGTTTATACCTGAGACTTTTCATTGCATTTCTCTACACTAGAAATTCTCTCAAAAGATTTCCATGCTTCCCACATATACCTATTTAGCACAACCATAAGTTTGCTCTCAATTTGCCATGTTGAAGAAATTGGGTTCCTTATGATGTACATGTACCAACATATGGACTATCATCAATGATGGGGACAATCACCTCATGATCCGTGGAGGGATACTTATTGTCCGTATCTTTTTTTCCAACAAAGATTTTATTGAAATAAAAGAACAGTACATGGTAACAACATACCATAGGTACATTGGTCTACAATGAAAGGTGCATATTAGCACATCATATACACCTTTTTTACATGAAAACATCTCAAACAATTAGCAGTCTGCATTTGTAAGTGCAGCCATCAGGATGAGATAGAAAGGGTTCTAGTATGGATAAGTAAGTCAACAGATGACCATAAAGCTTGAGCCTCATTTCTGTGATAATGAAGAGCTTGGGGGAAGAGAAATAATAATGCTGGCTAATGTCCATATCTTATTTATGTGTATAGAAACACATTAATTGTGATATCAACTATTATAGACACCATTGGGTCACCATGCCTTTGTATGCGAGTGAGGTGGATGTGTGTGGGTTTTAAGTATGTGTTGAATATTATATGTAGGTTTTTTTGGGTACCTTTTAGTAAAGTTTAACATATTTTTTTTAGTATTTGATAATAAAATTCTGGTTTGACTAAGGCCGCGTACACACGAGCGGACTTTCCCGCGGGATTGTTTTTCTCCCAAAAGTCCGGCGGACTAATTTTTAAGTTTAGACTTAAAATTGTCCGCTGGACTCGGCAGTCCGGTGGACAATCCTGCCGTCTGTGTGTTAGTCTGCGGGACTTTTGAAATGAATGAACTTGCCTCGCACACGGAGGAAAGTCCGTTCATTTAGAACGTGACTCCAGGTAGACGGGACTAGCGAAGGCAGTAATTGCTGCCGCGCTAGCCCCGTCGCGTGGTATGGATTTAAAGGGGAATCCCTACGCCGAAAAAACGACGTGGGGGTCCCCCCCAAATCCATCTCAGACCCTTATCCGAGCACGCAGCCCGGCTGGTCAGGAAAGGGGTGGGGACGAGCGAGCGCCGCCCCCTCCTGAGCCGTACCAGGCCGCGTTCCCTCAACATGGGGGGGTGCCCTGATATCACAGTCCCGGAGGATGCTGGGACTGTGACATCATATGGGGGCGGGGTCACCATCTGCCATGAGCATGTGACCCACCCCTTGTCCCTATATAAGTCACATCACAGCGTGTCTCTGCCATTACGGCCAGAGAGAGCGTCGTGTCAACATCGGATGAAGAAAGAAGAACAAGAAGCAGAAGGCGGCGGCGACAGTGACAACGGCAACAGAAGCCCCGGCCACCGGCAAGAACAGAAGAGCCCCCCGAAGACCCCGAAGTCGGAACAAGACCCCCAGATGATGACGGCGGCGACTAAGAAAGCCGGGCTCCTCCGCTAGTGAAAGAGCTAGTAAAAGAGCAGAAGATAGCGGAGGAGTCCAGCGAGAAGACCCCCCAAGACGGAAGAAGACCCCCAGAGCTGTGCAATAAAATATTTAAAAAAATTGTGTCATTTTTTTTTTTTTTTTTTTTTACACTTTTTTCCTTAGGTGAATGGGTAGGGGTACATCGTTGAGTGGCTGAGCCAAAAGATTGGTCTTTTATTTTCAGTTTTGCTAAGGTGGATAACACTACTAACAGGCAATACAGTGGTTCTCCTCTCCACACCTAGCCTGCTGACTGGACAGGCAACAGGCCAGATAAAATAATGCCTTACTCTGCTCTCTCCTCCTATCAGTCAAATACGTCATTTATAACTGTCTGCTTGTTAGCTTTAAAGTGTAACTAAAGGCAAAACATTTTTTATTTTATTTTTTGGATAGCCAAAACATGAAGTGAGATGAAAAACTCTCCAAAGTGAGGGAATCACAGCATGTTACCAGGGTCACCCTCTATAACTGTCCTGGTGTCAACCTACAATTTTGGGATTTTGGGATTCGTTTACGTTCATTTTCGATAAAACGATAAACAGGACAAATAGAGAGAATGAACGGGAGCACAGACAGCAATAAAACCTGATGTGCTCTAATCCCTCTGCACTCTATGCAAAACTAAGAAGAAAAACGTTGCCTTTAATTACACTTTAAATATAGAGTTAGAAGGCAAATATACAGTGCCTTGCAAAAGTATTCACCCCCCTTGGCTTTTTACCTATTATGTTACATTACAGCCTTTAGTTCAATGTTTTTTTAATCTGAATTATTTGTGATAGATCAGAATACAATAGTCTAAGTTGGTGAAGTAAAATTAGAAAAATATATACATAAAACTATTTTTCAGAAATAAAAAACTGATAATTGGCATGTATGTATGTATGTATTCACCCCCTTTGTTATGAAGCCCATAAAAAGCTCTGGTGCAACCAATTACCTTCAGAAGTCACATAATTAGTGAAATGATGTCCACCTGTGTGCAATCTAAGTGTCACATGATCTGTCATTACATATACACGCCTTTTTGAAAAGCCCCGGAGGCTGCAACACCTAAGCAAGAGGCACCACTAACCAAACACTGCCATAAAGACCAAGGAACTCTCCAAACAAGTAAGGGACAATGTTGTTGACAAGTACAAGTCAGGGTTAAGTTATAAAAAAAATCCAAATCTTTGATGATCCCTAGGAGCACCATCAAATCTATCATAATCAAATGGAAAGAACATGGCACAACAGCAAACCTGCCACGAGACGGCGGCACACCAAAACTCACAGACCGGGCAAGGAGGGCATTAATCAGAGAGGCAGCACAGTTCCACAGCAGAGACTGTATCTGTACATAGGACGTCAATAAGCTGTACGCTCCATAGATTTGTGCTTTATGGCAGAGTGACCAGAAGAAATCCATTACTTTCAGCAAAAAACAAAATGGCACGTATTGAGTTTGCGAAAAGGCATGTGGGAGACTCCCAAAATGTATGGAGGAAGGTGCTAATCTTATTCCTATCAAATCTTCCAATAGGGACACTAGTTCTGGTGACCCTGGGGGTCCCCAAGGGATTCCCTTAATTTGCAGGAATTTCCCCTCACTTCCTGTTTGGCTATGGGACAGGAAAATCTCTTCAATTGGACACAGGTAGTAAAAAAACTAAAAAAAAAAAAAACTAACAGGGGTTATAACCCTCCCATGCTCTATCCAAAATAATCAAAAAAAACGTTTTGCCTATAGATCTATTAAAGGCATTTTGAAAACCAGTGATTTTTAACTGAACCAGACCTGACAAAAACATTTTCCAAGGTACCTGTTAGTGTTCAAATCAATCTCTGGGTCCCTCTGGAGCCCCTTGGATCCCAGGGCCCAGGCTAAGCATGGGGCAATTATTTTCTGCCAAAATTAGATGCTGAAAATAAATATATTGACATATTGACACTTAACATGACATTCATTTAAAAGCAAGAATATAGCTTCAGTATTTTTGTTATTTTAAAAGCCTTACTGATGTGACAAAGAAATATTTGTTTAAAGGTACAACTGAATTATGTAGCTAAATCGTAATTTTTGCTTAATACATAATACATTTGCGAGTGGAGACCTATTTTAATTCTTTCTAATGTCAGGTTCTCAGCAACTTCAAACACCAAATGTTAATGGGCTTTCTGAAGACATATTACATAAATAACTTCACTGCTGAAAAAGAATTATGATAATCTCAGCTCTTGTAGAAATGCCCCTTAAAGCATGCATGCAATGCGCCTGTCAGTCGTCACAGACTGTAACATTACATACTTCATGCAACAATATATGCCATTGTATTATAATTTTGGGATGGAATTTCACCACCAAGGTTAAATAAATCTGTACTGTATTACATACATACAGACAATACTTTTAATCTAAATAGTTTTAAAAAGGAAGATATATCCTTAGTGTTTTTAGACATACAGTACATGTACAAGTGATCATCTTGGTGTAAACAGTGTTATTCATTTGTGCTAATGTTGTATCTATATACAGTTCGGAATTAAATATTTTAATGGGATCAGTCATATTTACTCATTACATAGGCAGGCTTTGCTTCCTGTTTGCAATCTTACACAAGGGTTGCGCTTCACTGCTCCTTCTCCTAATGCAAAATCTATGAGTTGGTTTAACTTATTGGAAAAAAAAAAAAAAAAGCATTTCCTTAGAACTTGATACCTCATCAGCTGCATTTCTCACTTCTCTAATAATCCTTTGTACAAGATTGATCCACTTTTCCAATCCGCAGGTGAAAGACACAAAAAGTAAAAAAAAAAGTATTTTATGCAGATTTTATCAATGCTGTAAAATTTCCTAGATTCCTGAATTCAATGACATCTTGCCTAAAGGGTTAAATATCTATGGTTATTTGTTCTACCACTAGATTCATTGAATCCCCGAAACACCTCAATAGGTAAAATATACAGGTGCATCTCAAACAATTAGAATATCATCAAACAATTTATTTCAGTAATTCAATTTAAAAAGTGAAACTCATATATTATATAGCTTCTTTACACACAGAGTGATATATTTTTAACATTTCTTTCTGTTAACCACTTCAGCCCTGGAAGGTTTTATCCCCTTCACGACCAGGCATTAGTTTAACTGACGATTGCGTGGTCATGCGACGTTGTACCCAAATAAAATTTATGTCCTTTTTTTCCCACAAATAGAGCTTTCTTTTGGTGGTATTTGATCACCTCTGTGGTTTTTATTTTTTGCAATATAAACAACAAATAGCAACAATTTGGAAAAAAGACCAATATTTTTTACTTACTTCTATAATACAAATCCAATAAAACAATTGAAAAAAAATCAAATTTCTGCATCAATTTAGGCCAATGTGTATTCTGCTAAATATTTTTGGTAAAAAAAAAAAAATTCTAATAAGTGTATATTGATTGGTTTGTGCAAAAGTTATAGCATCTACAAATGATGGGATATTTTTGGAATTTTTATTTATTACATTTTTACTAGTAATGGTGGCTATCAGTGGGACTGCAACATTGCGGTGGACAAATCAGACACCTGACACTTTTTTGGGGACTAGTGGCATTAATACAGTGATAAGTGCTAAAAATATGCACTGTTACTGTACTAATGACACTGGCAGGGAAGGAGATAAAATCATGGGCGATCAAAGGCTAAGTGTGTCTCTAGGGGGTGCTTACCAACTGTGTGGGGAATACTCTGACTGGGAGAACACATAGATATGCGTTCCTGCTTAGCAGGAACACAAGATCTCTGTTCTCCCCTGTCAGAATGGGGAATGATCGCAGGTGGCCGGCAAACATCATGTCCACTGGACCTGCTGATTCCCCTCTGTCCAATCAGCACACACGCATACCTCCAGAGGCCACTGCACATGGGACGTAGAAGGGACGTCGTTTCGCACCTATAAAGGTTTCCTGATACTTTAAATGGTCTCTCAGTCTGGTTCAGTAGGTTACCTAAGCATGGGGAAGACTGCTGACTTGACGGTTGTCCAAAAGAGGGTAAGTCACAAAAGGACATTGCTAAAAAAGCTGGCTGTTCACAGAGTGCTGTATCCAAGCATATTAATGGAAAATTGAGTGGAAGGAAAAAGTGTGGTAGAAAAAGGTGCACAAGCAACAGGGATAACCACAGCCTTGAGCAGTGGCGGCTAGTGGTACATTTTGAGGGGGGTGGCTGTGGGCGCACGGTTTAGCCCCCCTGGTCCAGTCAATTGGGTCATACACACCCCCAGTCAGTTGGATGGTTACAAGCCCGGCACTTACCCCATCTATGGTGCGGGCATCAGTTCCCTCCGGGTAATGGGCAGCAGCTTCCCCTGCGTCTACTCCTTGACATCATGGCGGCTTCCGCCGTGCATCTCCTCCCTCCTCCTCCTAGGCCAACTTGAATGCTTCTCCTTTTGGCCAATCAGGAAACAGGTCTCAGACCCACTGGGTGAGCTCGGGCGCAGTGCTCTGCGCCCCAAGCCCACCCTTTTTTGAAGCTTATTAGAGCCTCTGACTCTAATCACGGGCGTCAAAAAAAACAACAAAACCCTGATTGGAATCCATGCGTCCAGCACTCCACATGTAGATTAGGGGGCCAGATGCATGGATGGGGGGTGCCATCCATGCGCCCTGAATTACGGGCGGCCACTGGCCTTGAGAGGTTTGTGAAGCAATTAGGTTTGAAGGGCCCTGCTCATAGGAGAGTACAATCTAAAATATGTCTGAACCTTAGAGTGGACACAGCTTTACTTTCAGTGTATAACGGGTAACATTTCTGAGTACTACTACTCACCCACCAGCCCACATAATTTTTAGCTGCAAGATTATAGAAACATACTTAACAGTCATTCTTAAAAAGCATTCCAACATAATATAAAAAAATGCACATATTCAAAATATAACACCCACCACCAGCCCACAATCCACACACATACATACATTGATGAGTATGTTCTGCTCGAAGCTGCATTTCTGTGTACAAGATTAAGCAATGAGATCAAAGAGAGATAAAAGAGTAGAAGGTCAGCAAATGCTCCCAAACCATGAATGCATAGTCAGACAGGAACAATACACACACAAACATTGACAACATGGCCACATAAACCCACTTTTTATGGAAAAAATGCACAAGAATTTCAGCAAATAAACAGCCGTAGTTGGGTGTTTGTCAATATGCACAATATCATTCCTTCCCCCCACAAATCACAGCAAAAAATCTGGCCTCTGCACAGTACAAACGAACCCCCCTACTGCAGCCCTTTATATAAGGTTGTATTGTTAGCACACTGACACATGCCCAATAGAAGTACACGCCCACCAGCATCTTTCAATCTGTCTCTTCATGTATGTCTATGTATGTGTAAGTGATTGCACCTGATGAGCAGGAACACATAATACTATTTTCAACTGTGTTAGCCCTTGGCTATTTGCATGAAATCTCCAACTACAAGCCAAAGATCGAAGTCCATTTGCATGTACATAAACAAAGCAACTGTTTTCTAAGCATATGTACCCGTGCAGCAGTGGCGGCTGGTGAAGTTTTAAGATGGGGGGCGCTAGACCCCGCACACCCTTTTTGGCCCCTCACACTTCTCATAAGCCCCACCCCTTATAGAATCCACCCCCTCTGTACCCTGTAGTACATCATATACCAGGCTGTACATTATACACAGGGCTCTGTAATCATATACCAGGCTGTACTTTATACACAGGACTCATCAATCTGTCTCACAGCCCATCAGGGACATAGGGATGGTGGGTGGCATGGGATCAGGGACAGAGGGATGGGATCAGGGACAGAGGGATGGTGGTTGGGATGGGATTAGGGACAGAGGTATGGGATCAGGGACAGAGGGATGGTAGGTGGGATGGGATCAGGGACAGAGGGATGGGATCAGGGACAGAGGGATAGTGGGTGGGATGGGATCAGGGACAGAGAGATGGTGGGTGGGATGGGATCAGGGACAGAGGAATGGTGGTGAGATAGGATCAGGGGGATAGTGGGTGGGATGGGATCAGGGACACAGGGATGGTGGGTGGGATGGGATCAGGGACAGAGGAATGGGGGTGGGATGGGATCAGGGACAGAGGGATGGGATAAGGGACAGAGGGATGGTGGGTGGGATGGGATCAGGGACAGAGGGATAGTGGGTGGGATGGGATCAGGGACAGAGGGACGGGATCAGGGACAGAGGGATGGTGGGTGGGGTGGAATCAGGGACAGAAGGAGGGTGGGTGGAATGGGATCAGGGACAGAGGGATGGTTGGTGGGATAGGATCAGGGACAGAGGGACGGGATCAGGGACAGAGGGATGGTGGGTGGGATGGGATCAGGGACAGAGGGATAGTGGGTGGGATGGGATCAGGGACAGAGGGACGGGATCAGGGACAGAGGGATGGTGGGTGGGGTGGAATCAGGGACAGAGGGAGGGTGGGTGGAATGGGATCAGGGACAGAGGGATGGTTGGTGGGATAGGATCAGGGACAGAGGGACGGGATCAGGGACAGAGGGATGGTGGGTGGGATGGGATCAGGGACAGAGGGATGGTGGTGGATGGGGGGATGGGAGTATTACTCACTTGCTCTTAGTTTCAGTCAATTCTCTCTCCCTGCTCAGTGTTCTCAGTCTGGACTTACAGTGCATCCAGTAATGGCTCTCCTGACATGGGGACAATGTCTGCACATCTCACTAAGGGAGAGTTTGTCCCCCTTCACTGGACTGACCTGGCTTGCTTTCTGCAGTTTCTTCCTCCCAACATAGATCTGCTTGGAGGAATGGGCGGAGCTACTGTACCAGTGAGAGCTCACTCAGGCAAGTTTCCTGTAGGCTGTAGCTAGAAACGGTGAGCAGCATGCAGAGTGCTGCGACCCCCCCTTCCCCAGAGTACTGCTTCCAGCTCCGTTCTTTGCATGGAGCGGACATCACTTCCGGTTTTCGTCTACTACACGAAACACAGAATTAACCTCGAGATTGAAACCACAATGAAAAAAACGTGTGTACGGGGCATTAGCATAACAAATGCTGATTTTTTTTTACTGATCTGAAATGAGATGCATTGTTGTCTGTGGGACATTGCACAAAGCTGAGCAAAGATCAGTAATACAGCATTGAGTACAGAGCAGTAAAACAAAAATAGAACGTTTTTTAATTGAGTGCAGTAACTTACTCGCATACGCATGTTTATTCGCCTATAACAGTGGTCTCCAAACTGCGGCCCTTTGCTTGCCTTTATCTGGCCCCTGGGGCACTATTTCTCCCTCTGATACGAGACACTATTTTGCCATCTGACACCAACAATGGGGCACCATTTCTCCCACTGATACCAATAATGATGCACTATTTCCCTCCTATGATGGTACCAATGGGTCACTATTTCTCCCCATAATACCAAATGTGGTTATGTTTACTCTCACTGATGCCAGGAAAATTTCCACTCACACTAGCCATAGTCTGGCCCTCCTAAAGACTGACCGGCCTTTTGTTTAAAAAGTTTGGAGACCCCTGGTCTATAAGCATGTTTACACAAATATGAATGCATATACTGGCAATGAAGAAGAATTTTACTTGTCTATACTCTTATACACCTTTGCTCGCCTATACTCAACATTACTTACACATGTTTCTATCCCCTTGCACATGGGTATCACAAGTTCCTGACTAAACATCAGTAAATTATGACTCCAGTGTGCAAGGGGCCTAAAAGGCAAGAAATATGTTTTAGTTTTTTTATGCATGCTGTTTGAATGGGAACACATAACAAACATACAGTATAGTGGGGCTCTCCAATATCACTACAAAAGTGGAAATATGCTTTAATGGAGTAAAAATTGAGTTAATGGAGTTAAAAAAAAAAAAAATTGAAATTCAGAATTAAAATGACATCTTCCAAATTTATAAGTGAAAAAGATTTGGAACAGATGTTGAAGATGACAATTGATTACAAGGGGTAGCCCCTAGACGTCTGTCAGTAGCTCCTCTCACAAGCTCTGTGGAGCATGGAACATTACATATCTAATTATAATGTCTAATGTTAGCATCAGAAGTAAATGCATGCAGGGATTTAATAAGCGTTTCCTGGGCTTTCTAAGCAGAGTATAGTTCAAACTAAGTTATGTGGCCCAAAAAGCAACTGTCTCCCATAGTTTACTACTTGACATGCTGTTCTCTCACTATTTAAAGAGCAAGCAAAGTTAGGCCCCTTTCACACGTGCGGACAGTATGTCCGTATTTCATCCATCCTTTTTCGGATGAAATACAGACATACATGCATCCCTATGGGATAGCGGGTGTCAGCCGATGAACATCCGCTGACACTCGATATCATCTGTCCAAGCTGTGGCCCGATTCTGCAGAGAGGATCGGATGAACACGGACAGACGGTCTGGGTTCATCTGATCCCCCCCATAGGGGAGAGTGGAGATCTCACAGGGTGGTCCCTGCACAGTGTGCAGGGACCACCCTGTCATCCGCCGACTCAGCGGGGATCAACGGAGCGATCCCCACTGAGCAAGCGGATGTTCACCGGGTGGATCATCACAGATCCGTCCCGTGTGAAAGGACCCTAAAAGTGTAAGCTTGTGTATACAAAAAAGTAATTTAAAATGTTTACAAAATATATGAACATTTTAATATGTTTCCAAAACTGAAGATACAGGGGTGTATGCACCTGATATATTCTTCTAAGACCTCTGTAATCATATACCAGGCTGTACTTTATACACAGGACTCATCAATCTGTCTCACAGCCCATCAGGGACATAGGGATGGTGGGTGGCATGGGATCAGGGACAGAGGGATGGGATCAGGGACAGAGGGATGGGATCAGGGACAGAGGTTTGGGATCAGGGACAGAGGGACGGTGGGTGGGATGGGATCAGGGACAGAGGGATGGTGGGTGGGGTGGGGATGGGGAGTGGGATGGGATCAGGGACAGAGGGATGGTGGGTGGGATGGGATCAGGGACAGAGGAATGGGGGTGGGATGGGATCAGGGACAGAGGGATGGGATAAGGGACAGAGGGATGGTGGGTGGGATGGGATCAGGGACAGAGGGACAATATCAGGGACAGAGGGATGGTGGGTGGGATGGGATCAGGGACAGAGGGATGGTGGGTGGGATGGGATCAGGGACAGAGGGACGGGATCAGGGACAGAGGGATGGTGGGTGGGATGGGATCAGGGACAGAGGGATGGTGGGGGATGGGGGGATGGGAGTATTACTCACTTGCTCTTAGGTTCAGTCAATTCTCTCTCCCTGCTCAGTGTTCTCAGTCTGGACTTACAGTGCATCCAGTAATCGCTCTCCTGACATGGGGACAATGTCTGCACATCTCACTAAGGGGAGAGTTTGTCCCCCTTCACTGGCTTGCTTTCTGCAGTTTCTTCCTCCCGACATGGATCTGCTTGGAGGAATGGACGGAGCTACTGTACCAATGAGAGCTCACTTAGGCACAGTTTCCTGTAGGCTGTAGCTAGAAACGGTGAGCAGCATGCAGAGTGCTGCGACCCCCCCTTCCCCAGAGTACTGCTTCCAGTTCCGTTCTTTGCATGCAGCGGACATCACTTCCGGTTTTCGTCTACTACACGAAACCCAGAATTAACCTCGAGATTGAAACCACAATGCTCCCACTTGTAGTGATTCTACGGGCGGAAGCAAATCGGCTCTTTCAATTGCGCCGCAAGGCGGGTTTTAACCCTGCAAATGATGCGCCACGTCTGCAATCTCATTATTGCATTGACGTGTGCTTCCCATAGTGCACTGTGTCCGGCGCTTAAAGGAAATTTTTTTTGGCCGTTTTTGGCAGTTTTTTTGGTGACAACAGGGGGTGGGGCGGCGCCCCCTATGGACGGGCCGCCACTGCTGTGTGCAGTGTAAACCCTGCAATTTTAAATGTCCAAGATTTTTTCCGAAACTTGTGGTGCACACACACAGTCCGACAAAGTTGTCGGAAAATCCGATCGTTCCGAACGAGGTGACGTATAACACGTACGACGGGACTACGTAGAGGCCAGTAGCCAATAGCTTTCAGCTCCAAATTTCTTCTGAGCATGCGTGGCACTTTGTGCGAAAATTTTAAATCCTGCTCTCAAATTTTTTCCAATGGAAAAAGCCCGCTAGAGCCCCCTACACGATCGGATTTTCCGACAACATAATCCGATCGGACTTTTTCCAATCGGAATATCCGACCGTGTGTATGGGGCATTAGCATAACAAATGCTGATTTTTTTTTTTTTTTTACTGATCTGAAATGAGATGCATTGTTGTCTGTGGGACATTGCACAAAGCTGAGCAAAGATCAGTAATACAGCATTGAGTACAAAGCAGTAAAACAAAAATAGAACGTTTTTTAATTGAGTACAGTAACTTACTCGCATACGCATGTTTATTCGCCTAGAACAGTGGTCTCCAAACTGCGGCCCTTTGCTTGCCTTTATCTGGCCCCTGGGGCACTATTTCTCCTTTTGATACGAGACACTATTTTGCCATTTGACACCAACAATGGGGCACCATTTCTCCCATTGATACCAATAATGATGCACTATTTCCCTCCTATGATGGTACCAATGGGGCACTATTTCTCCCCGTAATACCAAATGTGGTTATGTTTACTCTCACTGATGCCAGGAAAATTTCCACTCACACTAGCCATAGTCTGGCCCTCCTAAAGACTGAAGGACAATAAACCGGCCTTTTGTTTAAAAAGTTTGGAGACCCCTGGTCTATAAGCATGTTTACACAAATATGAATGCGTATATTACAATACTGGCAATGAAGAAGAATTTTACTTGTCTATACTCTTATACACCTTTGCTCGCCTATACTCAACATTACTTAGGTCTTTACACATGTTTTTATCCCCTTGCACATGGGCATCACAAGTTCCTGACTAAACATCAGTAAATTATGACTCCAGTGTGCAAGGGGCCTAAAAGGCAAGAAATATGTTTTAGTTTTTTTATGCATGCTGTTTGAATGGGAACACATAACAAACATACAGTATAGTGGGGCTCTCCAATATCACTACAAAAGTGGAAATATGCTTTAATGGAGTAAAAATTGAGTTAATGGAGTTAAAAAAAAAAAAATTGAAGTTCAGAATTAAAATGACATCTTCCAAATTTATAAGTGAAAAAGATTTGGAACAGATGTTGAAGATGACAATTGATTATAAGGGGTAGCCCCTAGACGTCTGTCAGTAGCTCCTCTCACAAGCTCTGCGGAGCATGGAACATTACATATCTAATTATAATGTCTAATGTTAGCATCAGAAGTAAATGCATGCAGGGATTTCATAAGCGTTTCCTGGGCTTTCTAAGCAGAGTATAGTCCAAACATCTAAGTTATGTGGCCCAAGAAGTAACTGTCTCCCATAGTTTACTACTTGACATGCTGTTCTCTCACTATTTAAAGAGCAAGCAAAGTTAGGCCCCTTTCACACGTGTGGACAGTATGTCCGTATTTCATCCATCCGTTTTCGGATGAAATACGGACATACATGCATCCCTATGGGATAGCGGGTGTCAGCCGATGAACATCCGCTGACACTCGATATCATCCGTCCAAGCTGTGGCCCGATTCTGCAGAGAGGATCGGATGAACTCGGACAGACGGTCTGTGTTCATCTGATCCCCCCCATAGGGGAGAGTAATATTTTTCCAAAACTGAAGATACAGGGGTGTATGCACCTGATATATTCTTCTAAGACCTCGCTTGCTTGGACACATTGCTTCTCAACTCCAGTCCTTAAGGAGCCCCAACAGGTCATGTTTTTAGGATTTCCCTCAGATGAAATGGCTGTGGTAATTACTTAGGCAGTGAAACTGATCAAATCACCTGTGCAAAATAATGGAAAGCCTGAAAACAGGACCTGTTGGGGTCCTTGAGGACTGGAGTTGAGAAACACTGGTTTAACAGCAAACATTTTGATACAGTATGTGTTCAGATGTTGCTGATGGTGAGTCCTGCATCAATGATACTTTAATTATTTGTAACAATAATCACCGATAAGATAATGTAACAAATATCTTCATTGTTGCAACTGTTACATGAAGCGCAAATGATTTTTATGTAATCTTTCATGTACCGTAACTTCAGCTATAGAAAGTTACCCTTACATCCCAACTACAAATATATTTTGTTTTGGATAGAACAGTGGAAGGTTAGAGCCTCTGTCAGATTTCTATAGGAATTTGTGTCTCTATTGGGGAGACTTCCCATCACTTCTTGTCAATAAGGTCAAAACAATAACATTTTAGAAGACTAAGGTAGGGTTAAAACGTCTGACAAGTTTTATAATACCTACCTGACTTGGTGGAAATGGCTACCCTTAATTTTTGAATGAACATTTTGACTATCAACTCTTTCCCACTCTACTCACACACACAATGGCTGCAGTTAGGCTTTAATTAACCACTTTTTTTTTACATTTTTTATAACATTTTACAGAAATGCTATTATACTGTTTAAAAATACCTTTACTATGCTTTGTACCAGAATTATAATTATATGTTAGTGTTTTGATTAAAAGCATAACAAAATTTGTACTTTGTAATATTGTCAACGGACTTTGCGCTTGTGTCAATGGATGGAAAAACGCAGCTCGCCTTCAGGTTTGTTCTGCTTGCATTTGACATCGCTTTTGAGATAATTTAGAGTTCATTCCCCAAAGCATTTGACCTCCTTTTAAGCTGCATCAAACTGCTTCAAGATGCCAATGCATTCCTATCGACTTGTATGGTAGTAGATGCAGTTCTGATGCAAACTCAACACAGGCCCTGACATATTTTAGATATAAAGAAAATTAAACAATTCTTATAACAAAAAAAATATATAAAAGAAACCAATTTCGTATATATATAATATTTAAAGGTGAAGTTTACCTTTTGAACAGGTTACGTCTGTATTTAGGGTATAACATGTAACATGTTCTAGCTCATACCCCGCACAGCCCCCTCCTCTACCCGCACCCACTGTCCCATTTTAAAAATAAACGCCTTTGCAGGGTTCCATCTGCACAGCAACATCGTTCGTTCACAGGAATCTGTAAATAAATAAACTACAAGTCCTGCCTGCCACCACGGCAGATGGCTTGTACAGTAGTTCTCAATGGATTACGAGTGCGCCGATCAAAACACTTGGAGTCAATTCACTCCGGTTTTCTAACTGAAAGCCCATATGGAGGTACGGGCACAAAGTGGAAAGAGTGTGCAAAAACTGCACTGGCGACCCACTGATCGCGGGTGCAAGGAATTGCAGGCTCCTGTAGGAGCGTCAGTGTGACATAAACACAATAAATAATCATCACAGCGTAATAATTCAATATGCACAATAAACTAAAAAATAAATAAAAAAATCCTATTGTGTGAGTCCAAACAATTTCAAATATGTATGTGAAAATAAATGTTAACTCATCTGGTAAAAACGTCAACGTGAGATCACTCCAAGCTTGTGCAGAAGATACATGAAAGCTGAAAGCCTCCACCACTGCAAACCCTCCTTTGGGTGTACAAAATACATTGAATACTCAGTATATTGACCCTTGCAACAAAGGCCAAAACACACTCCTTTGTAATTACTCAGATCCACATCTCCTCAGTATGACCATTTCAAACAAATGACTCCTGTTTTAACCTCTTAGATTATAACCATTATACTAAGATGATGGATGGATAGGTCAGTGCAGTACACATGTATAAAATACAATAAAATCCAACAGTGCTTACTCTTGCTTTATTGTAAAAATAAAGTGCCACTCACATCATAATATAGGCATAGAAAGCATATATACCAATTTAAATTTAAATATGGATGCTGCTTGCAAATCTAGCGCCTCAAGTTGATAACAGTCTCTTTCTAAGTTCCGAAAAGCCAGGCCTAAGCCATAACCTACGCCTTTCATTGGGGCACCAGCCTACTGTTTCATCAGTGAACTAAGGGGTAACATGGCCTTTGTTAATCTTTGTTTTTCAAACACCAATGTAATATGCAAAACAAAGGATTTTCAGTACAGACAGCACAGCAGTTGTCTCTGGCCTGACTCATTTTAGTATTGAGTTTTGTAACAACAAACTCTTTACAACAGAAGGTAATAGGAAACTGAAAATTATCTTCCACACGAGGACTATACTGAAAATACTAAATATTAGTACTCAATATGAATATTTACCAGAGAGAGGGAAGAAAGAAAAGGAGAAAGAATTTAAAAAGAAAGAAAAAATATTTACAAATGTAGCGCCAGGCTCCTGACGAGCACTCGCTATGTGTTTTGTAAATTTAATGTCCCTGGAACCACAGTTGGGTTTTAGGGTTAATTGTACCAAATTATGGTTTCAGTACCAGTCTGACTGGATTACACTGGGTTCTGCTTGGCCATAGGTGTCACTGTCACTTCTGGCAAGAATGAGAACGCAGTTTGGCTGGGCGCATTGAGTTCCAATCTCTCTCAGAACCAACCAGTGAGAGCGTCGTCTTACTGTCACATTCTGGGAGAGGGTACTTACGGTACTTAGATCACGTGCTTCTGGGTTCTGGTCCAGAAAATCTTTCTGTCTGTTTGGTCCTGGTCCTCCTGACCAGCCCCCAGGGCTCTCATGACCTGGGGTGCGGATCCATCCAATTCCAAGTATCGGGGCTGGCTAGCCCAAGGCAAAGTAACTGGAAGGAGGATTCCAAGGTGGTCCAGTGCCGTCTCATCTGTGGAGAGGCCCAGCAACTGAGAAAGCAACCAGGGGAGGACTCTTCGGGAGAGGGCCACGCATAAGGCTGGTTCCTCAGCAATAGCCTGGAAGCTAAGTTGAAAGACACCAAGTGAATCTACACTCGTACGGTATCGCCAGGCTGGCTGCAAGATACTGGTACCATATGAGAGCTCTCTACGTTTGTCTACATCCTTCAGTTACAACCAAGTCTGTGGCAGAGACTTTATTCACAAGTTCTACAACCAAGTCTGTGGCAGAGACTTTGCTCTATTTGAAAACGCTATCGGCTGCTAGGCCTAGTAAGAGGAGGTTTATCCGATAGCTGTGAAAATCCAGTAGCTGTGAAAATCCAGTTGTGAATGGCTATTCTCTGGATTCTATAGTGAGAGATTTTCAGTTTTGAGCAGTTCCAAGAGTACCTGAACTTTCTACCTAAACCCTCAATCCTTAAGAGACTGTTTGTCTACCCTTTCTGCAAATAAATATCCCAAAGTGGATCTAGTGTCAGTTTCTGCAATTCTTTGGGCCATCTACCTTGGGAAACCCCTAGACACATACGAGGTCAAGAAGGTAACGGTAAGCCCAAGTCAAACCAGCAGCTCCTTCGGGGGTTAGTGCTACACAAAGATATCATAAATATATTTTATTGACACCAAATAGAGAATGAGTTATGCAACCCTATATTATACGTAAACATAGAATAAGAATTATAATTGGACAATTATTGACAACTCAGATTTTGTGCAAATTTTATTTCTTCTGGCCCCCATGAATCAGCCCCAAATGACTTTTTCAGATAAGCATTACCTTACAGGAAAATAAAAAAGATATCTAGACCTTGTTGTATTCTAGAACTTTGACAACAGGGCTTGGGATGGCATTGTTTTAAATATGCTACTTCTGTGACCTCAGGCAGCTACACGATATATTGTAATGGCTGGACTAAAAATAGTATCTGCACCTGCAATATCTCACACGGCTGGAAACAGACGTAGAATATTCTGACACAGAAAGAAGCCAGTTTAGAGGTTGCTCTGGCAATTTGCAATGTGAACATTTTAGGATAATTAAAGACAAAATTGTGGGTTTAGCAGTTAATATGTGTGGTGTTGAAAAATGAATTTCATTTATTAAATTATATTTCCTAAGGCCAGGTTTTCATGCTTTCCAAGTTCTCCCACCTACTCAGAAAAATGTTCTTCTTAAAGCAAGTCCGTCATGAGCAAAAAATGTAGGATGCAATCGCTGATGTCTGCAAATGTCTGAAATCTGATTGTTATGCTGATCCTTTAGTACTTTCAGTGGCACTTACCAAGGTAAAATATGCAGAGCATGAGTCATTATTGGAAGAACCTTGAAGTGTATCTAAAACCAACAACACAAATGTAATATATTGAA
This sequence comes from Lithobates sylvaticus, assembly GCA_028564925.1. NCBI lineage: Eukaryota > Metazoa > Chordata > Amphibia > Anura > Ranidae > Lithobates > Lithobates sylvaticus. The sequence continues at coordinate 81,325,554 of CM053031.1, forward strand.
GATTACAGCAACTAAAGGTCCTGTATGACAGTCTAAACAAGTACCAAATAAAAGTACTGTGATGCACATATCTCATTTAGTAAACAAAGCACTTCCTTTACCTTAACTGAGTGAGCCTAATACCGCGTACACACGATCGGAAATTCAGCCAGCAAAAGACCGATGACAGCTTTTGGTCGGAAATTCCGACCATGTGTATGCTCCATTAGACTTTTGCTGGCCGAATTCCAGCCAGCAAAAGATTGAGAGCATATTCTCAATTTTTCTTTCGGAAACAGTTCAGATCGTCTGTAGCAATTCCGACGCGCAAAATTCCTACGCATGCTCGGAAACAATTCGACGCATGCTCGGACGCATTAAACTTCGTTTTCTCAGCTCGTCGTGTTGTACGTCACCGCGTTCCTGACGGTCGAAAGTTCAGCAAACTTTTGTGTGACCGTGTATATGCAAGCCAAGCTTGAGCGGAATTCCGTCGGAAAAAACATCCAAAAGCCTTCCTTTGTTTCTCACATGTTCCCCCTTCAAAGAAACTGCAGCTTACAGCGGAAGGGTTCCAGTATCAGAAAGCAGTGGGCAGGACTAGGTGTGAGCAGGTTCCAATTAAGCTACTGGGTTGTCAATTAGCAATGCAAATGATAACAGCCACAGCAAAAAAAAAATGTAACCCATTGTAGTGCAAGCAGGCACAGCCTACATGAGAGGCAACTCTGCTCTGAATTCAGGAGCAGTGCAGCATTGTTGCCACCCCATCACAGGAGACTGCAGTAAGTGGACTTCAGTGGCAGGGACTTGTGGGACTTTGCAGTGGGACTACGAGAAAACTGTAAATGCAGATGCACTTATACAGGCAGTCCCTGTGTTACAAACAAGATTCTGTAGGTTTGTTCTTAAGTTGAATTTGTATGCAAGTTGGAACAGGTACATTTTTTAAGTTTAACTCCAGCCAAAAAAAATAATTAAATTTTTTGCATAGGATAGGGAAATGTTAACACCCCTGTAATGTATGTTTTTACATGTCTGCTGTCTGTGCCCCAGTTCAGAAGATTTCACCACACTCTCTGCCCCAATGATAATTGGCTTTTGAAAATTTTGGGTGGTTAAGGAAACAAGGATTGGTGATAAAGCTTCAACTTTTTCCCATGATAACTCTAATGCCGCGTACACACGGTCGGAATTTCCGATGGAAACAGTCCAATGGGAACAGTCCGATGGGAGCTATTCAACAGATTTTCCGACCGTGTGTATGCCCATCAGTCTTTTTCTGTCGGAATTTCCGACGGACTTTGGATTGAGAACCTGTTCTCAATTTTCCAATCGTGTGTATGCAATTCCGGCACGCAAAATTCCAACGCATGCTTGGAAACAATTCGACGCATGCTTGGAAGCATTAAACTTCCCTTTTGTAGTGCTGTCGAACGTGTTTCCTGCCGCTGTGTTACTGACCTTCGGAATTTGGTGTGACTGTGTGTAGGCAAGACAGTTTGAGCGAAATTTTGTCGGAATTCCGACGGGAAAACCATCAGAGCTTTTTCCGACGAGAATTCCGACCGTGTGTATGCGGCATTACAGGAGTGAATTTCCCTTTCTAGGGGGAGATTTCCTCACTTCCCGTTGTCTCCCTCCATTTTTTAAGTATGAGTTGTATGTAACTTGGATGCTTGTAACTTGGGGACTGCCTGTAATTAAGCGCTGCAACACTATTTATGAAAGGCTATCATTCTGCTTTAAATGTCGTGTCTGAATTTGTTTTATTTTTTATGTATTTTTTTTACAGTTTTTCTCCATCTGGTGATCTTGCCAGTAACATGTATCTTTTTTTTATGGTGACAATGCTCACTCACTACCGCATTTTACAGCATGTCACAGCAGTGATTGTACAATTCTGTGTTACACCCCAATGCTCTACAGTAGCGGCCAACACCACAACACAGCGTTGTGTTAAAAAGAAGTGCATGTCTTTTCTCTTGCGTTAAGGCATTGTTGCCAGCCCACTTAAAGTGGTTGTAAAGCTTTTTTTTTTTTAAATAAATATAACAAACATGCCTATAGTTACATGCTCTGCCCAATAGCCCAAGCCCCTCTTCGTCATCAGGTGCCCCCACAGAAAGCCACTTTCCCTAGGGGCACCCGTGTGGGCTCACTCTCGATTCCCACTGCTGCGTCCATTGACACAGACAGTGGGACTCGGCCCTGCCCCCCCCCCCCCACTCACATGTCACAGGATTTGACTGACAGCAGCAGAGGCCAATGCTGCTATCCTGCTGCTATCAACCTGTCCAATGAGGCGAGAGACAGCGGCTATAATCGCTACACTCATGCACATTACTGGATTGGATCGGGCTGGGGGGTGGGGGAAGCTGCAGCACAGAAGGTTTTTCACCTTATTGCATAGAATGCATAAAGGTGAAAAACCTTAAGGCTTTACCATCATTTTATTGCAGCACAAAAATTAAGCAGGTCTGAATACTGCAGTAATAGCATGACTTACTTATCAATATTATTGAACCTATTTGCTAACTTATGTCCGCAGTAAGCAAAACAATAGACATCATCCTTTTTTTAAATCTTTATTTTATGCAATACATACAGAATAGTCAATGGTACATAACCTCCTGGTATTATAAATTGTACAAAACTAGAATGTTCTATATACTGCATGTTGAGTTATGATACATGGAAACTTGGTGGTCATATACAGTTATTAGGGGAGTCTCTGATCAGGTTAAAAAATATGCAAACCCAACATTTCCTATTCCTGATATTTGCATGCTGTACTATGATTAACACTGTTACAGCAATCGTTTGAACTGTCATGAATGGGCTTGCTTTCTGCTGACACACTGATTGGTTACAGCTTATTTACATGATACAGGGTGCTGTGATTGACCCAGGTACCATGTGTTAGCTGTGGGCCAATCATAGCACCACTACAGAAAGCACAGCGGGTATGAATGAAACTCATTGATAATAGTTGTGTATACCTAAATGTACTGTGAGCGGTCCTAAAGAGGTTAAAGATGCAAGCCTTCAGGGATTCCTTATATCCCTGCTTTAGGCTTTCCACAATTGTAGAAAGCCCGAAGAAGGGATCTAAAGCATCCCTGAAATTTAAGCTAGCCAATAGAGGATATCATTTAAACTCCAAACTTTCTGTATCGATGGCTAACAGTGTATATTAATTTACTACAACAAACTAAATTATATTATAAAGAGCCAAGAGATAATCTCTCTTAGTTGTCACTGGAACAGATGCCCTTACTGGAAAGGTCTCCTCGGATTCCAGGACTGGTAACTTAAAATTATGGAGTTTCCCTCACTTTTAGTCTTGGTGACAATGGTAACCAGAACACATAGATGGTGATTATCCTGACAGAAGCTTTAACCCACCCACATCACCGCCCCCCTGCCAACAAAAAAAACAGGCTTATGATATGCAGTAACAGCTAGAAAAACAACTATTTTTTTCTAAAAAGACTTCTACAGAAGTCTACATTACAAGAAAGCGTTAGCATTACCTATATTAACCAATTGGTTTCTAGTGGCCAGTTCTTCTAGGGCAGGTTAGACTATATAAAGCAAGCACCTGATTGGACAACATGGACAGCTCATATACTTTCCTTCAGTTTGTATAGATGATGCACAGACTATACTGGCAAAACTGCTAAGCACTTCACCCAGTGTAATATATGATTAAGTAGTAAAAATATCAGGGAGCTTTGCCATAAATATAATTATGTAGTATGCTAAATATAGCGGGTGACTGAATTGCTTTATGCTATTTCTATCCATAACCTTTAGAAAACATATAGATGGATTAAAGTGATAAAAATATCCTCAAGTATATTCATTGAGGAGAGTTTAAAAAATGCTTCAAGGTCAAAATCCTCAGTGTTAAAAAATCAGATTAGAATTAGGATTTTATTTGAAATTGCATGGGACAAACAGGTGTTTAATTTAGTGTCATGTGTAAAATGATGTGGCCAATAATCAGAACTGATAGAGAAGCATTGCCTCAATAGGATACATCATATGCAATCATAGTAAGCACCATATAATATATTCAGAAGAATTAATCAGCTCCTACGCATTATGATGGCCAGATGTATAAAACGGATACTATAATCTTTTAAGATGATTTTTACAGGTTTCGACTCCATCAGCTTTGTATGTGTTCAGCAATGTAAACAACACAGTACTCATTTAGCTAATAGTAATAGATTTGTAAAAAACCTAAAGCTCCACCTGCTTTACTGCAAATGGTAAATATGAATGTGTTCATTGTAGCATCTCAATTTACCCAACTCTTCTAGAATATGCAATGTCAAAAGATAGGAGAATGGTAATTTTCTTGACGTCTTTCCCATTACAAGCCTACTTCCTCAGCCATGCATGGTATTATACTATATTAGATCTGCATTGTCCCCATATTTCTGAGGAAGCAGGCTTGTTCTTGTAAAATGCATAAAGAAAATTAAGTATATATGAGTGTATATTTTATATGAATATGGTAACGCATAGTGGGAGTACTTTATTTTTTATGATGCTATTGTATGAAATAAATGAAGATTTTTTTTATACACGATTATGGTATGCATGACCGTTAAAGTTCCCCATTGTTGGGTTGTATACTAAAACTGTAACATAGGGAAGTGGTGTCAGTACTTACCTTTAAAGCAGTAGTAAAGTCTGTATGTAAAAGTGTACCTACAGGTAAGCTTACAATCAAGATAGGCCTAAAGCAAGCATCCTTGAATACCACACAAGCAGAAAGTCTCCGGGATGGAGGGAAGCAATTATAGACTACGTGAATTTCATACAGAAATTTTGTACCTGGAGGAGAGTGTTGGGAACCTTTAAATCCAGTATAGGGCAAATAACCACTTTAGCTTTAAGGATGGTAAACAGGTTTGGCTTCTTTTCTGGAACAATGGTTATAGACCTTGAGAGAGGAGCCATGGCAAAGCAGTGTGAAGGTTCACTAATCTTTGTGGAGATGTTGTTCAGTTTGATAAGCGGGAGCACTCCCTCACGGAGGAGGACTTGTTTGTGGAACTGTATGGCTTGGAGTAAAAGTGTATATTCTTCCCCCATACGCTTGCCAAAAAGGCTCTCCCCATCAAAGGGCATATACAAGAGACATTTCTACAGCGCTAAAGCTCTGTAGACTGAAATTTAAGTCAAATGGTCCTTTGCATGTGCACTCGCAGTAGGCTCATTCTGGAGATTTGGTTAAAAATATCTGTACTTCGTCAACACAATAGAGTAAAGACACATGCACGAGAACCAGACAGACATCTAAGATCGAGCAGATGGACATGGTAACAACGGAAAGTTTCAGGACAGGGCCTGCAAGTGAGAACAAGCCCTTGCTGGGCAAAATGCTTGGAAGGAAAGGAAAAGTCAAAGATTGGACAGGATTAGGCCAGTCACAATTTAAATGGGCTGTAAAGGGGAGAGTACAGGAAAGCTTTTATCAGGTCATGGACTTTTCAGTAAAAGCAGGCTAATGATCTTTGGCATGGCTGGTGCAGGTCAAGGGACATATTCATTGCATCAATAAAGACAAGAAAAAAAAAACAAAAGCACCCTTAAAAGGAGAAGTCCAGCCTAAGCTTGTTTGGCTGGGCTTCTCCTACAAGTCACAGGAGTGCAAATCTTTATTGCACTCCTGTGACGTCACAGGAATCCGTCCAGGTGCCTGGACTGACACAGTCTCAGCCTCTTAGCGAGCCGTTGAGGCAGCTGCTCCCTGCCCCTCCACAGCTCAGCACTCCAGTGAGCGTGGAGCAGAGCGGAGAGATGCTGATCGACAGTGAGCAGCTCCCTGCTTGGGGAGCTATGAGAACTGAGCCATCAGCGATGTTTGGTTACTCAGTTTTCAGTGTAGAGGCGCCGGGGGACAGATGCAACGTCGCACGGATGCTGCATCCACCCAAGTATGATGGGGAAAAACTCCCAAACCCAAATTTCTCCTGAAGAGGTTAAAGCAGCCTCAATGGACAGTGGTCAGGACCTCTAGAAGCGCTGCAAAATCCCTCTGCAGCTGTTAGCAGGTCATAAGCCATAAAGGCCTGCAGGGCAGCCCACTTGTGCTTATGATCTGCCATGGGAAGCCTACATGTGATGGATTCCCACAAGTAGTACTCACAAGGGTTAATGCCATCTCTAACTAGTCACTGGAGGCAGAAAGGAGCCTGACCCCGTTATGGAGATTAGGGTTCTAGAGTTGCTGCCCAGATGGCTGAAAAGAGTGAACCAGTTAGCTTGTCAAGTCTAAAATGGCATGTGTATGTGCAGTACAAACAACCAGAAAGAGGCTGCACAGTATCAGTGTAGGCACATGGACAGGGATTCCAACCAATGGTAACAAATTCAAAAAGTGGAGCCTCTTCTGTCATGATACTGTAATAGAAAGCGTCACAGCTGGCGTTCTTGAGATTACCTTTTTAGGGGACCAGCACATTCAGGCTCACCTAAGGACTGAAGCCCTGACCTACCACAGCAGTGTTCCAAAGACTTCCTGGGGTCCCCACCAAGCAGATAGGCATAATCCAGGGAACATGCACTATCCAGCAGTCTTTGTCCTCGTGGTGGACATACTTCTCTGGACAGGTGTACCATGGCCCTGGGCCTGCCCAGAAGGCACATTACAGACCATGTTGCAATTCTTTAGAGCAGGATTCAGAGGCCCTGCAGCAACTACTGAAATGTGTTAGCAGAGAAAAAGAAAAATATGTTTTCTGGTCTCAGAAGAGAGGCCACATGCATTCTCCTAGGATGCTAGCAAAAAAAAAAAAAATCGGAGGTACGCTGGGCTTGGGAGGGGTTATACTGGACTGTCTGGCCAGTGTTATACCCAGAGAATATGTTCTGCAAAATTTTATGCAACATGAATCTCTGGTTAGTTCAGAATAGGCTTTGTTCCCCCCTGGATGGGTGGTGTAAGCCACAACTGTGGCATTGCTAATTAACCGCTTGCCGACTGGCTCACGCTGATATATGTCGGCAGAAGGGCACGTACAGGCATATTAACGTACCTGTACGTTGCCCTTTACGACGTGGCTTGTGGGCACGCACGCCCGCCGCAAGTGTGACAGAGTCCGCGGGACCCGCGATCGTCTCACTGAGAGGAGGAACGGGGAAATGCTGATGTAAACAAGCATTTCCCCTTTCTGCCTAGTGGCACTGATCACAGCTCCCTGTAAATCGGGAGTGGTGATCAGTGTCGTGTCACACATAGCCCACCCCCCCCCAGTTAGAGCACATCCCTAGGACACACTTAACCCCTACAGCGCCCTCTAGTGGTTAACCCCTACACTGCCAGTCACATTTACACAGTAGTCAATGCATTTTTAATTGCACTGATCGCTGTATAAATGTGAATGGTCCCAAAATAGCGCCAAGTGTCCGATCTGTCCGCCATAATGTCGCAGCCGCGATAAAAATTGCTGATCGCTGCCATTACTAGTAAAAAAAAAAAAATGAATACAAATGCCAGAAAACTATCCCCTATTTTATTGACGCTATAACTTTTGCGCAAACCAAACGCCTATTGCGATTTTTTTTTACCAAAATTATATATATTTTTTTGGGGGATATTTATTATAGCAAAAAGTAACAAATAATGCGGTTTTTTTTTAAATTGTTGTTCTTTTTTTGTTTATAGCGCAAAAAATAAAAAACGCAGAGGTGATCAAATACCATCAAAAGAAAGCTCTATTTGTGGGAAAAAAAGGATGTCAATTTTGTTTGGGAGCCACGTCGCACGACCGCACAATTGTTAGTTAAAGCGAAGCAGTGCCGAATCGCAAAAAAAACACTCTAGTTTTTGGCCAGCCAAATGGTCCAGGGCCGAAGTGGTTAAACCAAGATCAGATGGCCAATCAGAAGGGAGAAGGGGGGTATCCAGCAAAGTAACAAAAGCCAAAATGCTTAGAACTCCAGGATATCAAATGGAATCATTAATTCCTTTGGAGACCAACCACCCAGAATACTGGGTTGTAAGAAATACTTTCAAACATAAGAAAAAAAAAAAAGGTCCTTCCAACGTAAGAAAAAAAAAAAAAAAGATTGTGCCTTCTGACAATGCCAGAGATAAAAGACACCAGACATATCTTAGTTTGAGGAAGAAACTGGATTTAGTTTAATTAGCTGACTATGCTGGACTTTACCACTTGTCCACTGGGCACTTAAACCCCCTTCCTAACCAGGCCAATTTTCAGCTTTTAGTGGTCACATTTTGAATGACAATTACTCAGTCATGCAACACTGTACCTATATGAAATGTTTATCTTTTCACACAAATAGAGCTTTCTTTTGGTGGTATTTAATCACCACTGGGTTTATTTTTTGCGAAAAAAAGTACATTTTATTTAAAAAAAAAATGCATTTTTCTTTGCTTGTTATAAAATGTTGCAAATTAGTCATTTTTTTCATACATTTTGGCCACAAATTATACTGCTACATCTCTGGTAAAAATAACCCAAATACGTGTATATTATTTGGTCTGTGTGAAGGTTATAGTGTCTACTAGCTATGGTGCTAATCATTGAGGAGACCTGATGTACTGACAGCCCATCTCTTGAGACACTAACAAGCCAGGACAATACAAATACCCCCTAAATGACCCCTTTTTGGAAGGTAGACATTCCAAGGTATCTAGTAAGAGACATGGTGAGTTTTTTAAAGTTCTCATATTAACAGGTTATTCCTCTCACATGGCATGTGCATGCCACAACTTACACCCCAAAATACATTCTGCTACTCCTTCTGAGTATAGCGATACCACAAGTGTGAGAGTTTTACACAGTCTGGCCACAGAGAGGTCCAACATGCAAGTAGCACCTCTAGGCGGTCTAGGAGCATAAATTACATATCTAATTTCCTGACAACCTATCACACTTTTGAAGGCCCTGGAGCACAAGGACAATGAAGACGCCCACAAAATGACCCCATTTTGAAAAGTAAACACCCCAATGTATAATCTGTGAGGCATAATGAGTCTTTTGAATAGGTCATTTTTTTTCCACAGGTTTTTGTAAAATGTGGAAAGAAAATGAAAACGCTTTTTTTTTTTTTTTTACACAAAGTTGTGAATTAATAACAACTTTGGAGGAGCTCAGATATGAGTAGTGTTAATTTTGTTGACAAAATTAGCACTGGTCCCGGAGATTTTAGTAGACTAAAACACAACTAAAAACTAAAAAAATTCAGATGACTAAAAAACGACTAAAACTAAAATGACATTTTAGTCAAAGACTGACTAAAATGTAATCGAAATTTGACATAAAAATGAACACTGCACTACCACATAAGAATAAATAGGGGACATCTAAGCTGCTGAAAACTTGGATTTATAAAAACGTTCTATATCAATGGCTAAATCTGTGTCTGTAGCTCATGTTCAAACCCTTAATACCATAAATAATAACATGTTATTCGATTTTTAGTCCAGGAGTATATGAGTTTGGTAATTCTATGCATAAAGTGATTGTAAAGTCTAGTTTTTATTATTTCAATTAAAATAACAAACGTATACTTGGCTGCTCTGTGTAGTTGGTTTTGCACAGAGCAGACAAGATTCTCCTCTTCTCGGGTCCCTGGCTTTAGCTCCTTTCTCCTGTTGAGTGCCCCTGCAGCAAGCAGCTTGAGGAAAGATTAGCTGAACTGAATTAATTCGCTCTTGAGTAGTGGAGATTAAGGGGGGGGGATAGGATTAACATGTACAAAATTCATAAGTGGTCCATATAGTGAAATTGGTGTAGAGTTATACACTTTCAGGTCATCACAGAGGACAAGATGGAACTCTTTATGACTGGAGGAAAAGAGATTTAACCTCTACATACAGAAAGGCTTCTTCCCAGTAAGAGCAAATATAACTGGATATTAATATTTAGAGGTATGGCTTTTTCCCTACATCCAAGGTGGTTTGATCAATTTCTTTTGCTGCGTCATGCATTACGAGCCCAATTTCCCTCAGCTGTAGTGTCTTTTTCTCCCACGCCTACTCTGGACGAAATAGTACACGCAACCTCTACCACGGGTCTTATTTATATGTATGTGGCTTTGCTAGATACATTTATACTGAAATTCCCCTATCCTTTCCAGGGTAAGGAAGGAGCAGGATAATGGCACCATCTCTGGGGCAGAGGTTGTGGGTACACTTAATGGGCTCTTGGAGGTGAATATTTCTGTTGAACCAATTGCATGTCTAATGGGCTACCTTGTTGACTCCTATGTGATTGTAAAGTCTCGTTTGCATTCACATAAACATGTGTGCTCTTTTTGTGGCTCGTAGACAAACTACCCTAAGGCCCTTTCAAACTGGGGCATTTTTCAGGCGTTACAGCGCTAAAAATAGCGCCTGTACACCACCTAAAAAAAACGGCGGGCTTTCACACTGGGGTGGTCCGCTAGCAGGACGGTAAAAAAAAGTCCTGCTAGCAGCATCTTTGGAGCGGTATAGGAGCGGTGTATTCACCGCTCCTACCCATTGATTTCAATGGGACACCGCAGGGATACCGCCGCAAAGCGCTGCTACGGCGGCGCTTTGCGGGGGATTTTAACCCCTTTTCGGCCGATAGCGGGGGTTAAAACTGCACCGCTAGCGGCCGAATCCCGCAGCCAAAACGACAGTAAAGCAGCACTAAATATAGCGCTGCTTTACCGTCGCCGCGGCTCCCGCCCCAGTGTGAAAGGGGCCTAACTGGATTTCCCCACACCCTCCTACTTTATCTCCGACCTTAATAAGCTTATCTCCTATGATATCCGACTTTAATAAGCTTATCTCCGATGAAAAACATGTATTTTCTAGAAACTCAATGAGGAAGTTTGATGCAATCTGGCTTGAGTTTGTGTCTCACACTGGCTCTCTCTGGTTCTAAACATCGGTGCACATGTATAGGGTTATATGCCATTTTTCCTTATTGGTGTCTTGCTATGAATATCATAGTTGATGCCACTCTATTACTGTAATTACCCATGTGCCTATTATTTTGTCTGTATGCTTTAAAGTGTTGCTATTATGTTGTTTCTCTTGAGGCCCTGCATGATGTATTCTGTAGGTCTTGTTTGTTTTTTAATATTGAAAAAATCTTTTCCAAGTCAAATCTGATAAAAAAAAAAAAGAAAAAAAAAAAAGGAGGGAGGTAATAACACCAGGGGTAGTTGATCCAAGGAATACCGGATTACCTGCTGGGGGATCTAGAAATATTTTTTTTCCCCCACTGGTGCGAACTGGATCATGTGTTTTACAATGATGCCCATAGCAAGAGAATAATCAGCCAGCTGCTGCTTTTTCACTGTTCAGTCTTGAGGCTGGGGGTACCACTGTATTCCTTCTACAGACTAAAACAATAACAGAGAAAGTGGTGTCAACAGCCTTACTGTGTGGTGGGCCTGTGCAAATTTCTGGACTGGATGGATAGAAATTAAATGTTTTGGCAAGTAAAAACAGACCCCATGTGTATTTGGCAATTTGCCTGGAGTTCAATTTTAAGTTGTCCTAAATCCACCAAATACCATTCTGGATTTTTTAAATTCTCAAGAGAACACCAACTCTTAAAAAAATTGTTTTAATCAAGACATGAAAATATAGGTCCACAACATAAAAGCATACGGTACATTTAACACCACAGCTGTTAAAATACAGCTTCTGCTTATTAGTACGGTCCATTAATGGCATCCAACTTCCAACAGCATTTTGTGCTAAAAAAAAGTGTCATTAAAAATACAAAAAAAGATCATCTATGCGATCTTTTTGTGTGCTTATCAGACTTTTTGTCTGATTTGCTTGATCCTCTATCACTGGGACTATCTTTGTGGGTTTTTTTTTCTTTATGCCTCTCTTTGTGGTGTTCATTCCTTGAACCAGCTTTGTGAGGCTGTTCTGTACTTCTGTCCCTCTTTGAGGTCTTTTCGTTCTCTTTTCTTGATGCCCTTTTCTTTTTCCTTGAAACATCTGAATGGAAAAAAAATAAAAAACAACAACAAATATTAAATTACCAAAAAAATATGATTAACAATAAAATAGGGTCAAAAACAAAATGGGCTGGAAAGGAAAGCAAAAGGAAAGGGAAAGGAAAAGAAGAAAAGGAAAAAAGAAAAAGGACGTGCATAGGTCCCGACAATAATTACAGGTAACTATGTGGAAAACTACTGTAATTTAGCAGATACAATAAAATAATAAAACCCACTTCACATATCAAGATTACAGCAAGTGCTCCTATTTAAAGTTCTAACTTGAGAACAAGCAGTCACTTGACTGTTGGCTTCAGCCATGATCACAAATTATAAACAAAACAACTGCAGGATTTAGCGGTTTTAATCATGTAGAAACATAATGGGCCATAAACCAGGGCTAGGCAACCTTTGAGAGGTGGCGATCTACTTGAACAACTTGAAAGAGATCAAAGATCACTGGGGTTCGGCAACCCCTTTTTAATTTTTTTAAAGAAATTAACCAGCAAGGCCTTACTAAATAGTAAGGAAAAGTTATAAAAAACATAATAAAGCAAATGTCACTGTAAAAATATATACTTAAAACTACCTTAAAAGTGGACAGTGTGAGTCAATCGAGCAGCAGACAGTGTCAGAACAGTGGATGGTGTCAGTAGAACATAAATTGGTGTCAGTGGGCCAAGGGATGCAATCTAGCCATCACCTGCCCACGATTAACAAGCTCCCTTAAACCGTCTTTGTAAATAACATACTTAAGTACTTAATGTTCTAAGAACTAAAGTTCTTAATAGCTAGTATGGTGGAGTGGAGCACAAAATAAAGGCCCTTTTTGCACCATTGGGTATTATGACTTGTTAGCAGTATGGGTTAAGCGAAATGTGACCAATCCCCATTTGCAGCCCCTGATAATAAAAATAGTTTCTACACAGAATACAGTTTTTCATCCTTTATTCTCGCTGTAAATGAGCACCCACTCTGCTGCAGTGATTACTTTTTTCCTTGGAGGAGGGTGGGCAAGCATGTCAAGCATGGGAAACTGCTTTCCACTACAAAGAATCCCTTTTTCTGGAGACAAACTTGTCCAATTTCTTGTTGAACCTGCAGGCTATGAGGGTCCACGTCCAAAGTCTGCCAATTCCCTGGTGGTCTCTCCAGGCACTGCAGGTTGGGAAATTTGTCTGCCAATTGTCAGCACCTGGAATGTACATGCCTGACAAGGCTGGAACAAGAAGTTCTGCCCAGGACAGGATCCAATCTAACTCTCCTGCAAAGTCTGGTTGCTCCCTGATGATTGATGTACACTGTCTGACTGAATTCGGATTGGATGATCTTCCAGTAAATTAGCACACAGCTGTAAAGACCACCAGATTGCCCAAAGTCCTAGGATGTTGATCAGGAGAGAAGACTCCTCAGACAGCCAAGTCCCCTGCACTAACAGGGTGTCTAGGACACCTCCTCACCCAACAAGCTGGCATCTGTCATGAGGATCCTCCAAATGAAGAAAAGAAAGGGATTTCCCAGACTCCAGAGGCCAGGGACAATCTGATGCTTGAGGAATCATTCTGTCCAGATACAGAATCAGCTTATCCCACAAAAACAGAATATTGGATCAAAGCAGTCTGCAGTGAAACTGGGCAAAAGGTATTGCCTCAAAAGTTTAGACTATCATGTAAAGCAGACTCTACCTGTCAACTGTATTGTATTTAATTTTTTTAACATACTGACACCAGTGCAATACAGCGTTATCATATGACTAGTTATGCAGTGACTGATAATAGTATGTTAAAAAAAAAAAAAAAATTTCACTATAGTCCAGTGTTTGGGGAGGGGGGGGGGGGGGGTTGTTGGGTGGGGGGGGGGGGGGGGGGGGGGGGGGGGGGGGCGGGGGGAGGGGGGGGGGGGAGGGGGGGGGGGGGGGGGGGGGGGGGGGGGGGGGAGGGGGGGGGGGGGGGTTGTAGGGTTGATTAGGTTACATTCTTAACAGCTGTGATTGGCCCACAACTATCACATGATACAGGGTGTTATGATTGTCCGAGGTACAATGTGATAGCTGTGGGCCAATCACAGCATCACAATACTAAGCACAGCTATTATGAAAAAAATCCATTATTAATAACAGTTGTGTCTACATTGTGGTCACATGATCCTATAGCGATCATGTAGCACCCGGAGCTGCAACCCGCTGTCTGGTAAACACAGCTGTTGTAGGAGCAGTGCGTAGCGTGCCCCCCAGCTGGTGCCATGTTTACGTGATCCAGCTTGCCCATGCCAGCCACTCACAGTAAATGTACTGTGGGTGGGCAGGAACTGGTTGAGTTGAAGGCTAGCACCCCAGATGGATTTTTATTTCGGTTTCTGTCAGATCACTTTTCCATCACTTCCTGTCTGGTGAAACCATAGTCTCAGCAGGAGAGATGTATGTGGGGGTAAAGGTCTGAAAAGGAGACCTGGATAGAAATAAAAAAAAAAACAACTGGGGTTCTAATCCTACTCTATCCAAACCCATATAAAAAACTGTTGTCCACAATCAATTGGGTTGAAACAGGAGAGACATCAGGGGTCTAACAGACCTCTGATTTCTCCACATGATGGGCCATGTAAACATACTATAACACAGGGGCTTGTCAGTGATAGCAATACAAGGGGAAAAAATTAAAAGGACCCACCACCCAATGCACACAATACATGTTCACACCTAGGACATTTTCAAGTAAATAGTGATTGAATAATACATACTAGTTATTCACTGTGCAGGCCAGAGTGAGAAGAATAATTCTAGGGTCATCCTTTAAGGTTACCTCTAAACTGACTAACTGTACAGGTTTTTGAATTGGGGGAAAGAAAATGAAAGTTATGAAGAGGCTTGCCATATTCAACCCAAAACACGTTAAGTTAAATACTGTATAGTACACATGTGCCTTCCTGCAAATGTTACTTATGATGGGTAGGTATGATAGAATGTGCAACATAAAAATTTGAAACTACCGTCTTTTTAGTCTAGAATTTGTCTATTTTAAAAACACGTGTTAGGGAATTAGGATATTGTCAGGCCTAAAATGTACATTTTAAATGCAACCCTAATTATATGTTTTTTTTTGGTGGGGGGGGGGGGGTTGGAGGCTATGAGTAACTTGCAGTTGAAAAACGGGTTCTGCCTGGTTGTGTTTTTTATTACTTCAAGCTAAAAAGGTCTTTATTGACATTTTCCTGGATATGTCTGCCTGAAAACAGAAGGCAAGTTAACATGAAAAGCACTATCTGGTCCTTTTTACAGAGGACAGTGAAATGAACTATATGGCTCTGACCACTAAACAACAAGATTCCTGTTCTTTAGGACTGGTGATAGAAGTGAGGATTTGTAAACACCTGTTGTAAGAAGGCACCGGTGTACTTAACAGTATTTTACTTGACATATTTTGGATTATTTTTGGCAAACCTCTTCATAAACGGTTTTCTGAATAATCTGCCAGTATGTGATTAGTCTATGTAAATAGCCGCCATGGCCAAAAATGCATGTACTGAAAGAAAGGCACAAACAGCCAGTCAGACGTTAAAACAAATCCCTAAGCCACGGAGCTCCTTTATTTACCAGCTGTAACCTTTTGAAGGATATAAATCAATGTGTTTCATTATTCTAGCGTCATCTGAGCTGAACCGCTGTCAAATTATCTACTAAAAATGACCACCATGGGGCAATGTTATATAGTTTTGTCATTACAGAGTAAATCTTTCTTGAGATTTAAAACAAGATATAGATTTCTGGACCAACAAAGAACACATTACTCATATGAGTATTAGTAGTAAGTACAAATACAAAAAATTTACGCCTGTATGTGATGTCAGGCAATCTTCAAAGCGAAGAACATTTTCTCAGTAGCCCCAAACAATGCAGTGTTTTGTTTACAGGAGAGCTGCCATAGCAAGCAATTATCTGGCTGGAGCTTCTTTACCAGACAACATCCACAATGCAGGCATTAAATAACCCCAGACCGCCCCCACCACTGCAGTATATTATAATTACCAAGCCTTGTGTCTACTACTGCACTGTTGTTATAAATCAAATTAATCTCAGATCAGCAAGATCCCCTAAATACAGAAGTTCATGCTGTTTTATCATCTGCTCTCTAAACAATCTATATAAAAGCCATGGTGATCTATGAATTAGACTGAGAAAGCACTTTTTAAAATTGCCAATGCTGTTAATAGTAATATCTGTATGCAGTACAAAAGAAGTCCCATTTTTAGCAAGCACAGATGGAAAAGTGCCTACAGAGGCAGTTCTGCCATTGTCTCTTTGCCCAAGCTGCAGGAGCCCACATATTTCTACAAGCATATATTGTTTTACTAATTTTTCAGGAAACAAAGAATACATTTTTAATCCAAAGTTACCTATAATGTTCTCCTATGATCAATATTTTACATCTGAGAAGCACACACTCATAGTGATGAGATGCCCATTCCTGAGTTTTTGGCCATAGCCCTTTTACCCACAAACATAAACAAAGGCGTCTTACCTCACCTACTGCATTCTTTATCACATAAAGTAAATGGAACATGCAAAACTTGACCATTTCCCTACCCAGCCATCATATTGGCTGAAACAGGTGAGTGGGGCTCAGAGCTTAAGGAAAGGCACTGCAGATGAAAAAGTATAACTAGCCAGAGTGTAGCTGGTGGTCCACAAGGGTATATTTTTAAAGTTTTCCTAAAAAGAGTGGAAAACTCCTTTAAAATATGCTCACTACTACTGGCTGGGCCATGGTTATCAAAGCGCAAGTTTGTTCCCCTCCCCAGAAGCCTTCGTGGACACATCACAGGTCCCAGAAGACTGCAGGCCCATTCAATAAGTGCAGCCCGGCTGTGAAGCCGCAAATCTTTACTACCAGTTTCTCTTAGTTAAGATGCCGGCACCTGGACCTGCAGCTGTTTGAAGAATCGGCTTAGGTGAGGATGGTGTTGGATACTTGGACATGCAAGTGACCATGTATAAAAAAATGTCAGCAGCTACAGGGCTCCTGTGTAAGTTCACCTTACAGATTTCTCTGTGCCCTTTAAAAGAAGCTGCCTGTGTTTTGGGTCAAACTATTATAAGGACTACAATGTTATGCTATTCTGTATGTGCTTATAAATATCAAATTTGGACACATAGGATTCATGTAAGATTTGCCCTAAAACACATCCATCAGGTCCCTAGCATTCACACAGCAGCCACAGAATGAAAATGCACATACCTTTGAACAAGTTCTTGAGTACATCAAGGTAGCAAAAATACACACAATCAATGCCATGTTGAGTGCTGTTTAGCCCACTGCTGCAATTTTCAAATGGCAAATAAAGATCCCCACAATAAAATTATTTAATAGAAAAAAAAAAAGTGTGGGCGGTAGCAGAAAGCAACAAAGCTCTCAAGACAGCAGGACAATTTTGAAATTTGCATAGGAGAGCAGCCAGGAATCTGGGGCTTTGGAGAGGACTATAAGTGTAATTTTAGTCCTGTTGTCCATAAAGTAATATACTGGAATTGATGTGTTTAAGCAATACCAAGTTAATATTACATGAATCTCCAAAAAAAAAAAAAAAAAAAAAAAAAACAGGCTTTGGCTATCAACCCTTTAGTTATATTCACGATAATATACAACTCATTATAACACAGACTAGATATCAAAATACATCAAACTTTAGTTGATATTCCACTAAAAGCATAAACAAATTAAAAAGTTTGGCCAAGAAACACATGCACTGGCACCACTGCTAGTATGTTAAATTCTCATATAAGCAATGTAATACATAAATAAGGATCAAAGCAGGGATTGATAGCCAAAGAGTGGTTTCCATTCATCATTTATTTAGATATATAATATGATTCTCTTTCCGTGGCGGCTCCCCCTTACTCCTTATTTACGATTATTGATCATTTGGTGAGGGTACCTTAGTTGAGATTTTTTGTTTTTAAGGTAATATTACATTAAACACTATTTGTGTACAAGTACATACACAAAAATATACCCATTTCAATGGAAACAATGATATAACTTTAAAATAAAACTATAATGATACAAGGGCAAGAAAAAAGTATGTGAACCCCTTGGATCTAACTGGTTTTCTGTAGTAATTTGCCCAAAAAATGTGATTTGATCCTCATCCAAGTCAGAACAAAATTACTTGAGTCAATAGTTTGCACACATGGAGTTAAAGTGCTTGTAAACCCTCACATATACCCAGTGAAATGACTGTCCTCAGGTGATACACAGACATGTAACAAATCCCCCTACATTAGTTGTACATGTTTATTTACAGCTGTCTTTCCCCTACATCCATTCAAAGTGCAGAATTTACACAGGATCCCTCAGCTCTGAAAAGCAGGGGGCGGGTAGCTGAAGTTAAATCAGTAAAAAGAGCTGATTGGAAGGACACACCCCTCTTCCCACAGCACACAGGAACAGTGTTAAGGCTGTCAATCAGCTGCAGCTCCCTCTTCGTCACCATTTTTCTCTTGGTGCCAGGAAAACTTGTCAGAAGTGACTCATGCTTACAGCAGAGGAGCGAGGCAGTAGAGAGAAATTACACTTAGTGCTCTGGATTAAGACAAGCACACACTATAAAGGGGTATGCTTTGTTCATGTTTCATGTCTGAGGTTTACAACCACTTTAATGAAATGGGTTTGGAGGTGTAGTTTAGAACTACTTTTGATTGATAAATGAGAAACAAACTTTTTAAGATTGTTGATCAGAAGCACCAGCTGATGTGAACCATGCCTCACAAAAAGGAGCTCTTTGAAAACATACAATCAACAGTAATTGATCCGTATGAGACTGGAAAGGGATACAAAGCAATCTCAAAATGTTTAGGCATCCATCAGTCGTCAGTTAGACAAGTCGTCAATAAATCAGAGACAGTTTGGTACTGTGGCTACTCTTCCTAGAAGCGTGTGCCCAGCCCAGATGACGCCCAAGGCACAATGCAGAATCCTCAAAGAGGTAAAGAAAAATCCACAAGTAACAACTAAAGGTTTGAAGACATCACTGGAAAAAAAGCAAACATCCCTGTTCATGAGTCAACCATATGCCAGTCTTTGAACAGTGACCATGGCAGAAAACCATGGAGCAAACGGCTGCTCTCCAAAAAAAAAATTGCTGTGTGCCTGAAGATTGCCAAAGAGCACCTTGGCAAACCGCAACACTACTGGCAAAATGTTTTGTGGACTGAAACAAAAGTTTAATTGAAGGACACTCAGCATTATGTATGGCACAAAAAGAGCACCAGCATTAATACATCATCCCAACTGTGAAGTATGGTGGAGAGACCATCATGATTTGGGCTTACTTTCTTGCCTCAGAGCTGGACCACTTGACATCATTGAGGGGTAAATTAATTACCACGTTTACTAAAATATCCTACAGGATACTGTCAGAGTGGCTGTCCACCAGCTGAAGCTTAGCAGAAGTAAGGTGATGCAGCAGGACAGTGACCCTAAGCGTCAAAGTAAATCCACCACAGAATGGCTTCAGAAAAAGAAAATGCGCTCAGACCTTAACCCCATATGCTGAGATGCTGTGGAATGACCTCAAGATAGCCGTTCACACCAGACATTCTACAAATGCGTCTGAGCTGAAGCAGTTTTTCGAAAGAAGAATGGTCAAAAATGTTCCTGAGCAGATCTTATACAGAGCTACATGAAAGCACTTGCTTGAACTCACTGTTGCCAAATGAAGTTCAACCAGCTATTAACCCTTAGGGTTCACTTACCTTTTACCCCAGCACAGTGAATGTTTAATGGGTGTGTTCAATAAAGAAATTACAACCGTCAATTGTTGTGGCTTAGATGAGGATCACATTTTATGACAAATTACTGCAGAAAATGTGTTAATTCCAAGGGGTTCACATACTTTTTCTTGTCATTTTATATAGAACACACAACTTTTTTAATGCCCGATATATTTTAATGTGTACATTTCCTACAGGAACATTAGTTGAGCAACTAATTATTTTGTTGTGAATAATGAGCTGAAACTGAACTCCAGGGAAAGTTATCACTGCGTGGACCTAATAGATAAGTCAGAACGGAAGACATAAACAATGCTACTTAGGGAAAATTGCTCTTGTTATTGTCTTCTTGTATTATACAGAGAAGCTTGGATCTAAATGCATTTTAAAATATTAGCAATGCTGAGAAAGTATGAAAGCATTATAAAATAAAAACTTTTAAAACATTTTTAAAGCCACATTTACAAAGTACTGAGTAACACCCAACACAAAATGGAGCTTAAAAAGAACATTCAAATAGGGCTGTAAGTCACATTCCTTCAATGTATCTTTGGCTTGAAACCAAGAACTATATAAAAGAGATTGATGTCATATGTAGATATTACACAAGTTAGTTTAAAGTGAAAGGAAATTGATTCCCAACCAGCAGAATTCAGAAGCCACATAAATAAAGCTCTCAGCTTTGTCTGATGTTGCACATGGAACACTCATCAGCTTCAAAACACATGTATTTTATGAACATTTTATGCAGTCTACACTTTTTATAAAGACAAGCTAAATTAGTAAACATGAATCCACAGGCAAAACGTTTCAGTTTTTTTTTTGTATAAAAAGAGCAGAAAGGTTAAAACGCCCTGTCAGTTTTTTGTGTCCCATTTGGGGAAATTTCCCTTTACATCCTTCCCCAAAGACACAACAGGAAGTGGCGAGGGGAAATCCCCCTATGACACTGGTGTCCACATCAGAACATTTCCCTTCACTCTAGTGCCAACTTTAAAATACTTGGCTTCCCATCAGTTTCTGGATTTTGTCATGGTGACAATGGTATCCAAGACATAGAGACAAGAGAAAGACAATCCCTAGTCGATCGCATAAAATACGATTACTAAATACAAATAAGAACAGAATAGCTGGTAATTTGCACACTAAAATTCAAAAACGTTTACATTTTACACTTTTCCTATTTAAAAAAATGTGCTTCGCCCACATTTTTTATTCAGGCAATGGCTGAATGCCAAAGTATTCAGATTAGATTAGCATCAGCAGCCAAGTCAAGACAATGGTCTGTCTTAAACGTTCCATGTGATTTGTGATCCCAGCATTCACTAGCATAGACAAGGTCGCGAGGAGGCATAACAATAAATCCGACTATTCATCAAACATTCACTGCAGGTAAATCTTCCAGATGCATGTGTTTTACATGAGAGTAATTGATCCCCCCCACCAGCTAATATTTGGTGAAAGTCACATTCACTGCTTTACACATATGCCCTTTAACCACTTGCCTACAGGGCACTTACACCCCCTGCCTGCCCAGACCATTTTTCAGCTTTCAGCGCTGTTACTCTTTGAATGACAATTGCGCAGTCAAGCAACACTGTACCCAAATTAAATTTTTAGCATTTTCTTCACACAAATAGAGCTTTCTTTTGGTGGTATTTAATCACTGCTGGGGTTTTACATTTTTTACTAAAAAAAATATAAGATCAAAAATTCAGATTTTTTTTTTCTACTGTCAGTAAATTTTGTAAATAAGTAATTTTTCTCCTTCACTGATGAGCACTGATAAGGAGAACTGGTGGGCATTGATGAGGTGGCACTGATGAGGAGGCACTAATATGCTGCATTTATGGGCACCGATAAGTGGCAATCACATGTGGCACTGATGGGCAGCACTTATAGCCAGCACTGACTGGCATCACTAAGTGGCACTGACTGGTGGCACTTGCTGGCGCTATAATGTAATCAGGGCACTGATTATCAGTGTCCTGATTACGTTTTGTTGTCCCCTGCAAGGAGGTGTCGCTGATCGGCTCTCCTCGCTACACACTCTGAGGCGAGGAGTGCCGATTACTGGCATCTCCGTGTTTACATGTGACCGGCTGTGATTGGACACAGCCGATCACATGGTTAAAGACCAGCGGCTCTTTCCAGAGATTGGGGTCGCGCCATGTCCTAGCAACAAGGCGTGGGCGGCCGATTGTAAAGCACATTTTAAAATATAGACTGGATCCCTTGTCTAATAATTAAAGTGGAAGTTCAGCCTAAACTAAAATCTCTACATCTACTTGCAGCCGCAGTCTAAGACTAACCTATCTAACCCTGTAAAGCAAAGATATATATATATATATATATATATAGATATATATAGATATAGATATAGATATATATATATATATTATATATATATATATATAGATATATATATAGATATATATATATATATATATATATAGATAGCGATATAGATATATATACACATACATACACACACATAAATACATACATACATATATATATACACACACACACACACACACACACACACACACATATACACATATACACACACACCTTTTCTGAAGCCGGTCCGGTCTGGTCCCAGGCTGAGCTGTCAGCGGCAGCTTTGTGTGTAGGAAAAACACAATGCTTGATTTGTTTAATTCAGTTTTACCTGAAAAAGTATTTCCATCAACCGGCCAGCACCATATTATGCATTAGCTACCAGAATGAGGGCTATTTGGACTGCCTGGACTTATCGTCATTACTGGCTGAAACATTAGCAGGGATTTAGTCACCAGAGCATGTATTGCTCAAGAATTTAGCTGACACTGATATCGCTTATGAAGGCTGCTGGGTAATAGAACTGGTCTTCTGCAGGATTGGGAGTAACCTACATCACATAGACCGCAGGTCATATCGGCTGTAGTTGTAATTTTGGACAGGTTACCCAACTCCATGGGATCATCCCTACACTGCAGGCAGGAGCTCATATGCCTGGTGAGTCTTCTACTCTCCGTATCTAGATGGGATGCATAGATTGTCTCTGCGATCCTTACCTCAGTTTCACCACCGTGAATAACGAGACTGTGATCCCACCTAGTAAACAAAGCAGTCAGAACCGGTTATAACTGCATGCGTGGTGACCTTGAACATGTTTGAACCTGCATGACAAGCAGCAACACCCTATGACGTTCAGTTGATTATGAGTCGCCACTTAGGTTGTGTTTTCTGTAGTGTGCCGAAAAAATGCTAACGTTAAAAGTTGAACGTGTCAATTTGAAATTTTTTGTAAAATTGCACAAAACACCACCAGAATGTTTTCAAATGCTTACTAGTTTATGGAAATGATGGTCTGTCTTGTGAATGTGTGTTTGAGTGGCACAAAACATTCAGTGAGGGACGCGAGAATGAATTCCCAAAACTTAAATCAGTGCTCAAAAGGGACACGTTTTGAGTCAGTTGATGCTGTAAAGAAGAAAAATGGCGGATGTGTTGAAACTGCTAACAGAAATAGATATTCTCCATGCCTTTAACCAGTGGAAAACAAGTCTGCAGCAATGGATTAGTGCAAATGGGGAATATATTGAAGGGAACAAGCATTAAATTGATAATACATATAAATAAAGGTGAGTTATTTAATCAGTCTCTTTAATAGACACACCTCGTATTTCAATTTTAGCTTTACAGGGTTAGAGGCAAGTTAGGCAAGTCTTAGAATATGGATGCAAATAGATTTAGAGATTTTAGTTTTAGGCTGAACTTCCACTTTAACCGGCAGATTCAAAAATCCATCAGTGAAGCAGCAAGGTCTAGACTTTTCCTTTAATTTTATAAAATATCTAACTGAAATTTCAGGAGAACTAAGTAAGCATTAGTCGGCTTCATGTACAAATGTATGTGCACTCTGTAGTCTACATAGGACAAAAGGGATAGCATATACTTACTCCTTTTTACCCTTCCTACTTTAAGGGGCATATTTATAAAGCAGTGAATGTGACTTTTACCTAAAGCATTGTCTGTGTTGTCAACAACAAAGCATTCAAAAACTCCAATTTATGTCTATAGCTCAGGAAACCAAGAATGTATTGGTTATGGTGTATGGACAAGCACAATTTTATACATAAAGAAGTATGTGCTAATAAGTACCTGAGCCACTGCTGGAGGAATCACTGTCACTGGATGAGCTGGATTCAGATGAGGAGTCTGAAGATGAAGATGATTCTGAGGACGATGACGAATCAGATGATTCAACATTTTGCTTTTTGGTCATTATTATTTTTGCTGCATTTTTCAAATGTTCACGCAGTTCATCCCTGTTTTAAAAAAAAGCAATGGCCTACTTAGTATAAAAGATTACAGGGTAAAATTAGTAACTATAAGGGGCTTATTGAAATTAATCTTACGTCAATCCTCCAAGACCAATGGAAGTGAAAAAGTTAATAGCAAAGCGAGTGTTTTTTGGGTTGTCCATAGGCAGCAATCCGCTGAAGAATGGTTGAAGAGTCCTGAAAAAATGAGGTAGAGGAAGTGTGAACATCAATTACCAGTATGTAATTCCAGTAGAACACTTTAAGCCGACCAAAAACAACCACTAAAACTAATATGAACAAAGCTGTAGTTATGAAGATAATGATATGCAGGGTGGGTGTAAATGTAAGCTTTTTATGACAGACCCTATTGGTCCCCTCTGTCATACATGCTTCTCTCTGCCTGTCAGCTGGGGCTCATTAAAAAAACAAAAAACGTTGCATAGTTTTCGACCTTGCCTAAAATGTTTCTAAGATTACAGCAGGTACCTTGTAGTGTCTGCACGTACACGTATCTCTAGGATTTAATTGCAGTCTGTGTCCCTGCTGGGAAGTTTCACTAAATCCTGTAGACCACTGTTGCTGTAAAAAATAGTAATCCAAAATATACTGTTTGCACTGGAAGAAGTGAGGGGAAATCTGTGACAATTGTCTAAGAAGAGACTTCCCTTCACTTTCCATTGGGTCTCTGGGACAAGAAGTTAAAGAAAATCTCCCCAACAGGACAGAGACAGAAAAAAAAACAACTTAAAGTTGTTAAACTTTTCCCTACTGTCACTTCTAAACAAATGTTTTGGCTATAGCCCCCCCAACACCTTTGTCAAGCTACAGTCAACTGTCACCTACTACCAATTGAAGTTCTGGTACATAACAGCTGAATGACAGAGGGGGTTAGCAACAGATGGTAAGACTTTAACAATTTTAACAAGACCTTATATGTATAGCCTAGGCCTACAATCCAAGCGGGCAAAATAGGATTTAACATAGGTACGTGCAGACAGAACATGTTGCCTAAACTTTAGCAGTACTGTTACGGGTTTTAGGAGAGTTCAGGTCCATTTTAAGATGTTGCCCATCAATTAGACACCAACTATTTTGTAAACTGTATTTGTTAGGAGAGTTCGAACTTAGAGAAGTGTAGCCAAAGCTGTTGGCTGAAGTCCACTGTGGGCTGACGTCAGAGAGCCGGATACAAGCTGGGGTGAGATAGCAACCATATGGTCAGGATTTGCCCACAACTCTAGACCAGCACGTGGTTAAGCAGAGCCTGAGCCAGCAGCTCCCGCCCCCTCTACATCTCAGTGTTCCAGTGAGCATGAGGGGGCAGGTCGCCCGTGACTGACAGTCACCGCCTCCCTGCTCACAGAGCTCTGAGAACTTAGAGCCGGTGGAGGACTGATGCTGCATCCACCAAGATTTAAAAAAAAAAAAAAAACCCATACATCTCTTAACATTTGCATTAGTGATGTTCTGAGGTGTTGCACAACAGTGGAGTCTATGACTGCTAAACTTTTGCAGGCAATCTGCCACTGTAACAAGCAAAAATCATGGACTACTAGAGCACCCCTAAAACATGACACTTTCAAAATACAGCAAAACCTCCCCCCAAAAAAACAATATCATCATAAGAACAGTGTATAGAGTTGACTGTTGTGGTAGGCAAATGCTGTATTACATCTGCCAAGCAAGGCAAGCACATTCACGTCTCCAAGCTTGGACAGTTTTTTATTTTTGTGGTTTCACAATGGAAGAGGTTGGTGTAGAGAGCCTACTTCCATATTAGGAGATAAACCTTAGAGCTCCTATATAAGTGCCTTTTGCAAATTGACAATATGACCACTGACATTAAAGTGATTGTAAAATCTTGTTTTTTTTTTTGTTAAAAATAACAACCATGTTATACTTACCTAGCTCCGTGCAGTGGTTTTGCACACAGCAGCCCAGATCCTCTTCTTTGGCTCTCCTGGCCCTCTCACCTGTTGAGTGCCCCCACCGCAAGCAGCTTGCTCGGGAGCTGTGGCACCCGAGCCAAGCCACAGCTTCCTGTGTCCATTCAAATATGGAGCCGTGACCGGGCCACCCCTCTTTTCTCTCCTCATTGGCTGACTGACTTTGATTGACAGCAGCAGTAGCCAATGACGCCGCGCTGCTGACTCAGCCAATGAGGAGGGGAGTCCCGGGCAGATGACTTTCCTACAACATCGCTGGACCTAGAGGGACCTCAGGTAAGTATTAGGGTTGCTGTTGCACACAAAAAAGATAAGATAAAAAACCTTCTGCCTTTACAATCCCTTTAAAGCCTAGGTAAAGGCCAATATGGTAAGAAAGAAAAAAAAAAAAAAAATACATTATAACTCATTTTGAATAGCACTGCTAGATGCAAAACAGTACAAAAAATAACAGTACCGCGCAAAGCAGAAGAGCGTGTCCGCTGACTGCAGGCCTCGTCTCTCCCATTCAACTGTATGAGAGATTACAGGAAGCTTCTGTTACACAGATTTTAGGTACTTGTATTATCTGTTGTTGAGACTAGCAACTCTTAAGAACAAAGGACCAAATGATGGACAATAAAAAGCATAATTTTAAAAGAGAAGAATGGGTTTCGGCTTTTTTGAATGTTATACTTACCTAGGTGGATGCAGCATCGGTCCCCCGGAGCCTCTGCACTGAGAGCCAAGCGATCAAACACCGCCAATCACTTGGTCTTGACAGCTCCCCAAGCAGAGAGCTGCAGACTGTCAGTTACAGCTCTCCGCTCTGCCCCCCCCCCACGCTCACTGGAGCGCTTGGCTGTGGAGGGGGCGGAGCGCCCATCTTAGGCTCTCAGCGGCTTGCTGAGAGGCTCAGCCAGGTGTCAAACCAGGAATCTGGTGGAACCTGACTTGCATTGTCATGAGGATGCGGTGCCTGGACCAACTTCTGTGACGTCAGCAGAGAGTGGACTGCAGTCCCAGCAAATGGGTCACAGTAGTGCAAAACGAATTGCACTCCTGTGATCCATAGGAGAAGTACAGCCAAACGAGCTTTGGCTATACTTCTCCTTTAATAGTTATGTTCCCTTAAAAAATTCATTTTTCAAGCATCGCAATTAGTGGTAACTTAAAAGGTACTTTCCATCAAGACAAATTCAGAACCAGAATACTCACATATCCTTAAGTCTGCCATTTAGTTTGGGGAGTCCCATATATTCACACAGCTCCTGGAAGAATATTTTCACAAATATACGACTAGAAGATGTTGTCGTTTCTTCACTAAGATTTATGCATTCAAGGACCTAAAAATAAACAAAAACATTTCTTATGCTCATCAATGGAACCAAATTTACAAAGAGATACAAAAGCAATGCATGGTGCTACTGCACACCTTCACACTGAGTGCAATTTAACACCGTATAAAACCTATTGACTTGATCTTCTGCAGGGATCCCTCCTTCTAGGCCACATCTTTTTAAAAAAAAACTAAGATCACGAGACCATGTTACCTGATTTAGAAAACAATTTTATGGCCTATAAAATAATGTTTTAATGCTTGTACAGGGTTTCTCTAGTGAACTTTTTTTAATTTGGTTTCCTGATATCTGCTTCATTTGACACGGATTAAAAACACTTAAAAAATCCTTAGATTTAGGAAACTATTTGGCTAACCTGATACAGACCCAATCCAGTGTTCTACCTAGAGAGTGCACAATCTATCTTGACTGACTATATACAGAGAATGTAAAAATTATACCGGCTGCATATTGGAAGGACAGATTAAAGTTTGCCCCCCCCCCCCTTCTCCTTTCCCCGCCGCTGGGCCATTCACAAAGCGTGGAGCTCCACTTTAACTCCTTCATATCTGCGCTATAGCCGAATGACGGCTACAGCGCCGATCTACTTTGCCGGGAGGCCTTCAATAGACATCCTCCCCTTTGCACGCTGTGATCACTGAGTCAATGAGACTCGGGTGAGCACAGATCGCGGCCCCTTACCACGTGATCAGCTGTCAGCCAATGACAGCATATCATGTGATGTAAACAGAAAAAAAGCCAATCACCGGCTTCAGTGCAAGGGGCAAAGCCACCTCATCTGTGCCCACCAATACCACCTTCCAGTGCCCACACATTGCCACAAATCAGTGCATAAGTGTCCGCAGTGCCACCTATCAATGCCCACGAGTGCCACCTATCAATGCCCACCAGTGGTGCCAACCAGTGCCACATAGCCGTGCTGCCTATCAGTGTCAGCTACCAGTGCCCATCACTGCCACCAGTGCCCATCACTGCCACCTATCAGTGCCCACCTATCAATGCCATTCAGTGCCGCCCATCAACGCCACCTCATCAGTGCCGCCCATAAACGCCACCTCATCAGTGCCGCCCATAAACGCCACCTCATCAGTGCCACCTCATCAGTGCCCACGAGTGCCACCTCATCAGTGCCCACGAGTGCCACCTCATCAGTGCCCACAAGTGCCACCTCATCAGTGCCCATAAATGCAGTCTATCATGCCCATCAGTGCAGCCTCATCAGCGTACATCAATGAAGGAGAAAAATTACCTGTTTGCAAAATTTAACAAAATAAAAAAAAAAATTAAAAAGAAAAATAAATACAAAATCGTTTTATATTCCGGTCTTTTTGCATTTTTTTTTTTTTTACAAAAAAAAAAAAAACCCAGAGGTGATCAAATTACACCAAAAGAAAGCTCTATTTGTGGGGAAAAAAAATGATAAAAATTTAATTTGGGTACAGTTTTGTATGACCGCGCAATTGTCATTCAAAGAATGACAGCGCTAAAAGCTGAAAATTGGTCTGGGCAGGAGGGGGGTTTAGGTGACCAGTAAGCAAGTGGTTAAGGAATATTTTCTACAGCATTACATTACAACAAAATAAGTATTTCCATTTTAAATCATACAAGACCCCCTTTATGGGACTTTTAAAAAAGGTAGATATGACAATCGTATGTATTGCAATAAAAGGCTAGTATGCCAAGTTTATTACAAAAGATCCACAGAGTATATACGTATATTATATATACCCAAAATACTGTAGCAATGTTACTACATAAACATGGCTAAAAGTATTAGAACCCCATGCGTCCATAATATATATAAAAAAATTGTAGTATGCCTGTCATGGCATACATTTTTGCAGGAAAACCAGGACAAAACCCAACATGTTTCAGAAAAACTCCTTAGAAGATAAAGCAGGGGTATGCCATTTATAGTAGATCAACAACATATAAATTATAGTTGAATACAGATGGTTGCAAGAAGAGGGCTGCAAGCCAACACATTGCTCATCCACCCTGGATACATCCCAGGGGGTCAATGCACATCCACTGGGGCTAACATGTGTAGGACAGAGCAGCCACCCACTCCCATCTTGAGGTCAGTCATGGCTGGATCAAAAGCTTTTGTTTGTTTCAAACAGGTTTTTGCATTCCCATACAAGTCTATGTGAATACAAAGCCCACTTGAGCCAGGACAAATACATTAGTTCTGAATGATCTTAAAAGCCTTTAGTGGCAGAGACTGTAGCCAGGGGTGTACACATGCTGCGGCCACAAAGCGGTGATTCAAAGTCACGGCAGAATTTATAACCCCCGACACTTAAAGTGAATGGGGCCAATCTGCAACATATGCGATTTGTGGCATGCTAGTGTGGGCTTCAAGGTGGTGGTACAATTCCTCCTTCCAAATGCTCTGTGAAGAGAGCAACACTTGTGTAAAAGAGCCCTAACTGATATTTCAAGATTTTAGAATTAAACAGATTGCACTTTCAGGAAATATATCCTTCCACTAAATAGAGAACATATATAATGTGTAATGATACCCTGGTGGCTGTATATTCAAATTAATTATTCTATGTTGTAATCATGAACTTTGTACTTACATATTCTGGGCTGTTTAGGTCTTCCCTGTTGCAAGGAACAATTTAACACATCTTTGAGTGCACTTTTCCTCTAAACTGAACCATCTCTAGATGCAAAAAACACTTAAAGTGGCTGTGAACCTTCGTTTTTTTTCTTTTTGTATTAAATAACATATCATACTTGCCTCCACTGTGCAGTTCGTTTTACACAATGTGGCACCGATCGTCTTCTGGGGTCCCCCGGTGGCACTCACGGCTCCTCCCTGCATCAGTAAACCCCCTGGGAGAAGCGCACCATTGTCATTGGATTTGATTGACAGCAGCTGGAGCGAATGGCTGCGCTGCTATCAATATATCCAATCAAGAGCCGAGAACCCCGGGCAGAGAGGTCCAGCGTGTCTCCGCTGAGGGAACGAAAAGCTCAGGTGAGTAAAAAGGGGGGGGGGGGGGTGAGGGGGGGGGGGGCGGGTGAGTAAAAAGGGGGGGGGGCTGGTCACTGTCAGAAATTTTTTCACCTTAATGAAGAAGATGCATTAAGGTGAAAAAACACGAGGGTTTACAACCCCATTTAATGACATTTAAAAATCTAAACCTAAAATTCACTAATGAACATTTTCAACTGAAGTATAGGTGTATTCTGTACAATCTGAAAAGGACTAATGAGACCTGCCCATTTAATACCAGCTTGGCAAAGAAAAAAAGCAGATACTTACACTCCATGGAATAGAGTCAGTATACAAAAGATGGGCAAACATCTTGGCAACATTTCTTAATTTGTTGGTTTCCAGCCGGTGGATGGTCTCATACTGCTCTTTGAAAATTACTTCAAAAGACTCCATGTATTCTTTCTTCAACAAACAGAAACGCTACAGGAGGAAGTCAAGTAGGCATTACATGGTGAACACATACCAATGAAAGGCTTAAGTACTGGTGATATACAAAGGAAAAGATTTACGAAGAGTTGCACAGGGCCTGCCCATGCAAAATCTAAAAAACAAAATGTAATGCATTAACAGCATGAAAAAAAAAAAAAAAAAAACACATTGTGTAAATCTCCTCTGCAGTTTGGTACAAATTCAGACTCTAAGTGTAAGTTTAATAAACAAATAGTTTTAAGAAGTAAAAAAAAAAAAGATGGATGTCTGTATACTTGGTTTGGTCCACTTGATGGCCATGACAAGAGCAAGAACGCTGATTGAGTTGTTATTTTATGCCTGCCAAGCTATCCTGCTCCAATGGAAGTCCTAGGGGTTGCCCCTGGAAAATTTTCCAAAATTTGGGAAATCTGGGTGGACTCCTTGACAAGAAACCCTTCGGGGATACCCCCAACATGATTCACTCCCCCTCCCTGACACTACGTCATTGACCCAATGAGAGCATCTACAGAGTAAAGACAGATTGGGTGATGTAATTTATGGATACGTCTGTGCCAATGAGCTTTGTTCAAATCAGTCCCCTAGGTTCTGTATTTTTGCTTCCCCCACCATCCCCTTTTTGTGTTACCTTATAAACCTGGGTATGCCCACGTGTTTTTTTTTTGTATCTCAACTTCAAAATACTTGATTAAAAAAATTAAAAAAAGCACTGTGATGGATATACAGTATAGGGAGATTAGCCAGAAAGTGCGATGTCAAGTTTGATCGGGACCAAAATTTACTAATATTTAAATTTCTGCAATAAATTATAATTTATCCTGTGCAGTAATGACGTTTTTTTTTTCCTCTGCTCAGTAAGAGCTTTTTCACATGGGTGGCAGTCTCTACCGCCCTCTGAATATGTGGTGGACCTTTTTTTTTTTTTAGACAATGATAAAGCAGGGGTTAACAGGTAATAGTGAAGAAGAAAAAGGCATCAGCAGAGATCCATGGACCAAGACTTTATTTATAAAATCCCAACATATTATGTAGCCAACAAATTTTATAGCGCTAACCACATTAGTCCCTACACCTAAGGAGCATTTTAATTATTATTATACTGGATTTATATAGCGCCAACAGTCGTCCTTACAACAACCATACAAGCATATAAAAAAAGTCAGTATGGTTAGCAACATAATTTAACCAGAATGTTCTTCGATTAGAGGAGGAAGCAGAGAAAAACACCGAATGCCCATACAA
Source organism: Lithobates sylvaticus (assembly GCA_028564925.1). NCBI lineage: Eukaryota > Metazoa > Chordata > Amphibia > Anura > Ranidae > Lithobates > Lithobates sylvaticus. Next base: position 81,357,557 of record CM053031.1, read on the forward strand.
TCGCTATACAAACACTGTCCCTGGGGAACCCAGAAGCTCAAAACTGCAAAGCAAAAATGCTAAACAATCTTCCGGGTTGTAGTAAAATATGTCTGTAAAATGAATTTCAACCCGTGTTTATATGCATGAGTCTAATGAGTCCAAGGGGTTGTAAGTTAGGAAATGAAATGACTGAACAATTAAACTTACCCCAGCAAGCAAGCCAAAGAACTTCTCGTACGTTCTCTGCTGAGCACAGCAATCCAGTATCATATTGCAAAGTTCTTTCTGTTTAAAAATAAAAATTTAAATATTCAGTAAGCAGATTTTCTTTCCACAGCTGCAGCACAATAGACAGTAAGTTAAATGTGCAGAGAGGCATTTCCCATTTGTTTTACTTCTTAAGTAACCGTAATGAATACAATAAAATATGATTGCGCTAGGGCTTTGGGTAAAATAGCAATATATATTGATGACAATGCATTATCAAGCTCTTTAATATTATACATGACATTGAATCTGGAGCATATTCAGCACTAATAAATGTGTTTAACACAGCAAATGTTCTTAAAGGGGCAAGGAACCCAAATTGCAATGTGACAAAAAAAAATAAAAATGCTTCAAATGACATTAACAAAAATATTCTGAAAATATTTTTGGAGCTTTTTTTTGAACCAGAAATATTTGTGATTAGAGTTCTGAAGAGAGATTTTACTATGCCCATCTGATTTCGAGTACCATTGGCAGACAGAGACAAATTTCATTTATATTTTAACAGAGTTTGGAATGGCTGGGAATTTCATGCCTGACAATTTGCACAGGTGAAGAACCCTCTACATATTTGTGAATATTTACAAACTGTTCAAGCAAAGCAGCTTCTATTTTACTGAAACCAACTTTACTGGCAGCTTTTAGATTTGTAAATGCAACCGAACATAACAATTTTGTCTGATTTTTGCAAACCTGGCAGTATTTTAAGCTTTTAAATTCATTTTTTTTTTTTTTACTCCGTGTATATCATCTTTAATTAAAAAAATAAAAAAACATTTAAAGCTCAAAGCTTGACTATCTCCACTTTGAAGACATGCGTCTGCTGTCAGCTCTGCATGCAGCATCAGGTACTTCATCAGGTAAAAAGATTTCAAGACTGCTCACCACTAATCACAGGCAGTGAGACATTTCCGAATCCGCAGCTGCACAGATCGTGAATTGTCTCACTGCCTGTGATTAGCCGTGTGCAGTGTTGGCATCCTGGCGAGATCGGGCAGGTGGGATCCCGAACACACCCGAGCCCATCTCTACTATTGAGTAATTGAGAAACCCATCCTGGAAGTAGTTTGTAGCTGCCATTGCTGAGCATCTTTTGTAGCTGGTAGTTGACTACCAGCTACAGGCTGACCCCAGGGCCAGTACAAGGCAGGGGCAGAAGGGGCGGATGCCCTGGGCGCTACAATTTTCTGGAGGGGGGGGGCGCAGGTGAAGTGGCAGCAGTGTGCTTCACAGTACACACTAGCCGGCGCCGCTAATCGTGTCTGTACCTTTTACTGTAATGTGCCGAGTGCGCTCCTGCACCCGGCACAAGCCTAGACAGATAGTCACCGCACATGCCCTTCCCTGTCCGCGCTTCACTGCCCTTATGAAAGCGCTGCTTTATAGTCCCATCCCGGTGACTCACGGCCGGAGGCGAGATGGGAAGAGCATAGAGAGCTGCTGCCGAAGCTGCGCCTGCAACCTAGAGGAGCCGCCAAGGAGGAACCAACAAACTGTATATCACACAAAAGTAAGAACTAAGCACTGCTCATGATTTCCAAATGCCACGCCATGCCATGCAATTAACCCCCCCCCCCCCCCCATGCTGCATATTACAGAAATTAAAAATAGCATTGCTAATTAATGTCCCTTATTCATTTATGAATCTGCAGCAGATTCATAAATAAACTGTATGGATCCAATTGGGGGAGGTGAGGAGGCTAAAGGGACATTAATTACCAATGCTATTTTTACATTTCTGTAATATGCAGCATGGGGGGGGGGGGGGGGTTAATTAAAGCTGACTCTGGTGCCACTAATGCAGCACAAAGGGTAAATTGACTGCCACTGATCAGCCAGTGATGCATCAGTGGACCAGCAGTGGCAGTACATTAACTCCCCATGCTGCATATTACAAATACCATTGTTGTTTAACTACTTGAAAAGACAACCCGTCACAGTACATATACTGCTACGGGGCGGCAGCTACGGGCGTATGACACTGCCTGTTTTAGGGTTTCGGGCGCATGCTCCCACCCACCTACTCCCCTGTGATTATTCCAAAGCACTTTAAGTGCCTCCAAGAATACATATAAATAAAATGTGCGTATTGTTTTAAGCATTTTCTTGTATTGAAATGACACTGTCCCTTTTTTACACCTGGGGGGGGGGGGGGGGGGGGGGGGCGCAGATTGCCATCTTCGCCCTGGGCACCATATGACCTTGTCCCGGCACTGGCTGACCCTACTGATGTCATTGCGTTGCCTAGACTATAAATTACATCTACTTATCAAATGTGAGTGTTCCCAATTTTAATAAATTCGCTATGTTTTTACACTAAGTGGAGTATTTTCTTTTTTTGGTTATACCATTCTGAATATGAGATGACCTGGTTCAATATGCTGACTGCCCCTGAGGACTGCTTCTCCGAGTCATTCCCAGAACACATTGACCATCTCCTATCCTGATCTGGAATACAGATGCAAAGGTCCTATACATTGGTGTTTACACCACAAGCCCTGCCGATTCACTGAGCGTACGCCCATTTGAGTCCCTACACTTTGGTAAGCCTTCACACAACCGGTGTTGGTTTTATTGTCGTTTTTTCATTTCAACATCGACGGCATGTAGAATATCTTTCCCTACCATTTAGTTTTTTTCACTGTTCATCTATGGACTGTTGTATTCACGTTTTATTAACCGCTATATGACAACATATGGACTCAGATTGTGTGTGATTTTCAAAAAACACTTTACCGTTTTTTTGATTATTTCTTCTTTTAATTTAGAAGAGATAGCTAGCTACAGTTTGGATTTTTAGCATCTGTATTACCAAGGTGGCGGTGTTGTAGTGGTTGGCATCAGGGGTATCCCCTATTTTTCTTTTCATTTCTTGCCATTTTAATTTTTCATCCATTATTTATTTTCATTATATCCATCTGTCATATTCATATGGCAGACTGTTTTTGTATAGTTCATTCTGGTTTTCTGTTTCTTGTGGTCAAATTTCGCATTGGCAGCTTATTATGCCTGAACGCTCGGATGGTGTTTCTTTCTAAGTATCTATTGGAGGCCAGCGCACATAAGCGCACCTCTAATTATCTGACTATCTAGTTTCAATGTGCGCATAGGCGCGGCAGATGACGATGCTTTCAATTGGCGGCTTGTATATTTCGTATGGTGTCTTTTTTCCAAGTATCAATTAAGGGCCAGTGCGCATAAGCGCACCTTTAATATTCTGTGACTATTTAGTTCTCTATTGCGCATGCGCGGCAAACGCCGATACTATTTCCTTACTCTATGGGGGATTCCCCACCATTACACTTACACATGCCTTGCATGTTCGGATGTATTGGTACAGCCTCACAGCGGATTATCGTCAGCTCATCTGGGCTGGGAGGTGGTGCTAATATTTAAGGATCAGCTGTAAGGGCTCTCTAGGGTGGCATGCTCATCCAGGACCTCTGTTGAACAGGTTAATCTACACATTGGGACTTTCTCTGTCCCTTTCATTTAAATTGCTGTTTAGCTTGTGAAGTAATTTATGTTACTCTGCTCCCTAGATCTACTGTTGCAGCCACGATTAGCACGGATCTGATCTAGTACCCCGCTAAAATTGATCATTGGGAACTAATGTATGCCAGTTAACTGGTAAGTTGAATTATAATGTGGCTTGATTTTAGCTCTATCTGCCCCATAAGCTGCATATTAACTAATGGTGACTATCACACCCTTTAGTTTATGCAGGTTCGGGTTTATCCCTTGCTGGTTATTTGGAGGCTTTTACACAGTCAATTTTATTATCATACTGAACCATTGTATATAGGCATTGGAACCATCTTTATTTATAGTCTTGGATTGATACTGTAATGTCATAATATATGACATTGCATAGCAAATATTTTTGTGTAATCCACATCTATATTACCTGATAGGAATCAAGGAGGGTGGCCCTAGATCAGGGACGGCGAACCTTGGCACCCCAGATGTTTTGGAACTACATTTCCCATGATGCTCAACTACACAGCAGAGTGCATGAGCATCATGGGAAATGTAGTTCCAAAACATCTGGGGTGCCAAGGTTCGCCATCACTGCCTTAGATACTGTGGAGAAGGAATAGTCACCTTGATGTAGTGTTGTTGTGAATCTGCTGGTCTGTCCTCTGAGTACCTTGCTAAGATGCAGTTATTAATATATCTTACCCTGTATCTTTATATGGGGATTTATTATATATATATATATATATATATATATATATATATATATATATATATATATATATATAATATAATATTTATTTTCATTACATTTTTGTCCTTCTCAGATTGAAACAGAGGTATTTCCTGGTTGGTTCTGATATAGTGAATGCCTCGCTGATCTGGTTGCGCCTGGGTAGCACATGGCACACCGCTAATGAGGGCCCTATTTACTATGTAAGTGGTACCCCATATATTTTGTCTCCATACAATCTATGGGGTTTATCTTCTCATATGTGATTTATCTGCATCTGTCATCCTTTTGATGAAGTTTTTGATACTGTTCTTTTTCCCCATGCAGAATCCCTTTGCTTGCAGTCAATGGAAATAGATCCTGAAGAAGCGACAGCGAAACGTTGACCTTGTTTGACTCGGCAGTATAGGGAATATATATTTTTATACCTGGGGTTATATGAATGAGAGCTCCTTATTTTCTTGTTTTTATTTATGTACACTTTTATCAAATTTTGTAATATTTAATAAACAACCTTTTTTTCTTAAATTATATAGTGTTTCTTTCTGGTACCGGTAAAGTCCGCTCAAATGGCCAAAACTATTTTCTTCTTTTAATTGTTGTGGTTATTTCACATTATACATTAGTTTTTACATGAATTTGTAGTAATACAAATTTCTAAGCACTGCACATAATTTTACCTTTATATTTTTATTGAAAAATATGATAGGCAGCACTATAAATGTAGCATTACAAATAAAAAGTCCATAGTGTTTGAAATAAAATCCTTGTTCAGGAGAAAATGCTGGAACCACCCACAGTGTAGACAGAAATAGAAATTAGGTGAATACGGACGTATCCTCCACCGAACATCAACACACCAGGCCTCTTACCAAAAAGAATGGACCACTTAATCACAGGTGGTCAAACAGGCATGATAAATCCACAGAGCCACAAAACCAATAATGGAGATCACAGATGGCTGGGTCTTTTAGTTCCAACAAATAACCAGAGGCGCATGCATAAAATATAAAAGGAGGAACGCCTCATGGTGTAGTATTATAAACCAGGGTCATATTTATTCAAATAAAAATCCAGGATACTCACATTTCATCAGATAAAAACGAGCATGTAAAAAACAGCAATCTGTATAAGCAGCATTTGCTTCCAACCACAAAGATGGCCGCAGTCAACACGTTGCAGTGTTGTGACGTCAGAACTCCTCAGGAGTTCTGACATCACGACACTGTAAGGTGTCGACTGCAAGTCCGTATTCACCTAATTTGTATTTCTGTCTACACTGTGGGTGATTCCAGCCTTTTCTCCTGAACAAGGATTTTATTTCAAACACTATGGACTTTTTATTTGTAATACTACATTTATAGTGCTGCATATCATATTTTTAATGCTTCTTATTGTCACCATATAATTTATGCAGCTGCTTTATTACTGTTACTAGTGCAGTGATTAATCTTGAATTTATATATTTTTACTGACACTCATTCTAGTGATGTGCTGGCTGCTGTTGGATACACTTTTGCGTGTCAGCGCGATATGCCCCTATTTTTTCCATTGAAACTTTAGGCTCAATTCTTTCATATACTGACATCACAGAAGTGTACAAAAAGTGAAAGGGTCTACAGTCATGCTATCCAGGCCAACGTCTCAAAATAACGACATTTTTAGCGCAATAGTCGGCACCTAGAATTTTCAGGAGAGGTCAACCTTTATATACTTTTAACACAGGTTTCTATTAACAGATGAGGTAAAAATATAAAATATAAAAATAAATAAGAACAACATTTTTTTTTGAAAGTGCCCCCATCGCCGCGATGCAAAAAAAAAAAAAAAAAAAGGCATACGAAAGACGTGCCTGCATATGTAAACGGTATTCAAATCACACATGTGAGGTATCGCCGCGATCGTCAGAGCAAGAGCAATAATTCTAGCACTAGACCTCCTCTGTAACTCTTAAAATTTAAAGCGTCGCCTATGGAGATTTTTAGGTACCATGGTTTGTCGCCATTCCACGAGTGCGTGCAATTATAAACCGTGACATGTTAGGTATCTATTTACTCGGCGTAACATCATCTTTCACATTATATAAAAAAAATTGGGCTAACTTTACTGTTTGGCTTTTTTAAAATTCATGAAAGTGTCCCTTTTTCCAAAAAGTTGCGTTTAAAACACCGCTGCACAAATACTGTGTGACATAAAATATTGCAACATTCGCCATTTTATTCTCTAAATTCTGTGCTAAAATGTATATATATATATATATATATATATATGTATGTATATATATGTATATATATATATATATATATATATATATATATATATATATATATATATATATATATATATATATATATATATATATATATATAATGCTTGGGGGTTCCAAGTAATTTTCTAGCAAAAAATACAGATTTTAAACTTGTAAACACCAAAAATGTCAGAAATAGGCTTAGTCATGAAAGGGTTAAAACCATCTACCAATTGTTTATTTTTTTTCCCCCTTGTGCATGAACTCATGCAAAAGGTAGCTGCTCTATTACTTGATCTAAATGAAAGAGGCTGGATTGAGAAACATTAAATGGCTAGTACAATCTTTAACAAATTTAACAATAACATGAAGACAAAGGACAACAGTGAACAGTCTATCAAGTAAAGGATAACAAGTGAAATAGATTGAGAATTTATATGTTAATGTCATGCCTTTGCAGGAGACTAATCATTAGCTTCCTCAAGAGAAAGCAAATACACAACATGGTAACCACAAAAAGAAGGCTAAGCAGACACACCACTTGCATGCTTCTCAATGCAGAGTGAAACATTGTGAGAAATTAATGACAATCTGGGCAGCTAAATAATCAAATTATATTGTGCCAGATGGCCCACTTATTTCGGCATCTGTACACTACCACACTGTGCCCTAATTTCCAGCAGACGGGCTATGACTTTGGTATTACTAAACTTTCATACCTTTTGGTGCACTAAACGTTATCGTAGCCAATTAATACTTCACTATCCTAAATGGTTTGGCATCTTGTTTTCAGGAGTACCGCAAATCTTTTCACTGCAAATTAGAATTCTAAGCAAAATCTTAATGTAATTGACAAGCTGTAAAGCATGGACCATTCCTCTTATCCAACTGGTGAACTGAAAGGTAGAGACTACAGAAGAGGTATCTTATGCAAATGAAGAATTAAGAGAAAGACTAAATCCAGCTGGTGAAGTTTAAGGACTATAAATAACTTTTTCTCTTTACTGTATATATACAGCTACACAGAATATGTACAATATAGGATTGAAGAATTTGAACATAAAGTAGAATCTCATAAAACAACTGTATGTGTATTTTAATACAATTGTAATGCTGTTTCCTAAGACTTTGCTGCCAGAACTTTACCCATGGCAAGGATAAAAAATAATGTTCTTCAGCAAGAAACATACATTTCACATTAAAAATGATGCAACCAACATGCTAAAAAGTGTAGTGTTGTAAATTGCCTCCAGCATTGCTCCTGCTTCTTCTTGCCGGAGGCTGCCATTTTGCTGAAGACCAGAGCTCCAGCAGTAAATCATTAAAGTGGTTGTAAAGTCAAAAATTTGCCTTTTACCTACAGGTAAGCCTATAATGAGGCTTACCTGTAGGTAAAAAAAATATCTCCTAAACCTGTACGGTTTAGGAGATATTCCCCGTGCAATGCACCGCTGACTGCAGCGGTGAATGTGCACGGGGGATTCTGTGCATACTAGCTCATTATGCCTTTTCCCTTACAGGTGTGTTAAAAAAAAAAAAAAAGTTTCAGTGGGTTTACTCCCGCTTTAAGTTAGAACTAAATTTAATCGATTTAGCAGTTTCAAAAAACAGTTACATTCCTGGAATGATGTCATAACTGATCACATGTGCAGCACCATGGCAGTTGCAGATCAAAACAGAGGCAACTTCCTTGGCTGTAAAGGATAAGATGATTTAATTCTGCTTTAAGACCACTTGCACACTGGGGCCGTGACAACATTAGCGCTAAAGCGGCGCTCGTTTTAGTGGTGCTTTTAGGCCGCTAAGCAGTTCAAAAACGCTCATGTTGTGGTGCTTCCAAAGCACTGTGGAAGCACTGCCCATTCATTTCAAGGGCAGGGCGTTTTTTGGGCTCCCGAACTGCTCCAAAGATGCTGCTTGCAGGACCTTTCCTGATGTCCCGCAAGCGCACCACCCGTGTGAAAAGACACACTGAAATGAATGGGAGGCGTGTGAAAAGGGTCTAAGGACTCATTTCACACATGAGCGTAGTGTTTTCAGGCGGAAAATCACGCAAATTTTCTGCGATTTCGCAGCGTTTTACCTGTGATTTAACAGCGTTTTTTACGGCGTTTTGCCGTGATTTTGTGCAGGGCAAAAAGGTCACCAATGTAAAAAGAAGAAGAACGCCCAAATCTGCCCGATTCGAGCGAAGGGTCCGGAACTTGTTTTAGGTTCAGGCGACATGGATTGGAGATGTGAACCATCTCGATTGAGAAAAATTGATTTTTTTCCCCCTCTAGCGTTTTGTAGCTTCAGGCTTCAAGCTACAAAATGCTCAGGTGTGAATGCAGCCTTAAGGCTGTCAGCAGATTGGCCTCTACAAATTCATCAGTGCCTAAAAATGGAGAGCAACTGAGCATGTGCAGTTTACAGGATTTTAAAGATAGGCACTTATTTTTAATGTTTTACATAGCTATACCAGCAAAAGGAGCCAGACTGAAGTGATCTAGCAGGACTTCATTTTCTGACTAAAGTCCCACTTTAGATTGGAGTGAAGGCCCAATTCTGCCCATGCTGAGGCAATAGAGCTCACTGGAGGGCAATTAAATCTGCACAGACATGCCACTGTATTATTCTGAGTTTGAGGCAGACCCCAAACTGGAATAATTGAATATACTTAATGCTGCTCCGGGGAACATTTTTTCTTTACGATTATGTAAATGACTGTCCTTTAAAGTACCTTAGTATAAAAAAAATGCATGGATACCTCATTTTGTTATGACTATGCAGTTCATTCATGTTTGAAAAATTCTGTAATACCGACAGAGGAAAAACAAAAAACATATCAATAGTGGAAGCCTATTGACAAATTTAACTTAGTAAGATAGCTATGCCATAGCCCAAGTCACTTTGGACGGAATTACTACAATCAAATTCTACTTATGCAGAATTATTTTACAACTTCAATGCAGCCTGCAGGGTATTATTATAAAAAGCCAATGAATTGTGTCTTGTACAGCACAATGAAACGTAGTTTGATGGTAATGAAGTCTGCAGCAGGAGCAAAACAAATTAATTCTCAACCTAAATGTGCAAAAAGCCCTTATCCCTTGAGGTTTTTAGTAATTAAGTATTTTAACATTTTAATTAAATATGCCAAATTTTGCAGGAAATTGAAGACATTTGAAAGAGTTGACACATCTTCATGACACGCTGAATTTGGATTGTAAAATCTGCAGGATTGAACACTCATAGCATACTCAGTTCAATTGTGGTTTTATACAGTTAAAGTGTCAGTTCATCCAAAATGGACATTATATAGTTTTGGAGGATGTTGTAGATTTAAAGGAAAACTGTTCCTTTTGGGCCGGTTCACAGCAAAACACGGTGCAGGAAAGGCATGTGCACCACACCGCAGGTAAACGTGCTGGCCTTGAGAGATTGCGATGCCAATGAATTGTTAATGGATCTTGCAAATGCAGCACCTTTGTGTCACCAAATCGCATGGTACAGCAGTAATGCTTGCACTACTTTATCCATGTTACAGTACATTTTGCAACCCATTCAAATCACGGATGGGTGTGCACGTGTTTCGGTGTGAACTGCCCCTTGGTTATCTAATTAGACCGCCTGAGCACAACTCGCTCAGTTACCTTCCCCTCCCTGTTCTAGTGATATTCATGCCCCTGCCTGGCACAACACAGTAATTTTACAGAAAATGATCTGGATTCTCTTCTTATTGTGTGCTGTGGTCACATTCGTTCATTTGCTGGTGGTGTGCTCATACCAGCCTCCAGGGCAGGGGTACAGCAGAGTATAGCTCCTGCATGGGAAACCTGTGATCCTCAAATACACATGTAGTAAGAAGGGACCTGCAGGGGAAGTTTTTTTCCCAAAAGGTTGCATGGCCACAGAATGAATATATCTGAAACAGGGTGGAAGGTAAATATTTAACGGAGTGGGTTGTACTCAGGGGACTGGGAACATTAAACTTCAGTTACAGTTGTCCTTAAAACTACATAATTGTTTATTTTATACTTTGGACAGTCTGTTTGCGAGATATCTGCGCTTGGGGCAAAGAAACAGGCTTGCTTTAATTCCCTCACTCTCAGCAATATATAGTTACCTCTGGGCATGGAGGAGCATGTGACAGCACAGGGCCAAATCATGGCTGTCACTTGGTGAGTCCATAGTCCTGTGTAGGCTATGATTCCAGTGACTGTGGTTTACAAAGCACTTTGCTTTCGCTCCCAGTGAATGAACAGATAGGTGGGGAACTTAAAGTGTTACTAAAACCAGTTTATTTAATTTTTTTAAAATAACAAACATGTTATACTCACCTGCTCTGTGCAATGGAGCCAAGATCGCCCACGCCCCCCCCCCCCCCCCACCGGTGAACTTGGCTCCTCTTCTTTGTGCCCCCCCCCCCCCATAGCAAATGGTTGGGGCAAACGGTGCCTGCTCGTTTCTGAGCTGTGTGTCTATGGAGCCACGTTCTACACACACACACACACACACACACACACACACACACACACACAGTGGAACATAGCCCTGCCCTACACTTCCTCCTCACTACATTTGATTGACAGGAGCCGTTGTAAAGAGGAAGAGAGGGGAGAAGAGATGCAGCCGTGCACAGAGCGGCACCAATCCTTCTCTTCTTGGGTCCCCCCGCAAGCGATCTTAACACCATCTCATCTTCGTGTGTCCCCTTAACAAACAGTTTGCTATGGGGGGGGGGGGGGCAGTGTCTGCTCACTTCCGAGCGGTGTGTCTATGGAGCTGAGCTCCATAGACACACACAGCGGGACTTTTGGCCCCGCCTCCACTTCCTCCTCACTACATTTGATTGACAGCAGCAGGAGCAGCCAATGTGAAGAGGAAGAGAGTGGGGGAAGAGATCCAGCCATGCACAGCGCTGGATCTCTTTTATCCTTCTCTTCCCTTACACACAGGAAAGGAGGAAGACAAACAATGTAAAACTTTTTTTTACCTTAATGCAAAGAATGCATTAAGGTAAAAACATTTTTAGCTTTGGTATCACTTTTAAGGAATGTAAGTATGCATGTCTGCAGAAGTCCGCATTATTGGGGAACCTGTTTCTTGGCCATTTACTTGAACTCACTTTCTTTTGTACTGGTTTTCATTAGCTGCCTTTTTTAGGATTGTAAAGATATTTGTTTACACTAAATGAATTTTGGCAAAACCACCTATTTTCTTATATCTCCTGGGAACTGCATGACTGCTATGGCCATTATAAGGGAGTCCCACTCTGCCTGTTGGATTTTTTTTTTTTTTTAAGCTTATAGCTGAATGTGTAATATAAAGTGTTGGGACATGAAAGGTGGGGTGATATCACCTAGACGTCAAGGAACAGAGTTGTGAATTATGGCAAGGAGATCTCGCTGTTGGAGTATCCGAGACGGCTACAACTGAAATATCACTTTTAGGTAGATTAAAAATTAAATAAAAGTCAAAACGAGGAACTGCATTTTTCTCTGCCTTCCAAAGGGTGAATGTATACTACACTGAATGATGTGGAAAAAAATACAGAGATTACAAAATTACATATACAAAACAGCAATGCCAAAACGGCAAAGGCAACAATGGTTCTACAGATATAAAACAAACTGAACGTACGTTGTTGTACAGCAAAAAGGAAGTCAGAGTCATCATCTGATGCTGCACTCACTTAGCTAATTTGCCAAATGTTGAGCATATTAGCCAAGTCCAAACTGAAAGGCTAATCTGCTAGAAGGAGCTTGTACATAATTTTATACTAGTACACATATTGTAAGTAGTACAACTGTATAAAGAGATAAATTGCAATAAAACAGGAAACCCATCTTGACATACATTGCTGGTACTTACAGAGACCCCCTTTAACACTGTGAAGCTACTGTGTACATAAATACACACAGATAGAAACAGGAATCCCCTCTGTGGACTGTTTAATGCACACAGTTATATGCTGTAGACTGCATGGTATTCTTTAGAAGGATGTCAGAAGAATTATTTTCAACATCTAAGTTACCAGAATATTTACTGAAATCTATCTGTATCAGGCAGTAGAAATAAACCCCTGGATCAGAAATCATTACAATTAGGAGGCCATCTGTGCCCAGTAAAAAAAAAAAATTGGAAGCATTTTACTAGGCAGATGCCCATAAAACCTCACAAATTCCAACTTTACTAATTGTCCATAAACCAGCCAGCAAGCATGCAGTGTATACATTTTCTAGATACCCAATCATTTTCTATTTTTAAGATCTTTAAATTAAAGACAGCCTTTTAAAAGAGGAGGGTGATGCATTATAAATAAACTAGGAACAGGAAATTCAAACAAATTATTCCACTTACCAGGCAACAGCACAGAGATTCAATTTTTCATTTACAGAGTACAGGCAGTCCCCAAGTTACAAACACCGACTTGCATACAACTCACACTTACAAATGGAGGGAGACAACAGGAAGTGAGAAGAAATCTCCCCCTAGAAGGGAAATTCACCCCTGTAAGAGTTATCATGGGGAAAAAAGGTGTCTCCACTGAAGCGTTATTACAATCCTTGCTTCCACAACAACCCAAAATTTTCAAAATCCAATTGTCACAGGGACAGATAGTTAGGTGAAATCTTCTGAAGAGGGGCACAGACTCTTAGACTGTTGAGGAGGGCCAAACTTAATTCTGCTCAATATAAATTTTGGACCTGGGAAGGTCAAACATATAGAAAACAAACACCTGGCGCTGGGAATATTAGGTACAACTGTTCATGAAATAGGTCTCTTAGGGGAGTGAAAAAATGGTGAGATGAGCCATGGTTTGGCTCCCATTTGCACTGTAAAATAACAGATGGATGGGGCATGGCGATGTTCACATGACAGTTTTAACTAAGGGTATAGAGTTTGACAATTGCCACTGCTTGTCAAACCTGCCCACTGAGTTCAATGGGGCCACAATGCAACTGTGTCCAATGCATGCGACTGTGGCATGGTAGTGCAGCATTATAGGGTTAAATCAAGTGGCAAGAAGGCGATAAGACCTTCTCACTGCCTGTCAAATTTCTAAAAAGCACTGCAACTATAAGGAGAGAGCCTGAGATTGGTACAGCAGGGATCCTGCCCTGAAGTGAAGAACAGGTACACATAGCTCCTGAGGTTTGAAGCATGCCAGCTCTAACACAGAAGAACATGGCTGGGTAGCCAAACGGCAGGAGAGCATCAGGTCTTCTCATAGGCAATGCTCTGCCACCAGAACTGAGCCTCCTAATGGTACTGATCAGCTCCTTAGGCTCTCCTTTAGTTCTTACAGCTCTGCACAAATGGGCATTTGTCAGCATACTTTTCTGAGCCTGTCAGCTTTCTTAGTGAGGAAACCGACAGACTCAGAGAGGCCAGACAGGGAAAACCAAAGGGCCGGATGTGGCCCAGAGGCTGAATTTTGTCCAGGTCTGGTCTAGACAATCTGGGAGGGCCTACAGAGTGTCTGCAAGTAGCCTGAAGAGAGCCACAGCAACTTGGACCAATTTGGTGTGATGAGAATCATTGAATGCCTTCTACTTTGATCCTGCAGGTTGGTATAGAAGAGGAAAGGGGGGTGAAGAAGAGGAAAGACCTCGATCAGACTAAACAGATTCCACAGTGTCACTTGTACATCCACAGCAGAGGCCCGAGGATCCCTAGACATGGAGACAAACCAGTTTGTTTTTAAACAAAGCTAAGAGGTCCATGTCCGGAGCCCCTCAATTGCAGAAGATCCAGCGGGCAAACTTTGCCCTCCAGTGGGCACGCACTTGCAGCACTAAGCAGGAGTCTTCAGAGACAGGCTTCCTTTAGACAGGTGCAACACTGCCCTGGACATGTACAGAGCTCTGCAGCTAAAATGCTGTGTGCCAGAAGTCTGCGGCCAGCCCACACAGAATCCAGTGCCTAAAGGGCACAATACAGGCCATCTCACTGCTTCTGTTCAATTCTGGCTACTCCAGTTATGCCACGTTTCAGCTGATCTGGAAAGCTTACTAGTCAATGGTGGCTGCATTAGTTGTTAGGCAATTTTTCCTTTATTTTCACATGCTGATCCTGGCAGTAACACACCTCCCATCTTATGCCACGTACACATGAGTGGATTTTCCGTCTGAAAAATCTTGGATGGTTTTTCCAACGGAATACCGCTCAAGCTTGGCTTGCATACACATGGTCACACAAAAGTTTGCTGACCTTTCGACCGTCACGAACGCGGTGACGTACAACACTACGACGAGCCGAGAAAATGAAGTTTAATGCTTCCGAGCATGCGTCGAATTGTTTCCGAGGATGCGTAGGAATTTTTCGCATAAAAATTGGTATAGGACGAAAAAGATTTGCTGGCGGAATTTCCG
Organism: Lithobates sylvaticus; assembly: GCA_028564925.1. Lineage (NCBI taxonomy): Eukaryota > Metazoa > Chordata > Amphibia > Anura > Ranidae > Lithobates > Lithobates sylvaticus. The sequence continues at coordinate 81,372,624 of CM053031.1, forward strand.
ATCGTGTGTACGCGGCATTAGGGTGGCTCCACTCTATGGATGAGCAACAGAGCCCCCTTGGACAGCAGCATTGACAATCTAGGAAGAGGGTAGTGGTAAATGCACATATTATGATGGGCTTGACTAAATCTAAAAGGCAAACTCCAGCTAACACTTTTTAAGCAGTTACAGAAAGTTTTTTTCCCCCCCTATTTGATATATGCATAAAATAAAAAATAAAAAGCTGACCATTGTAAGCACTTCTGTCAGTATTAAATGGTTTGCCTTAACCCTCTAATCACCACTTTTGCTGGACAGCTTGGTGTATTACAGGATGAAGAAAAACAAACAATCACACACTTACTGGGCAGGTTCACTGGTGAAAATAAAACAAGAAAGTATATTAAAAAGAATATAAATATAAAAATGCACATCTTAAAATAGGTAAGTTGTAATATTTTATTAAAAGTGGTTGTAAACCCTTATATACACCCAGTGAAGTGACTGGCCTTAAATGATACACAGAGATGAAACAAGTCCTCCTACACAAGTTTTACCCGTTTATCTGCGGTCTTCTTACCTCTACAGCCATTCAAAGTCCAGAATTTATAAAGCTTGTCTGAGCATTTAAAAGAAAGGGGGATAGAGTGCTAAAAGTTACCCCCCACCCAGCTCAGTGAGGAGAGCTCCGAGGGCTGATTGGAGGGAAGTGACACCCCCCCCCCCCTCTTCACACAGCACACAGGAACAGAGCTGTCAATCTGCTGCATAATAGCGGGCAGAATCGTAATTGAAATCAATGGGACACTGCGGAAATACCATGGCAATACCGTCGGCAAAGCGCCGCTTTGCGGGGGGGTATTAACCCTTTTTTGGCCGCTATCGGGGGTTAAAACCACCCCGCTAGCGGCCGAATACCGCGGCTAAAACGACGGTAAAGAAGCGCTAAATAGCCCCCACCGCCCCAGTGTGAAATCGGCCTTAATGCTATAAAGCTGGCTGTGGCCAGTTTGATGAAGCTTGAACTACTTGGTCTGGTGTTGCCTGTACAAAAATCCCACTTGGGTTTTTCTATCCCGAGAGACAAGTAAAGGCAAGGCTGCTTTCATTACAACACAAATGTTCATGCATGTGTAGATCTTCAAATAAGCTGTAAAATATTAATATAAGTTGGCTAACATCTAGCAATTACACAAGGAAAAAAAAAAAAAAAAAAAAAAACACACACACACAACACACACACACACACACACACACACTTCACAATTTCCTTTTTAGACCCCGGCAAAACTCCAGACAGCTAGTACCCTGTTTCCCCTAAAATAAGACCTAGCGTGATTGTCGGTAATGGCTGCAATAGAAGCCCTACCCACCAAATAAGCCCTACCCTGTTTCCCCGAAAATAAGCCCTACCCTGAAAACAAGACCTACAAGGACTTTTACTAGGGCTTATTTGGGGGGTAGGGCTTATATTGCAGCCAACACCAACAATCACGCTAGGTCTTATTTTCGGGGAAACAGGGTAGGTGTATTAAAGAATGTGGACTTGTCTCAAAGCAAATCCATTCCTCAACACAGATGAAAATAAAATGATAAAAATTATGCATATGTCATTAGCAAAATAGTGGACTGGCAATGTACTATAAGGTGACATAAGGAAGCCTTACTTAGACTTTCCTGTGGAATAATCCCTCAAAATAAATAAATGAAGCACACGTAAGAAATTAGGTAAAGCAGAACGCAGAGGAAGACACGGTACAGCAGGCTGTAAATAGTACAGACAATTAACACCTTATTACAAGTTCTTTCAAGTCAAACTAGACATGGAAAGATGTATAACCAAATATTTCCCTGGAAAGGGAACAAATACCATTCTAAATGGCGGAACAGGTGTTAAAGTGTACCCGTTCTTAGTCATAATAAAGAAACCTGTCTAAGACAGAAGGAATAACAGAAATTGTGTGTAATTGTGAAGGAAAGGGAAGAAGTGTAGTTGCTCCCAGCAACCAGATTGTTGGCTTTGTTATTAAAGTGCATCTTAACCACTTCATATCCAGGCAATTTTGTAATTTTTTACATGATAAAATCTGATCTGCATTTTTTGCTTGAAAAACACCAAAATCATTATATATGTTCTAAGTAGAAATAAAAATAAATGTAGAATAAAAATGGTGCTAGCTGAGTTTTTTATGCTGTACAATATCTAAATGAAAAGAAAAGACATATGTTGATTTCTGCTGTGGAATTGTAAAACTATCCTTGTGAAATGAAAAATAAAGAATTTATAAAAAAAAAAAAAAAAAAGTCAAGTGTGATAACTTGATTGATTACACATTTGCAACTCAAGAGCTAACTAAGTTATCACAACTGATTAAGCATTTGGAAGTAATATGATCTTATCAAAATTATATATATATATATATATATATATATATATATATATATATATATATATATATATATATATATATATATTTTTATTTTTTTAAATGGCGGAACTTTACTCATAACTTGATAAAAGATAATGTTATTTAGCAATGTAAATTCCACATTAATTATGCTGCCAAAATTAGTGTGTGCTGTAAATTGCCTCCAGCATTGTTCCCGTTTCTTCTTCCCTGAGGCAGCCATTTTGCTGAAGCCCAGAGCGCCTGCACAACAGTAAAAATTAAGGCTGTCAGCAGATCGGCCTCTACAAAGTCTGCACAGTGCCTAAAAAGAGAGAGCAATTGAGCATGGATGAGACTGGCTCTCTGCACATTGAAGACTGAGTGATCTTTGATCATTCATCTCTTAGTCGTAGAGGAGGTATCGGACTGATGCTGCATCCACCTAGGTGAGTATAATACTTTCCTTGTTATCTTCGTTATAATACTAATCAACTTTTAGTGTGCTGGATTGCATTCTTTTTTTTATATGGTATATTGAAATTTTTATATGGTATATTTATATACACCTAATATTAATTACAACACTGATCAAAGGGAAATGGCCAGCCACGGAAATGCACTGACCTTCTGTACAACTTGTGTCTGATCTTGTATGGAAATAAGCATAATATTTGTGGACTTTTATCCAATAGGTGGGTGCTATAATCATACAGCTTTCTTCTCCAATCTCGATCCACAGTGGCTTTGGGAGCCTTCTGGACAATGGTATTGCACAGATCGGACCCTTGCCTCCTCTCCTGGAGACCCCCCCACTGGTGCTCTCCACTTCTCTTCTTTGAGTGCCCCCAGAGCAAGCTGTGTGCTGAGGGGGGCAAGCCAAGGGTGTGTGCATCCATAGACACACAGTGTGGCTCAGACACACCCCCTCTCCCTCCCTCACAGCCCATGGTTCCTGCTGCTTTCAGTGAGTCCTGTGACAATAGGAAGTGAGGACAGCAGGGCTACAGATGGACACGGTGCTGGATCGAGAGAGGACTCAGGTAACCGTTTAGGCGGTGGGGGGGGGGGGGGGGTGTTGGCTGAAGGAAACAAGTAGTGGGACATTTTTTACCTTAATGCAGGGAATGCATTAGGTTAAAACATTTTGCCTTTAGAACCACTTTAAGTTATACTGTTATTACTTAGAAATTCAATCCAATATATTATATAAAATGTATATTGCCACTTTAATCAACTTTACAGGCAGAATTAAACGATGCGCATTTGAAGAGCATTTAAACATTAGAACATTTTACATCAGATCTAAACAAATTACCCCAAAAGAAAAAAAAATAAAGAAAAAATCAACCAAAAGTTCAAGCAAATGCAATTCCTCTTTGCTTTGAGCTACCGGCATTCGCAAAGAATATTTTATATACACCAATAAAGGTATGAAGATATTTTAAGAACTGGCTTTCTGATTTGATTGAGATGTTTTTTTTTTACCCAGATTAGGAAAATACATAAAATCTACTTTACACATAGAATTAATATCAGTGGAAATTAAAATTTCCCACACAAGTACAAAGCTTCATTTTATTGTTGAACAAAACATGAGTATATGTGACTTACTGTTTGACTTTCTGGGAAGGCCATCTTTATTAACTTATGAGCACATTCTTCAAAGTCTAAACTGGAAAAGAAAATGAAAATAAACATTAATCTAAATGATTTATGGGCACCATGGCACAGCTCAGCCCTGCACTTCACAACACTTAAAATAGATACTATATCACTTGTATGCTGGTAATGAGTATCCATGATACCTTGGCCTGTGTTGTAGTGAACTCCAGGCATAAAAACATTAAAAGACACAAAGTAATGCAGCTCCATTTCCGTTAGTACATCAATTTAGGATAAGTTCCCCTTTTGTAACATGTTGCACATGTATTTAGGGTGCAACATGTATAATGTTACTTTGGCGTAGCACTCCCGCTTTCCCCACTTCCCTGTGACAGCAGGCCGGGATCTGGAACAGAAACCAGTCACTAGTAGTGTACCATAAGGCTCTGTACTAGGTCCTGTTATATTTAATCTATATGCAAGGCCCCATACACACTATTAGATTTTCTGCAGATTTTTGTCTTCAGATTTACCAAAACATGTAGTTCAAGGGCCTGCCTGATTGCATACAAATTAAAACTCTTAAGGTTTGACCTCATATTATATAGTTTTGGTAAATCTGAAGACAAAAATCTGCAGAAAATCTAATAGTGTGTATGGGGTCTAAAGCCTCGTACACACGGTCAGATTATTGGATGAATTTGCATCAGTTTTTTGTTTGATGCTAGCCTCAAATCTAAAGTGAAGAGGGTACTCACCATCAGAAAATTTTCTGACAACAGAATTCAACGTCAGAAGTGACGAAATGTGTTGAATTGTTTTGTATGTGTTCTTTCATTTCTGAGCATGCCTAGTCTTGCTCTTCAGATTTTTTTTGGTCAGAAAACCATACTAATAAGAAAAAAATCGGACGTTGTGGTCACATCAGACAAAAATTTTCAAGCCTGCACATCCAGATTTTGTCTGTCTTGTCTTGTTAGTTTTTGAAAATCAGCAGATCGCTCATCGGACGAAGTTTATCTTCAGATTTTCTGACCATGTGTACGGGCCTTAAGTGTTATAACTAAAAATTTGAAGGTCCGATGATACAAAAGGTGTGCAATAGGACTGATATCCCTGGAGGTTGTTTGTGGCATTGCTGGAAAATTTGTCAAAGTAGCGCAGTTTAACCACTTAAGCCCTGGACCATTTTGCTGGCTAAAGACCAGAGCACTTAAATTAAGTGGTTAAGTGTGTCCTGGGGAGTGATTCTAACTGTTAGGGGGCATGGCTATGTGCGACACAGCACTGATCATAGCCCCCGATCACAGGGAGCTATGATCAGTGACAGTGTCACTAGGCAGAACGGGGAGATGCTTGTTTACATTAGCATCTCCCCGTTCTTCAGCTCTGTGAGACGATCACGGGTATCCCGCAGTGATTGAGTCTGCGGGACCCGCAATCCGATTCACGGAGCTCCCAGCAGGGTCGCGCGCACGTGACTACATGGCTGCAAATTCAAGGGATGTACCTGTACGCCCATTTGCCCAGCTGTGCCATTCTGCCGACGTAAATGTACATGCGGCGGTCGGAAAGTGGCTAATGTTTGCAAATGTAAAATAATGCACCTAGAGAAAAAAATTCCTTGATAGGAGTACAACATTGGGGTACAGTGTTGGCAAGAACTATAGAGATGACTGCAAAATGAGCAGAGTTTGGCTATGCAATGGGAAAAGTGAACAGAATTCCAGGATGTATCACTAGATCAGTGTTTCTCAACTCCAGTCCTCAAGGCGCCCCAACAGGTCACGTTTTCAGGTTTCCCTCAGATTAAATGGCTGTGGATAATTACTAAGGCAGTGAAACTGATCAAATGACCTTTGCAAAATAATGGAAAGCCTGAAAACATGACCTGTTGGGGTGTCTTGCGGACTGGAGTTGAGAAACACTGCACTAGAGGGGGATCACCAGAAGGAGGAAGGAGGTCCCGAATTCCCTATATAGATCTTTAGTGAGACCTCATTTAGAATACTGTGTCCAGTTCTGGAGACCTCACTTACAAAAATACATAAGATAAGCTTAAATAAGTCCAGAGACCGGCAACAAAAACAGACTGCAAAAACTTAATATGTACAGTTTGGCACAAAGAAGGGAGAGGGGAGACCTGACTGAAACCTTTAAATACATTGAGGAGGTTCAGGAGGGCAATATTTTCAATATGAAGCTCAGATTAAGAACACAGGGACATGTCCTCAAACATGTCCTCAAACTAGGTAGGTAGTGAGTCAGATAACAGTAAGTAGATGTAAACATAGTTGGAACAAACCTAGACTTATTTTTTGAATATAATAAAAAATTCATAATTTGGAGCCTGTTTAAACTGCCTGCACACTAAACCGCAGCAGTTTAGTGTGCGGCCAGCTCTCCCTTCAGGCTCAAGTGAGCTGGCAGTAGGGGGCGGCATGATGTGTTTTAGAGCTTTCCTTTTTTTTTGTGTCAACATTATCTGAAGTGCACAAAGTGACACTACATTCAAGTAACTGCATAGCAGCAAGGTGTGTTGTGTTGCTGTACAGTTACATACGATGTCTTCCTGTGTGCTGCGATAAAATTTAGTCTGTTTTCATGTCAGTATTTTATTGCACTGCACCACACCTCCGGGATGCATTGCAGTGTGAACAATTGTTTTCTGTGTATCCTAGCAGCGACATGTGTTCATCTAGTGCATTAAAATGCAGGTCACCCACAGGTGTGTGAACAGGGCCTTAAAGCGGTACGTTTTTTTATTTTTTTTACCCTGCAAGGTAAAGTTACAATGTGCTAGTATACATTGCATACTAGCACATTATGTTAAACTTACCTTAAAATTAATTTCTTCTAGCGGCGAGATGTCAGAGCTGAAGGTGCTGTCATCTTCACCCGCCTTGCTTCCGGGTTCATGGACTCCGGCTTTGTGATTGGCTGGAGCCGCAATGACGTCACTCTTGCGCATGTGAATGAGAGCTGCCGTTTACAGCACAGGGCTCTGAAAAATGGTCCAGGTGGCAATTCCTTCACAGTGCATGCGCCACTGAGGATACTGGCTGCATACAGTAAATATCTCCTAAACGGTGCATGTTTATGGGATATTTACACTACCTATAGGTAAGCCTTATTCTAGGCTTACCTATAGGTAAAATTCAGAGATGAAAGTTTACTTCCACTTTAATCTGTTAAAAAACCTAATGCCCGCTGTACTGTTTGCTCCATCAAAGTCTGCTCTGCAAAGTTCAAGCTGCACAACTGCAAATGAGGCTGTGACTTCTGGGATAGCCAGTTACATACTGCTTGCAGATCTACCGTATTTAATCGGCGTATAACACACACTTTTTTCCCCTTAAAATCAGGGGAAAATCGGGGGAAAATCGTGGGTGCGTGTTATACGTCGCTCCCCACTGATTTTTGAGAAGGGAGCGAGCGGAGCCGATATACCGAAAGCCGCGTGTATTTTTCGGCTAGTCTCGGCTCCTCTCGCAGTCCCGCCCACCTCCACTGATTGCGAGAGGAGCCGAGCGCCGACAACATAAAGAAATCCGAGTTCGGCTAGTCTCGGCTCCTCTCGCAGTCCCGCCCCTGACTGTGAGCAGAGCCGAGACTAGCTTTCGGTATGTTGTCGGCGCTCGTCCTCTCCACTCGGCGCCAATTTTAAATCAGCAGTGCTGCAACTAGACGGGAAATGTTGCAAAGGCACTGGACAAGGCTGCAATGATGGACACTGGACAAGGCTGCAATGATGGACACTGGACAAGGCTGCAATGATGGACACTGGACAAGGCTGCAATGATGGACACTGGACAAGGCTGCAATGATGGACACTGGACAAGGCTGCAATGATGGACACTGGACAAGGCTGCAATGATGGACACTGGACAAGGCTGCAATGATGGACACTGGACAAGGCTGCAATGATGGACACTGGACAAGGCTGCAATGATGGACACTGGACAAGGCTGCAATGATGGGCATTTAAATGTAAGTTTTTGTCCTTAAACTTCCCTCCTAAAAGTTTTTCTCCTTAATATTCCCGCCGATAAATACATCCATCTTCACTGTCAAGGATAGCCATGCCTTGGCAGCAGAATAAGGCCAATTCTCCCTTAAGTATTTACATGGTTCTCTAGCTGGTAGAGCGAGGCACAAAGAGATCAGGCTGTGTTCTAGTACACATAACACTGACATAAAACCTGGCTACCAATGCCCAGACATTACCATGTTGCTTAACTGACTAGCTACAGAGTACATATTATAGCATAATCCCTGTGCTAAAATACTGCTTTTTGAAGGACAATGGGAGATTAATACTTAGCAACTATACTGGAAGCATTTAGTTGAGCTGTAAATTATACATAATAAAAGGTAAAAGCATGGTCACAGAATAAAAAATAAATAACAAAAAATAATAATTGGAGACAGCTCCTTCCATAGTAAAAGCATGTGGATCAGTGCAGTAAGCTTGGCAGAAATGTACAAAGTACAGCTGGAAAAGTTAACAAAGGCTATGAAATGCATTTTGCAAAATCTGAAAATTGCCTCCCAGGAAAGCAGAGCCTGTTAAATCATTAGGGGATTTTCAGATGAAATCAGATACATTCATTGCAGAAAAGCAGCAGAGTTATAGGAATGGGTAGGCTCCATTAAGCATCTGTAGGTATAAGTACATTTTACGGTCACAAAAATCCATTACACCAGCATTATTTTGATCCAGGCTTTTTGCAGATCACACATGTTTGAAAGCCAGATGCAATTTTTTTTTGCTTCTGAATAGGTTCCCTGCAATGCTTAAAAAGTAAAAAAAAAAAAATCGACGCAAAAAGCTACACCAACTAGGAGACATTACTATGCGATTATCAGCAGGTAAAATGTTCCTGCTACGGTTCTGAGCCAATATGAAATGTTTTCATGTTTTTTTATGTAGTGCATATACTGTACCTCTAACACCCACAATAAAAGTTTTTGTCGCATGACAGACCCTGTCTACAGTTAAAGGTATCAAGTTTTGAATATATTTTGATTGTTTATGTATGATGTTTAGGACAAAAATAAAAATGTAAAAAATAGTAGATATTAAAATATTGCAAGCTACTCTCACAAATGTATGAATTTTGAGCCAGAATGTAGAGCTCTGGGCTCCTTTTCACATGTTTAGTTGGCTAATCTTGACACAGGCGGCACAGTGGTGTAGTGGGTAGCACTCTCACCTAGCAGTAAGAAGGGTCGCTAGTTCGAATCCCAACCACGACACTACCTGCCTGGAGTTTGTGTGTTCTCCCTCTGCCTGCGTGGGTTTCCTCCGGGTACTCCGGTTTCCTCCCACAATCCAAAGACATGCAGGTAGGTCAATTGGCTTCTGTCCAAAAATTGGCCCTAGTACCGTATATACCCGAGTATAGGCCGACCCGAATATAAGCCGAGGCACCTAATTTTACCACAAACAACTGGGAAAACTTATTGACTCGAGTATAAGCCTAGGGTGAGAAATGCGCAGCTACTGTAAGTGGAAAAGAGGGTCAACGATGCCCATTTGCAGCCTCACTGTGCCCATGCAGATGGACACAGTTGACCGATTTGGGGCCCTGTATCTCAGGGTCACTTAGTGCTAGGAACCCCATCTTTAGATATGTTGTAGTGCTAATTCCACTGGGTTTGAATGCCAAATTTGGGGTTCCTAGCTCTAAGTGTTCCCGAGATACGGGGCCCCAAATTCGGGTCAGAAAATGTCAAGCACTTTTCTGCAGCAGAGAATGACATTTTCCGAACCGACTTTGGGGCCCCATATTTGGATATGTTATAGTGCTAGGTCCACTGGGTTGGCACACCAAAATTTGGGACTCCTAGACCCAAGTGGCCCCGAGATACGGGGCCCCAAAGTCGGGCCGGAAATTTTTTTTTTGCTGCAGAAAAGTGCTTGACTCGAGTATAAGCCGAGGGGGGGCACTTTCAGCACAAAAAAATGTGCTGAAAAACTCGGCTTATACTCGAGTATATACGGTATATGAATGGGGACCTTGGATTGTGGGCTCCTTCAGGGTAGGGACTGATGTGAGTGTGCATCAGGTTGAACTGGATGGACTGATGTCTTTATTCAACCTTACTAACTATGAAACCAACTATGACTAGTTAGCTGTATTAAGCCACTTTACAGAGGTTCACGCTTTGATTATGCATCCAGATAACAAGTTAGAAAAACCAGAAGACTAAGGACATACTGTGAAGGCAGGGTACACCCTGAGGGGGAATCATCACAGCACCCTTCATAAGCCACTTGCTAACACACCACAGTACATACCTCATGTGCCTGCCCCCCCCCCCCCCATGCAAACACAATGTCAACAAAGCGGTTATGAATGAATTCATTTGTAACAGCTGTGTTGCCTATGCTGTGATTGGCCCACAGCTATCACACGGAACCTGGGCCAATCACAGCACCCTGTACCATACGATTAGTGATCACAGCTGTCACAATGGTCTTCATTGTAACCAACAAAGTGTAAACAATACGAAAAAATCCCTAAAACCCCCAGAATAGTACAGTGTTACTACGGTGACACTAAACTACTCTGATGAAAGTAGGTAAAAAAAAGAAAACCCAGTAACAAATTAAATAAAAAAAGTTAAAAAATGAAACTAACATTTTTAAAAATTGACTTAAAAAAAAAATTATAAAAAAAATGTCATTTGCGTACAGTATTAAATGATCACGCAATTGCCAGTTAACGTAGCGCAGTGCTGAATAGCAAAAAATGCCTTGGCCATGAAGGGAGTAAAACCTTCTGGCGCTCAAGTGATTAACAGTGTAATAATGCAGACAGCAGTGCAGATGCTACCACATCAGCCATGCTCTCTGCATCATTGAGGACCACCCAGTGTTGAAGAAAGGCAAAGAGGAAAGAAACTTGTGTTTCACATGACCACTATGAACACTTTTGCAAATGGCAAGAATATTTCTTTTTTTAGGGCTCTTTAAAATTGCTTCAAAACATGGCTTCGGACAAGCTTTTTTAAAGCCCTTTGAACGCCAGTTAAAGCCACTATCACAAAATAAAATGGTTGCTTTAGTGGCGCTTCAAAGCCGCCATAGAACTCTATGACAAAGCTCGCTCGAAGAACCTGAAGCTTTTGAGAGGCTTTTATTCAGCTTTGGTGAAATTGCAGGTATGAGATATCAACACACACACACACAGACACACACACACGGCATCAGCCAAGCTTCATTGAAGCACCACTGAAGCGGTAGGCATTTTAATGTGTATTGAAGTCGAAGTATAAACGAGCCCTAACAAAAAGCATACATGTGCTTTCTTGGCATGTCTAGCTACAACTGTGCTGGGGGATTACCCAATCCTTACTGAAGGGGGGAGGGGGAAACAAACAAAAACTTTAAAGTAGTTGTAAAGCCACTTTTTTTCTTACTATAATTCGCAGTATTAGATTACATTATGTGCCCCAATGTAGGTTATTTATATTAGAAAAATGCTGCTGTATACCTTATTTCAGAGCACTGCTCTGCGCTTACTGACTGCCTGATGCTCTTTCCCAATCCCACAGCTGCAGCAGAAGAGGCTAAGAATCCCCTGCCGACATCAGCCGGGAGGAAAGCGGCGGCTGGTCACTCTGAAATGAGGTATACAGAGGCATTTTTTTGTATAAACATACATATTGGCACATAACGTAATCTAATACTGTGGATTATAGCAACACAGTAATTTTAGCACCAAGAGGGGAGGGGCAGGCATGGACACAGCTGACAGGCAGGGATGGAGAGGGAGGGAGGACAGACAGCAGATGACGGAGGAATGTAAACTGAGCACGGTATCAGAGGCTCAGAAGCCATGATAAACGTGGTCAGTTTATAAAAGGGATGGCAGCACTAGGCAGGATCAGCCAGGTATTTTAGGTGATAGAAAGGGCCAAATTACACAAATTTTAGGGTTACAACCGCTTTAAGTACAGAATGTACAAGATCAACAAGTCATATAAAGCAGCAAAAAATGAAATCTTTAAAATATTCACAAAAATAAATAAAGAATCCCTTTGCCTTACTGAAGTCCCTTTGACTTCAGTAATGTGTGCTAAACACTTTACCTTGATTGAATTGCAAGATATATTGTTCGTCGAAACGATACCAAGTTAATTTCAGTTTGATCATGAATGGTTATTTTTTCCCCTACAATAAAGAAAATTAGACACATTTAATTTAGTGGAAGTACAGCAAAATTTTACACAAATTCCCAGTAAAAAAATCTAATATACATATTTGTGCCAAATTAAAAAGTTCCACCTACACACACTGAATACTGTAAAACAAACAAAAATGAAATAATGTCAAATCAATTAAATAATTTAAAATTCACTTGAATAGCTCAAGACATATGCAAAATGATAAAAGTGTACCAACACAGTTTACTAATGTGGAAACAACTTTGAGGGAAATATTTCTCATTCACAAAAGGTTAAAGAAATACCTGCTATAACCCAAAGTAGATTTGCCCCATTTTTATTTCCCCACGTGAGCCAAGTTTTAATGAGCATTAACAAGTGTTAATTCAGACACTATCAAACATTTAGATCAGTACTATTTAAAGTCCCAATAGTACTATTTAAAGTGTTTTCCTTTTTCTACAATAAACTTTAATAAAAAAAAGTAAATTTAGGACATTGGCTAGACAGCCTGAATTACAAGTCAACAGTCGCAATGAATCTAGACATACATGAGGACAGAAAAACAAAGTTGAAAAAGTTGAGGCAAACCGATTTGGGCGATGAGGTCATCTTTATTCCATATTACTTCAGCCCCTTACATAATTTATATTCCACATATTCTCTGTGCCAGCCTACCATAGACAAGCACACAGCATGGCAGTTCCCCAATACCAATCCCAGTCTGCCAGCTATCTGCACTATCAATCACTATAATATAACTCGATTGCACACTGCAAGGCTACAAATTCCAAATTATAGACACTTAATGTGTACATGTTTTTTGGTGATTATTTAAAAATAATAATAATAAAGTTACCAACTCAAAAATGCTATTAATAAATCTATGCTAATGTGTGAAGTTTAGTCATTTTTCATTTTCAACAGTAAAACAAATTACAGAAAAAATAAAAAAAAAATCAAAGAACAGTAAGGGTTTAATATTCATAGCACCAAAATGTTAGATGATTTAAAGTACTGAAAACAATGCTGGACAGAATATTAAAGTAAAAATAAATAAATAAAAAACACACTGCACCACCTTGTTGCCTTATGAGTTTATGTGAAATCTCCATTAAGATCTGGAAAATATTGTAATTATGAATGCATCTCATTTAGCTTGAATCTATGTGCTTGTTAAGAGCAGACAATGCGGGGCGAGGCTTGTATATACAAACAATGGAGAGCCAATTCCATTGTTTTATACCTACTCACTTCAAAGGACCCCATGCTGGGTTACGCAATGAAGTAGCCCAACCCATACTCAATACGGAGGTTCCTGGGCTAATTCATTTACATTTCCTGGCCAAAATAGCCACAAGAATTTGCATGAAAGGGGGCCGACTTATGTAGTAAGCCCTCCAATCATGATCCAAGCTAGGCCAGCCTATGGGGCATTAGCATGAAGGCATATACTCAGAGTACAGGGGAGGTAACAGCACTCTTTCTGGGAAACCAGCCATCAGAATGGAACCTTGGTAAGAGGGTAGATACAGGGAAAGGTATGCCCTGTTACTTGTAATTAAATATGCTTGTAGATCACTGTCTTAAGGCATATACTCTGTATTCCTTCATGTAAATATTTTATTTCAACCTAGTATTTTCTTCCTTGATGCAAGACCATAGATAGAGATTTGTGTATTAGCTAGACTTTCAACTACTTTTAATAAATGTTATTATATTTAAAGCTTTTCCTCTTGGTGAATAGAACTCTCATTTAACCCATATCATATCTTGAGATTAATAAATCAGAAATATAGATTTTAGAGGTCAACAACCTTAAAATCCTATTTTTGGAGCCCACTGAAACTAACAACAGTCAGGTTACACTGTTGCCTATAGGAGGTTTAGACACAGGCAAACAAAAAAAATGTAAGACCAGCCCAGGATAACCCCTTCTTACAACCAGCATGCCTCAATTTTGTACCATTACCAACAGCATGATTATAAACACAGAGTTCCAGTGTCCATCAATGGACTTCAAGAGGAGGATTTTACACCGATTACAAAAAAACATTTTCTTACTCGCCCATCGAGGGACACAGAAGTGAATAACTGTTGGAATGTCCAAAAAGAAACAAATTGTGCGGTTGGTGACAGGAAACAACCATTAACAGGCCCAACGTGAACAAGAACTTGGAAGTGCCTGCTGCTCAAGGGCTGCCTGTATAAACAACACCCAAATAAGGCCAAACTCCTCGTATGATAAGAAGTAAAGACAGGAAAACAAAAGATGGGAAACTACACCAGATAACCAAAGACCAAGCAGAATGGTCACAAAAACAGCAAGAAATGTCTCGACATGGAAGAGACACCAACAAGAGACCATAAGCACGAAAATGGTCAGCCTGGTCCAACTACAAACGTGGAATGAACAACAATTTCCCTACAGGGAAAGACTCACAACCTAAACCGCAGTTAAGGGGAGAGAGCACCCTTGTAAGTACTGGAACTGAGAGAGTAACTTAAGAATGATATCCTCGTAGAAGAAAGACCAGAACCAGTCTAAGTGGAAAAAGGGCATGAACTCAAATTCATGCGATCCTAAGAGACCAAATGAACAAGGAATTCCATGTCTGGAATGCCTGTCAGAGCCGACATTCCCCTTGCCAAGGTGAGAACTATTAGGGAAGAACCCCGAGAATGCAATATATCAGAATAATTTTCAAAGAGGGCAACAGTGGCTCCTGAGACCACCTAAGTAACCAAGGATAAGATCCCATGAAGTCAGCATTACCAATAGGATAACATATATGGGATGCTCCAACACACAAGTAGTCAAGGGATAAAGGGTAGATTTCTTCACTTTAAGATGGTAGTGTGACAGACCTAGCTGGGACACAGGCTTTTTGAGAGGACTGAATGCGAGCCTCTGACTGATTATGAGCCCTGGATTTTTAAGGGGCACAGGGTGAATGAGAACCCCACTATAATCTGTGCTAGTCAGATTCAATGCTGTATATATGTATATATAATGTGTGTTGTCTCATGCTGTTGGGACACACACTGTCAGCTGCTAGTGTCATGAACTCAAGATGTTAATTGAGAGAGCTGATCCCATTGTCCTCTGTACAATGTGGTAGACGGGCCGACTCCTAGTGGAGCTCCTGCTATTGTGATAAAATGTCTTGTGGTTATACATATGATAATGTATAATCTACTGTGCGAAGCTCGGTGACAACAAGTCTGACCTGTAGTGAAATCCTGATGGGCACAGAGTCACATCGGCTGCTTAAAGGGATTAGTTAATTAGCTCATGTTAATTTGTTACAGGTGTATTTTTAGAGTAATATGAGCAGGAGGGGGGGGGGGGATCTCCTCTTCTACTGTATTATAAATACTTGTCATTTTGGTTCTAATAAAACAGTCCATGTTAGCACTAAGCAAGTCTCGTCTCGTTTTGTGCTTGGGAGCGGTTGGAATATCTGAGATCTATATTCAGACTGGGAGGAAGTGGTATATGACGAAAGCACTCAAGAGGAGTGTAGGGACGTTTCGTCACAGGTAGGAAGGCATGTAAATCCAATAGAGCAGAATCCTAGGGTTCTGTTGCAATCTACCTGTCAGTCACAGTCAGCTGAGGAGTAGATCACATCCCCACAGCTGACATATGCAGAGCTACAGAGGTAAGCAGCTGTGATCATGCTAGATGTGGAGCACTGTTCCTCGCAGGCCCCTCCACCCTCCTGTTTATTCCAGGTGATTGTATGTGACATCACCTGGAATGGAAAGGTGGGGAAGAGGACTGATCACAGCCACTTACTTACCTATGAAGGAGAATGCTGTCCTGCCGTGTGCCCTGATCACATGCAAGGTGCCCTGCCGTGTGCCCTGATCACATGCAAGGTGCCCTGCCGTGTGTGCCCTGATCCCATGCAAGGTGCCCTGCCGTGTGTGCCCTGATCCCATGCAAGGTGCCCTGCCGTGTGTGCCCTGATCCCATGCAAGGTGCCCTGCCGTGTGTGCCCTGATCCCATGCAAGGTGCCCTGCCGTGTGCCCCGATCCCATGCAAGGTGCCCTGCCGTGTGCCCCGATCTCATGCAAGGTGCCCTGCCGTGTGCCCCGATCCCATGCAAGGGGCCCTGCCGCGTGCCCCGATCCCATGCAAGGGGCCCTGCCGCGTGCCCCGATCCCATGCAAGGGGCCCTGCCGCGTGCCCCGATCCCATGCAAGGGGCCCTGCCGCGTGCCCCGATCCCATGCAAGGGGCCCTGCCGCGTGCCCCGATCCCATGCAAGGTGCCCTGCCACGTGCCTCTGCTCTCATCTAATGTTCCCTGCTGCCCCCCAATGTAGTGCGACACCCTGATCCCCTGTGCTTTGCCCTGCTGCCCTTGTACACTGCTCATCTCAACCCAGAATTGAGCATCTGTGCAGAAATAAAGCAAGCACAAATTTGAAAATAAACAGGAACATTTTAATATAGGATTCTAATATTTAATGCAGGTTCCAAAAAATAATTGTTATATCAACAGCTTGCTGATCACATCAATTTTCTGTGAGCTGCAGATGTGATTTCAGGGGTTCACCAAGATCTAAAAAAAAACTTTTTGCCAAGGGTTCCTCCAAGGCAAAAAGGTTGAGAGCAATAGAGCTTAGGATCAATATCAACACACAGCTATCACAACACACTCAACATCTAGGAGATGACATCCCTGGAACGAAGCCCTAAGGTAAACTTACTGGAACTTTGAAGAGTCACAGGTTAGAGATACTCCCCCACTATTCATATACAGCAATGAATTAGAATCCATATCAGGAGATCTCAGAACGGTGAAGAAAATTCACATGACTTAAGCTGGAGAAAGGAATTTCACCAGAAAGGACTACCTCGAGTCTGCAAAGTAAACAAAGCAGAGAGAGGCCTCTATCCTCAGCCTAAATGATCAAGCTCATTGGGTAAAATGATATCAAAGGAGCGGTCCTGGGGGTAGGACCACGTGCAAACACTTGTAAAAACATAAATCGGTGTGCAGCTTTTCCTTTAGATTATACAAGTCAGAGAAAAGAACTGATCCCATGGTGACATTTGAACCTGCTACTGCCAAAGGATTCCTGCATCAGGACACAAGCTTGTTCAGTATCGAAAATGTCCTTTGACATCCTCCACCTGTAATCAATAATCTGAAAAGAACCCAACTGCCTGGACCACAAATCTGCATCAAAGAACCTAAATATCTTTCTGACCACTGCAAGGCATCCTATTTCTCTGTAGTGGTTGAGGCAAGCCAGCACAGTGATGCTGTCTAACAGTGCAAGTGCATTAGGAGAACTGTCCCAGCAATGATCCCAGGATGTAAGAGAAACAACCTGTTCTGGGAACCTGGGGGGCGTGGTCTGGATGGAGTGAGGCTGAGGCTGCCATCACTTATTACATGCTAGGCTTGTATGGTGTGCGATGGATGAAAATTTTTCTCCATTTAACCTGTTCTGGGACTCCAGAATGTAGACGAGGAGATGATGGTTCTCTGATGACACGACTTTCCAGAAGGTGCAAATTAGAATCTTCACTAACAGCAGACAATTGAATCTCATGGTCAAAAACGACCTGTTTCTCAGGGGGTAGACAGTTTGGTCTGCTTCTAAACTTGATCCACAACAGGAAGGTCTGAGGTGGACTGAGAAGAGACTGGAGTAAAGAGAGTATCTCAGAGAGGAAGACTCTTCGGCATGATTCTCCTGCAAAAGCCAAAAAAGGGGCAACTCCCTGGCCAAAGGGAAAAGACATGGGATTAAGGAAACTGTACATTTAAAGGATAAGTTCACTTTTCTAAAAAAAAAAAATAAGAAATGCTGACAGCCGCAAAGGATGTCAGGGCTTGTAGTTCATTCACAGAGTTGTGTGAATAAATGACACGGCCCAGCCACAGCCACACTGATTTCAAAACGTGACAACAATACAAAGGGGGGGGGGGGGCTAATCAGGCAGCAGCTGCAGCATTGGGAACATGTTAAAAGTTCCACCCTAAAAATGGTTGCAACATGTAACATGTTCCTTAAGGTGTACTTATCCTTTAAATGTAGATGCCATGAGGAGTCACTAGGGCAAAGACTGGGGTTAGTACCTTGCAGAAGGTTAGAAATGCATGGGCCAGATAGAAGAGTTGGAATTGTGGGTGGACAGTGATCAATCTTGTGTCTTGCATGTCTCAAAAGAAAAACGTCCACTTTGACAGAAACCTAGGACAGGTTGGGATACAGCTCCTAAAGGTCAGGTTGGTATAGGAGCTAGGACAAGGATATATATGTCCAGGAGACCTCAAGTGGGCAGAAGCAGGCCTGCTAGTCTGTGTGGGGACACAGGAAGGTAAAAAGTGAGAAGCTAAAGATAATGGTGGTGGCAAGGGTTCAGTCTGTAGTCCTGAAATGGCACTCTCTGCACCTTAATACCTGAAGGGAAAACTACACAAAGGCCCACAAATATAACAAAATTTCCCCCCCACTTGGAAAAACAGGAGTGCACTTTCAAGCTAATGAAGGCTTCCTTGAGGGCCCATAAGTAGGTGTCGAAAAAGGAAGGGAACGTAGGTGACCTTTCTCTAGATTTCCTAAAACAAGGCAGGTTGATGCTCTTTCCTCCAGAGATATCCCTGATGATAATGTCAAGGTTAGCTCGGAAGAGAAGTTGTCACACAAAGACCAAGAGGGTCAGGTGCTACCATGACACAATGTTCATATGCCAGTACTAATCAGAATGCTTTGCACATTTGTATAAAGAACAAACACATACAGGAAACAAGCCAAGATGCTTCCAGGAGGCCTACACTGCTAAAGTCTAAAGTGTAAAGCTACAGATATATTTTCCACACACTCAATCGTGGTGGAGAGATGACTTTGAAGGTATTTAGCCCATTCTGCCATAGTTTGACAGTGTAGGGTCACAGCCAGAGTAGGGCAAATGGTAGGTGCTACCAGTGTGAACAGAGTTTTAAAGAGGGATTCCAACTGTTGGTTTGTAGAATCTTTGAATGTGAGGAAATCCTCTGTTAAACAGGGTCATGTACAAATCCACAGTGGGTCAGACCGCTGTTTTGCAAATTCCTTCCCAAACGGGAACACATCAAGTAAATGGTCAGGGAGTATCAGGGACACAAGGTTGCTTCCAATACTCCGAGTAATATTGAAGAGCAAATGTAATTGGAAGGTCTTTGCAGCTGGAGGAGCTCTGAAAGACCCAAGAATGGATACATTATGTGATCCTCTAAATGCAGGGTAGTATACGTACCACACCAAATAAAGAGCTGCAACAGTCTCTTAAATCCAGGGCAATAGCAGAAGACTGCAATACTTTAAAGGTAGTGTCTTTATAGAAATACTGGTGCTGAGGTAGACCCCTTAGAACCATAGGACAACAGGATTTCAGATTGCAGACGCCTATACCTCTGGAAGGCACAGAACAAATATTAGCCAAAACCAGAGTGAGCTGAAGTCAACTGTTACATCTGGATCAATCACTGTCTATTACTAAAGCGATTAAGCTCAGGGTATGAAAGAAGGCCTCAAGTACTAGACAGCTAGCAGCCAATGAGGGTTAGATTGCCTGAGGTGACCAGTCACTGCAGACCGGCAATAGGAACATACTAATCCACATGGCTCTTGGCAAAGCATGTGCAGCAGGTAGATGTTTCCTTATGCCGAATAGCAGAAAAGAGAGAGTGTGGATTGTGTGTGACACACCACCCAGATGATGTCAGTGTTCCTCAGCAATAACCCCTTCCGCGGTAGAAAGCAGGAATTTTAAAAGGTGTCCAGTGATCTGGAATGAGGAAAGCTCACATTGTTCAGTCTGATCAGCCTACTCACAGAGTGAGTCTTCAGAGACAGGGCAATCGCTGAGGCATTGCCAATGACTCTGGACCTGGAACGCACATTGTTAAAAAAGCTAACTTGTTAAAGTGGAAGTAAACCCCCCTATCATTTTCAGCCAAGGAAGCTGCCATCTTTGCCTCTGTTTAATTTTCAACTGCCACAGTGCTGCACATGTGATCCGTTATGACACCAGCCATTGGATGGTTTGACTGTTTGGTTGAGAGCACAGCCAATGTGCAGTTAGCATTCACGGCATGCCTTTTTTTTTAGACTGTTAAATCGATGGGTTTACTTCCGCTTTAACGGAATGTGGTCTTGAAAACACCATACATGGAACCCAGTGCCTGAAAATCAGTTCTCAGCTAGCTACAAAACATTCAGTCCAGTGGACTCTATTCACAGCACTCTAAAGCCAAGAAGAGCATAGGCCATTCTGAAAAGCTGCAATAGTAAAAACCACCTCTGGCATGAAGAAAATAATCTTGATGGAAGAGAAAACTGAATAAAAATTAAGTAAATGGAGGATTTTTTGCTACTGCCCGAGGATAGCAAAAAAGCGAGGCATGCTGGTGGCAGCGTAAACCAACACTTAATGACTACTTGTGTCCCTCAATGGATGAGAAAACAAAATTTTATTTATGACAGATCAACTTAAACTGGCAATATACACTGCAAAGGCAACAGTGAATTGAAGATCTTAGTATAGCTAATATAGATATTAGTAAAGTAGCACAAACCTTCCCCTCCATCTTGAGCTGCATTTTCCTCTTCTTCATCGTCATCATCACTGTCATTTTCACTGTCTCCTCCTTCAGAATCAGTGTCCCCTTCGTCAAGGATTTCTTAAAAACACAAGGATAATAGATGTAACATAAAACAAAATCCCCTAGTAAAGAACACAACTTACCCAAAATAAATCTGATCAGCATGATTTATTCTCCCCCGAATGAATATACAGTCATTTATCAAATTGGCACTTGTGTCTGCACTAAAAAAGGCTAGTAAGGAAACTCAAGTCATTAGTAAATGCACTTCAACAATCCAATGCTTCAATCTGCAGAATAGCTAAGGTGTTTTTCCCCCCCTTTGCTAACAGTTTATAACGTAAATTAACTTTCACTTGAGATTTAAAGGCATTGCTGGTTTTTAACCGCTTCCCGACCGCCCACTGCATATATACGTCAGCAGAATGGCACGGGCAGGCAAAACCACGTACCTGTACGTGGCCCTTTAAATGCCTGCCCGTGGGTCGCGCGCGCGCCGCCAGCGGCGTGCTCGCGACCCGGTCGGGAACTCCGTGACCCCGGCCGCGGGTGTCCCGCGATCGGGTTACGGAGCTGAAGAACGGGGAGAGGTTTGTGTAAACAAACCTCTCCCCGCGCTTCCTACTCTGCCTGTCATTGATTGTCTGTTCCCGGTCATCGGGAAAGCCGATCAATGACGTCAGACGTCAGCCCCGCCCCCTAATGTAAAAAAAACACACACACGTCAGAGCCCATAACCACTAGGGGAGGGGAGGAGTTAACTATTTCACTACAACTGTCATTTATACAGGAATCAATGCATTTAAATAGCATTGATTGCTGTATAAATGACAATGGTCCCAAAAATGTCCGATGTGTCCGCCATAATGTCGCAGTCACAATAAAAATCGCTGATCGCCGCCATTACTAGTAAAAAAAAAAATATTAATAAAAATGCTATAAAACTATCCCCTATTCTGTAAACGCTATAACTTTTGCGCAAACCAATAAATAATCCCTAATTGCGATTTTTTTTTACCAAAAATATGTAGAAGAATACGTATCGGCCTAAACTGAGGAAAAAAAATGTTTTTTTATATATTTTTTGGGGATATTCATTATAGCAAAAAGCAAAAAGCTCTATTTTTGTTTATAGTGCAAAAAATAAAAACCGCAGGGGCGATCAAATACCACCAAAAGAAAGCTCTATTTGTGGGAAAAAAAGGACGCCAATTTTGTTTTGGAGCCACGTCGCACGACCGCGCAATTGTCAGTTAAAGCGACGCAGTGCCGAATCGCAAAAAGGGGCCTGGTCCTTTGGCTGCCAATTGGTCCGGGGCTGAAGTGGTTAATGTAGAGTTATTACACACATTGCAGCAATAACAACTAAATCAAAAAGAAAGCTTATTAAAAATACAGTATGAATTCCTAATGTAAAGCTATCTCTACTGTGAACTTTGAAGGCAAAAAAAAAAAGGACAACAAAATGTGCTTTGAATGTATCTCATGAATAGCAAATAAATGGCTTTCCTGTTACGCTACAATACATTTCCTGGATGAATTGAAAACAATATTTGAAAGAAACTGTGGAAAACGTGAATGATCAAAACAAGGTTTTCCAAGTACAATGGAAATCCCCAATTAGTTTGAGGCATCTCACTGTAGTAAGAGAGGTGCCCTTCACCTTGGAACAGCCTACTAAGTATATACAATTAATTTTACACATACCTTTTTTAATAGTTTTGTACTTTTCTTCATTTTCAAGAAAATTTGGATCCATCTTGAAGACATCTTGAAAGGAAAATTTTAAAGACTATGGTTAGGTATGATTTAGCGCATCTGTCAATATTAATAAACCAAAAAAAAGCAAAAAAGTTTTAGAATGAGGCATGTGCTTTTAAAATGGTATGTTCAGAGACCTATGAATATTGATTTACCTAAAACAAACTATGAAACAGGTAGCCTCTTATTGCAGAAGAGATGGCGTATGTCTTGATAACAGCACCTTTTTCGCTAGCTAGCTCTCTATGAAATCTAAGCCTGTCTAGGTGCTGGTATAAATTAACTCCTGTGTGCATCAAGATGGCTGAGGATGCTAAACCTAGAAGGCAGTCAGTTAAAGATAGGAGCGCCAGCAAGGAATCCTGCAGGCAAGGTGAGTATAGGATCATCAGTTTGTTTACCATAGAAAACCACCTTTGTAGAAAAGCCTATCCCTGTCCATTATGGGGGACCACTGCTTCCACTGTATAGAAGGACCATTTCTCTACGTTTGGAAGCAGCGTTCATCTCAGCAATAATCTAATACTTCCCCTGTTGAGTCACAACTAAAGCTATGCAGTTGGCAAATGTTATGCTTCATGCCGACCGGAGGGCTCTAGCTCTCCTGCAGAGAGGACCACTGCTTCCACACAAAGAGCAAGCATTATTCTCTGCAGTATACCGACAGGGATCAGGCATTTCAATTTATATATTCTTTATTTTATCCAAAAAAATAATAAAACACAAAAGATCCTTGGGTTGTCAAACTCATAATCACCTCTAAATTTTCAAGGTGGCTAAAAAGCTAATGCTGGTAAATTTCTGACTTATCACAGATAATCCACTGTGGTCCAATAGACCACAATAAAGTAGAAGTCCAGTCAAATACTAACTATATCTAAAACTATACCCACCCCCATTCTAAGCAACTACCCTGTAAAGGAAAGAGGTTTATACTTACCTATTCTGAGGTATAGAGACCCAGCTCCAGCGAAGAGGAGACATTCCTACCAACGTCTGCAATGCCTATGCATAGAAGTCACCCTTATGCCGCGTACACACGTGCGGACTTTTGCCGGCGGACCTAGTCCAGCGGACAATCCCGCGGGACTTTCCAGCTGGGTCCGCTGGACTTTCCGAGCGTGTGGACTTGCCCACACACGCACGGACTTCTCCAGCGGATAATCCGCCGGCCAAAAGTCCGCGGGACTTTTGAAAATGAACGGACTTGCCCACACACGGAGCAGTCCGTTCATTTCGAACGTAACTTCAGGTTACGTAGCTAGCGTAGGCAGTAAATGCCGCCGCAAGCTGGCATGGATTTAAAGGGAATCCCCACGCCGAAAAAACGGCGTGGGGGTTCCCCCCAAATCCATGTCAGACCCTCATCCGAGCACGCAGCCTGGCAGGCCAGGAAAGGGGTGGGGACGAACGAGCCCCCCCCCCCTCCTGAGCCGTACCAGGCCGCGTGCCCTCAACATGGGGGGTGCCCTGGGGAAAGGGGGGACGTGCGGCCCCCCCCACCCCAAAGCACCTTGTCCCCATGTTGATGAGGACAAGGGCCTCTTCCCGACAACCCTGGCCGTTGGTTGTCGGGGTCTGCGGGCGGGGGCTTATCGGAATCTGGGAGCCCCCTTTAATAAGGGGCCCCCCAGATACTGGCCCCCCACCCTATGTGAATGAGTATGGGGTACGATGTACCCCTACCCATTCACCTAAGGTGTAAAATGTAAAGTACAAAAACACACACACTTTTGAAAAAATATTTTATTGCACTGCTCCGGGGGTCTTCTTCCGTCTTGGGGGTCTTCTCGCCGGACTCCTCCGCTCTCTTCTGCTCTTTTACCTAGCTCTTTCACGAGGGGAGGAGTCCGGCTACCTTCTTCGTCGTGGCCGCCGTCGTCTGGGGGTCTCGATCCGCCTTCGGGGGTCTTCCGGGGGTCTCTTCTGTTCTTGCGGCGGTCGTCGTCTTCCGCGCCGCCGGCGCCTTCTCCTTCTTCTTCTTCTTCTTGTCCTTCTTGTTCTTCTTCTTCTTCCGATGTTGACCCGACGCTCTCTCTGCCCGGAATGCCTGTGCCGCTCTGCGCTCGGACTTATATAGGGACATGGGGGACATGGTCACATGCACATGTCACATGGTGACCCCGCCCCCTTGTGTTGTCACAGTCGCGGAGGATGCTGGGACTGTGACATCGCAAGGGGGCGGGGTCACCATGTGACATGAACATGTGACCCTGTCCCCCATGTCCCTATATAAGTCCGAGCGCAGAGCGGCACAGGCATTCCGGGCAGAGAGAGCATCGGGTCAACATCGGAAGAAGAAGAACAAGAAGAAGGACAAGAAGAAGGAGAAGGCGCCGGCGGCGCGGAAGACGACGACCGCCGCAAGAACAGAAGAGACCCCCGGAAGACCCCCGAAGGCGGATCGAGACCCCCAGACGACGGCGGCGACGACGAAGAAGGTAGCCGGACTCCTCCCCTCGTGAAAGAGCTAGGTAAAAGAGCAGAAGAGAGCGGAGGAGTCCGGCGAGAAGACCCCCAAGACGGAAGAAGACCCCCGAAGGCGGATCGAGACCCCCAGACGGCGGCGACGACGACGAAGAAGGTAGCCGGACTTCCCCCGCTCGGTAAAAGAGCTTGGTAAATGGCGGGGGAGTCCGGCGAGAAGACCCCCAAGACGGAAGAAGACCCCCGGAGCAGTGCAATAAACTATTTTTTCAAAAGTGTGGGTGTTTTTTTTTACTTTACATTTTACACCTTAGGTGAATGGGTAGGGGTACATCGTACCCCATACTCATTCACATAGGGTGGGGGGCCGGTATCTGGGGGGCCCCTTATTAAAGGGGGCTCCCAGATTCCGATAAGCCCCTGCCCGCAGACCCCGACAACCAACGGCCAGGGTTGTCGGGAAGAGGCCCTTGTCCTCATCAACATGGGGACAAGGTGCTTTGGGGTGGGGGGGGCGCACGGCCCCCCTTTCCCCAGGGCACCCCCCATGTTGAGGGCACGCGGCCTGGTACGGCTCAGGAGGGGGGGGGGGGGGGCGCTCGTTCGTCCCCACCCCTTTCCTGGCCTGCCAGGCTGCGTGCTCGGATGAGGGTCTGACATGGATTTGGGGGGAACCCCCACGCCGTTTTTTCGGCGTGGGGAGTCCCTTTAAATCCATGCCAGGTCACGGAGCTAGCGCGGCGGCATTTACTGCCTACGCTAGCTACGTAACCTGAAGTCACGTGCTAAATGAACGGACTTGCCGATGAGCGGCAAGTCCCTTCATTTCAAAAGTCCCGCGGACTTGCCCACTAACGGCGGGATTATCCGCTGGACTGCCAAGTCCAGCGGATAGTTTGAAAACAAAACTTCAAACTTTAGTCCGCCGTACTTTGGCGCCAAAAAGTCCGCCGGCGCCCACACACGAGGGGATTATCCGCTGGACTTCAGTCCAGAGGATAATCCCGCGGGATTGTCCCTTCGTGTGTACGCGGCAATAGGCTTACTATGGGGCATCAGTTGTCGGCTGTCCATCCTCTACACTGAAGCCAGCACTGATCATGTGACCAGACCAGAGTGCCCTCAGAATAAGTATAGACATCTTTCCTTTACAGGGTAGCTAGAATAGGCTAAGAATGGTGGCTGGAGCAGATTTAATTAAAGTTAGTATTTGACAGAACTTCCACTTTAAGCACTAAAATCTATGTTATGGGCCCATACTCCGTTAATCATGATAGCCATTTCACACTTTTAAACAGTTTTTTGGGTTGTTCGAAAAACTGAAATGACACTTGTAAAAAGATGACCTTTTATCTGCTAGCAAACTATCCTCAGGTCTTGAGTACTGAAAATCGGGTAAAGAAATAGACATCGCCAACCTATTTCCCTTAGGAATTTAGCAATTAGCTGGGTAGGGTTTTTCTTCGTCTAGTAGCTATAGTTTTTCCCAAGATTATAAGAGCAAGAATGTCTAGCTATAACTATGGTGTATGTTTAACTGAACAAATGAAAGGCCATATTTTTTCTTTTAAACAAACATGTCATATTTACCTGCTATGTGCAATGGTTTTGCACAGGAGCAGCCCTGATCCTCCTCCGCTGCCGATGCTCTGGGCCTTTCCCCTCTGTCAAATGCCCTCATAGCAAGCTGCACATTGAAAGTTTTTTACCTTCATGCACAGAATGCATAAGGGTAAAAAACCTTCAGGCTTTAGAACCACTTTAATAGCTCCACTTTTACAAAGGGCAGCAGGAGATTCAAAATAACCTCTTGATTATAGATACCCAAACTGCAGGTCATCAGGACCAACTATAAGTTGGCGTACATAGAAAGGCAGAGTGCCTGTGTTTGGAACCTGTGTAGCAGCTATGTTTGCTGCAGCTACCTCCTTCCTTCACCTCCATCACCTTTTGTTAGGGACACTGTTGGCTTTACAGCCAAAAACCTCCTAGCAACTAATGATGCTGACTGTGGGCAGAGCCTGATGTGGAAGCTGAGACAGTAGTTCCTTATCAGGTCACAATTCCCCAGCAGGCTGTCTGTTGGCTATGGAACTGCCCACTGTTTTATTACAAGGAAGCGGACCTGATGGGGGGGGGGGAACTCGTGTCTCAATCTCCATCAGGTTCCGCCAACACAGCTTAGAAAAAAACTCAGATGCTGCGCAGTCTCCTGCAGCAGCAGCAGCTCAGCTGTATTGTGCATACGGACAGTCCAGTCTCAGCGTGGCTCCACATATAGAACATTTTTCTTGCAACGGCATTTAAGAATGCCAAAGAGTGTCGGAGACACGTTCTATGAATTCCACTGTATGTAATTGGCAACCCTGCTCAAAGTACAGCTGTAAAAATGGAGGCGATATTTCTTCACTTTCTGTCATAGTGACACTGATAGTGAAGTCTAATCCCTGCATAGGCAAAAATTGATGTCCCATACAAAAATGTATAAACCATTGACAGACAGTAACTATGGCTGTGAGAAACAAACATTTTTGCACTTTTTACTCCTAAACTTTCTGTGTAGGAGAGGCATGGAGGTATTCCAACATCACTAGCAGGTGAGTTTTAGGATCACCAGCTTACCACACAAAGGGGTGGTCTCGACTAGTGCCGAGCCTAACACTGGTTCATATGCCTGCATAATAGTTCATGAAGAAACCACACCCAATTAAGAATTACCAATAGACAAATATAGGAATACCATAATAATAATAAAAAAAAAAAAACGGATACAAAAAGCAAAGAATCACTTCTAAAAAGGTTATCTTCCAACAAAATGTTGATTTATGGGAATGCAGGATCTGTCTAGTATTAGAGCTGCACACTCAGAAGATAGTTTTAAAAGTAGACTGAGTGATTACAGCATTTTAGCTTTAATGTAGGCATTCTCCACTATACTGAAAAGCACTAAGCTTTGGAAAATATCAGAAAAGCAGGCGTGAACCGAATAAAAAAACATCATCATCAGGAAAAGTAAACAGCTCGAGAATGACAGATTTCTCTGCAACTGAATGATCGTGATTTATGCTGCAAACAAATACTTTGCAGGCAGTTTATTCATAGAGTAGTCAATTCCAAGCTGCCAGAGATTTTCATCAGTGCCGTGATAAATGACATAGTAAAGACTCACTAAGTACATCTTCTTGATTGTAATCATCCTCTAAAGGAAGCATATGTGTAAACTGATCTTCCTCCTCCACCAGGTCCAGGCCATCAGGGATAACGGGGTGATCTTTGAAGCCATCTTTTCTGACAGCAAATAAGACCTCAATCATGTACTGCACACGCTTGTCTATTTCGGACTCATGTAGGATGTTCCGCATACGCTCAAAGATAGCTGCAGGGAATAGAAAAACCACACTTAGGAGCCAATAAAACAACTACTTTAAACATTAAATGAAACAAATGTTTTGATCACTTAGGGCCCCTTCACATCGGCGTGCAGAAAGCCACATGTCAATAAGATCTGTGGTTTTCCAAGCTAGGACTCGCCACACTCAAATCTATAATTGAACTATAAATATATAGAATATATAGTTCAATTATAGACTTGTGTGGTGCGTCCTAGCTTGGAAAACCACAGATCTTTATGACGTGTGGTTTTCTGCACACCGATGTGAAGGGACCCCAAGTCGTCAAAACATTTGTTATACACACATACATATATATATACATATACATATATCACCAAAACTGCTGAATGCAAGAGCATGGAAATGCTATGTCAAATGAGCCAATGAGGACAATGAGTGCCGAGTGTGCTGTGTAATCAGACACAGCATGGAGGTTTTCTCAGCCCCCTATGTTCAAACAGCCTAAGAAATGCTTGCTCTATGCAATTCAGCAGCTTTGTGTAAGCAGTAAGAGGACAGTTGGGTTGATTTACTAAAACTGGAGAGTGCAAAATCTGGTGCAGCTCTGCATAGAAACCAATCCGCAAGAGCTGCCGGGGGACCCCAGAAGAGGATGTTCGGGGCCACTCTGTGAAAAACGAGCTGCACAGTGCAGGTATGACATGTTTGTTATTTAAAAAAAATAATCCCTTACAATCACTTTAACTGAACAAACTAAAGCTAGAAGTCGATTGGTTACCATGCACAGCTGCACCAGATTTTGCACTGTCCAGTTTTAGTAAATCAACCCTAGTCTTTTCTTTTTTTTGACAGCAAATGCCTAGCATGGTACATCAGGGCATAACAGTTTCACACCTGAAAAATAGACCCACATTTAACCCCAAAGCCGATCCTTAAACCTAATCCTAAAATGAACCTAACCATTATTACCCTTGCAGTTGCATCAAATCTATTACAAAAGTAACTACCAAGCTGATCACCTTTTTTTGCTTTCTTACAAAAAACAAAGTACACAAAATGTTTGTGCTATACAGTAGGAAGGCATTACATCCATGTTCAAACAATGCAGAGTACTAAGTAGTCCCTGGCTTGAACTGACTGGCTCCTACATTAAAGGCGTTTGTAACCCTAAAAATTTAAAATAAAACAAAACACTAAGATCCTGTTCCTTTAAGGCATGAACAACAGCACAGTGCTTGTGCTGTGCAATTCTTTTCTTCCTAACTTGTAATAAACCTGGATGATCCTGCCAATTCCGGTGTCCCCCTGCTTCTACTGACCACAATAATCATGGCTGCTGAGCCCTGATTACTGTGGTCATAATATGTGCCTCGGCATCTGCAGCTCTCGTCCCTCCTCCAAGTCTCTCCTCCCTCCCTGTCAGCATGAGATTGCTTTCCTTCCCGGCCCTCCCGCCTCTATTAAGCTGCATAATTCAGCACATATCAATGTATGCCATGAAGATATGCTGCCATTAACGTAAGTGTGTCTGTTTAAAACTGAAAAGGCGAAAAAAAAATATAAAAAAAAAAAAAAAAAAAAAAAAAAAAAAGAAAATAAAAAAAAAAAAACTGACACCGCAGCTGTGCGGTCACGTGACCTCCCTGTGCTAGCCGGCCTAGATACATAGAGAGAAGCGGGAGGGGCTGACGTCACAGGGGGGGGGGGGGGGGGGGGGGAGATCAAGTGACCGCACAGCTGTGGTTTTAGAAACAGTATTTAGCCTTTTCATTTCTAACAAACACACTTTTGTTAATGGCTGCATATCTGCATGGCATACATGGCGACTTTACAAACACTTTAATGTGTATATAAACCTTTAAAATAAAATTCTCTTAATTGACATTTGGTCTGTAAAATATACCAGTTAAGTGTTTTGCTATATCTTTTTACCAAGTACAAAAAAATTGTTGATCCTGACAGAAATCCAGTAAACTGATAACTTCTCTGCGCGCTATGCCTTTTTTTTCTCATCACACTCAAAACAAAAATCCTAAATACACATACAAACTAAAATTAAACATTTCAGATTAAGAGGGAGAGCATAATAAGCATATATTTTAACCAATAGTATAAATTAAAAAGCAGAATAAAACTGGAGATGGCAGGGCACAATAGTGTTTTTTTTTTTTTTAGAAAAATGTTGCCCCAGCAAGGTTCTGAAATAACCACCTTTAACACATTAATGTATTCTAGCGGTTCTTGTGGTAGACGCTCACAATGATTCTCAGTGTCTGTGGCACAGAAAAACAATGTCTTGTTCAGGCTAAAGTTCACCTCTTTCCAAGGATTAATATTAATGAGGAAAGTAATGTACCATCAAACAGCCAAGACGCAATACAGCAGACACTTACCATTTATACCTCTGGGTGTTACTTGAGTTAGCTTAAGGCCACCATCCTTTATAAAACCAATAGAAACTTCAACACTGTCATCTGTAGGTCGCTCCAGGAGCAAGGTCAGCATTTCCAGTGCCAATACCTCGTGGGCCTAACACAATAAAAATAGAAACAGGATTATTCAAAATAACCAACCGTATCAAACCAGATCATAAGGGGACATTATAGCAATTTATTTATTTTTTTTTCAAAAATTTGTCTTGGAATTTTTTTTTATGAATATATATATACACACACACACTCTGTTTGATATATATATATATATAACAAACTGTGTGTGTGTGTATGTATGTGTGTGTGTGTGTGTATGTATGTGTGTGTGTGTATGTGTATGTATATGTATGTATGTATGTATGTATGTATGTATGTATGTATGTATGTATGTATGTATGTATGTATGTATGTAGTATATATATATATATATATATATATTATATATATATATATATATATATATATATATATATATATATATATATATATATATATATATATATATATATATACCCTGTTTCCCCGAAAATAAGACCTAGCGTGATTGTCGGTGTTGGCTGCAATATAAGCCCTACCCCCCAAATAAGCCATAGTAAAAGTCCTTGTAGGTCTTGTTTTCAGGGTAGGGCTTATTTTCGGGGAAACAGGGTAGGGCTTATTTGGTGGGTAGGGCTTATATTGCAGCCATTACCGACAATCACGCTAGGTCTTATTTTAGGGGAAACAGAGTGTGTGTATGTATATATATATATATATATATATATATATATATATATATATATATATATATATATATATATATATATATATATATATATATATATATATATATATAATAACAAAACACACACACCACAGGGGGAGAGGGAGACAGAGAATATACTCTCCTACCTATAAAGATGTCCCTGGCATGGAATGTAGTATACAGGAAAACAAAATTGCTTTTTAACGTTATTTCCAATTTCAAAGCTATAAAAAAAGCAAACTAGCCTACATATTGCAATAATGCATTTGGCCCATTCACCCTCCAACATAAATAACAAGAATTTGTTCCCTCAAGGGACTGGCATAGTACAATACTAAAGATATGTTTTTCTTATGCTTGGTACTGCAATGAGTCTAGAGCACCTGCTGACGACTTTGGTTTCTGTGACAAAGGAACTTCTGAGTTAAAAAAAAAAAGGGTAAGTGTTTTCAGCATCCCTAGCAACAATCTAGAATTAAAGTGAAAGTAAACCCTTTGTTTAAAGTTGTAGCTACAGGTGAGCCTATAAAAAGTCTTAGCTGTAGGTACAGTGATTATCTCCTAAGCCCTAAGATATTCACACTGCATGGAGCCAATGACGTCACCGGCGCATGGAAATGCAATAGTTTTAGTAAATATAAACTGATAAATACCTTTTTTCATCAGCAGTTAGAGCAGTCTTGTGACTTCTATCAGTATCCGGTTAAAGCATGTAGGAGGAGTTTTCATTTTCCCATGAGTGTCCTATGAGAATGCAGGACCCCTAACCCTCTGTCTGGACAATGCTGATTGGCCCTGTGCTGATCACATGCACTCTTCCAGGAAAGAAAATCTCTAGTAATACGCACCAAACTGAGTCTGTGCAGAGTGCCCCCCAAGGCTCTGTTCTATCAGCAGATGGTTTAGGGATAGTGGAAGATGGGGAGGATTAGAGAAGACAGGATCAAACAGCCAAAAAAGGCACAGGATTAACCCCTTAGGTTCCACAATGAGTATAACGAGCATGCTATGCTGCATATACAGACACATTTTACTACTCTGGGTTCAGTAACACTTCAATAGTCATTACTACATTGGTTTTGCTGCCACCTTCTGGTGAATGCACACTTGCTACCTGGTATCTCCACTGTTTCAAGGGAACAAACCTCCACGTCATTGGCAGAATTCTCTGCAGCCAATCTGGACTGTGAGATGAGCTCTCAGGAGTTCTCATTAGTCTGCAAAGCAAGCATGAGCACTCTCCTATACTTTCTCCCCTTTAGCGGCAGCATGAGGCATGAGAGAAGTTTCTCATGAGAGAAGTTCCTCAGGAGGAGGAAAAAGTAGTGACAGCCATCGAGGATCAGGAATCCTCAGTAGACGAGTCCTTCCAGGAGGAATCTCAAGGTCCAGGGTTGTCTCAGACACAGAAGGCCACGGCAGGATTTTTGGGGGATTCATTGCACTAACATTAAGTTACTGCTACCCGAATCTTCATCTCATTGGGTCCCTGGTTTTGGGTCATGATGGCTGCCAAAAAAAAAAAAGTCCTTTCCAGTGCACCCTCACTTGCAGAAAGTGATGTATGCTGATTCGGCTCACTTGGCATTTTTGCTACCAAAATGGTTTGCTCACCAGTGCCTGATGAATAAATAATTCTACAAGAAGTGAGGTTCACCAGCCGTTGACCGAGCTATTTTCTATTTGAATAGGATGGATGTTGCTGGTGAATAACGTCCTGTGTACCATGGAATAGAGGTTGGAAGCCCTCTATAAGGCACCATTCCCTCTTTAGGGAGTGGATTTGCAGTCTGTGGTAGCTGCTGTAGGAGTGTGCCAAGCCCTAAAGTCTGGGCAAAGCATATACTCCCTTCCAGAGAATCGGATCAAGAAGATCCTGCCAACTAGCAACCACCCTCAGCCTCCAAATTAAAGCCCACATCCCAGTTTTGTAAAAACTAGATCCTCGAGCACTGGAGGGGATTTTGCGTCCAATTGGAGGGGATTTTGCATCCAATTCCTCTACCTTTTCAGGGGGTTGTGTCATTTCATTTTTTTTCACCGGCAGTGTTGCTTTTTAACTCCCTACCAGGATAACGGGGCTCCTGGCGACTGAGCCTGTTATCCTGGGAGGAGGTCATATGACACCCCCCTAGTATGGTTCTGCGCATCAGGACACGGCTGATGACAGATCACTGTAAATCGGCCTACTGTCGGTACCATGTGATCGCTGTGGCCAATCAGAGCAGATCACATGACAACTGTACATAATTTAATTTATGTATTTCATTGTGTACTACTATGATGAGCTTGGTGATTGGTCATAGTGATCACAATGTACAGACAGGGCCAATCACAGCCCATCTGCGCCTTGTGATTAGCTGTGGCCAATCACATTAGTAAACACTGAATAAGCAGTTTTTATTCAGAAAAAAGGGTTAATTATAACTGTAAAATGCAGTTATAAGCAATTATTAGTGTGTAAAAAGCAATAATATAAAAAAATGAAACAACTAAATCAATGTTCACCTCCCCAAAGTAGTGCAGTACTACTATAGTAAAACTGTATTGCTCTGGTCACTATGTTAAAAAAAAATTGTAAAATCTTTTTTAAAAAAAATGTAATAAAAAATAAACACAAATACAGTATTTAATTTTTTTTTTTTATTACATTTTAATATATTTTTTGGATACATACAGTCACCAGTGTCCCTGATCGCCGCCACACAAGTTATGCGATTGACTCTGTACTGCACTGGTGACAGTATTAAAATTTCTTAAATTTCCAAAAAATTGTGACAGAAAAATTACAACTTCAAAAAAACTGGCCATGCCTCTTACTAAGTACCTCGGACTGTCTACTTTCCAAAAAGGGGACATTTGGGGGTATTTGTACTGTCCTGGCATTTTCAGGTCTCAAGAAATAAGATAGGCCATCAGTACATCAGGAATGATCGATTTTCATTAAATTTATATATATATATATAAGTTAGTAGGATTGGGGTTATCAGACAAACGGTAGGTGTGTTTTCCAGTGAGTACGCTAGTACAAAACTGTATTTTTAAGGGCCTGGTAGCCCACTTTTATTTAAAAGCACGGAAAAGTTCAAAGACATCAGTACTCACGCAGGGGGGTTCCACCATTACTGTATCTTGCACACTCAATACTTTAGCCTCCTGGCTTACATTCTTCCCATATGGCTGATTCAGGCCTTAAGCCTAGGCCTCAGGTCTGCTCCCCAGACCCAAAAGAGTTTCCTAGAGTGAAGCTCTCTCCTAGCTCACTCCTGATCAGCGCCTTGCTGCTCTGTCACCAAGTACATCTGCCTCGTGCA
The DNA here is from genome assembly GCA_028564925.1 of Lithobates sylvaticus. Classification (NCBI taxonomy): domain Eukaryota; kingdom Metazoa; phylum Chordata; class Amphibia; order Anura; family Ranidae; genus Lithobates; species Lithobates sylvaticus. The sequence continues at coordinate 81,407,413 of CM053031.1, forward strand.
GACATGCATACTCTGGCTGCCCCATGCAGCCTCTGACTCCTCTCAGAGAAATAGGAGTCCACCTGACTCCCATGCACAGACATCATGTCCGTTGGGTGGATCCATAGTCAGATCAAAACGAAATAGCCCAGCACACAGCTGTGCAATCAGCGTGTCTTTCTCTCCAAAATCTGGCATAAATCAGCAATCCTCCAGGTAGCACAGGGTCCAACCGCCACCACAATATATTTTTATATTATATATATATATATATATATATATATATATATATATATACACATATACATACATACATTATATATATATATATATATATATATATATATATATATATATATATATATATATATATATATATATATATATATACACACACACCATAGTTTGTAATACATTTTGGCCTAGATTTATGAAGAAAGATTATTTGCATTATCAGTTATTACTTACCTTACATCAAAGCCCCCGCAGCCTTCCTCGACAATCTCTCCCGGAGCTTACTTTTGGGTATCGCTGCAGCCGGCGCTAACGGCACATCTAACTGAAGCAACGGCATGACGTGCCATCGCTTCAGTGCGCATGTGCCGATCACTTCGGCACATGCAGACACAGGGGGATATCTCCTAAACCATACAGGGTAGCTACAGGTAACCCTAATGTAGGCTTACCTGTTTTTACCAAGCCTTAATATAGGCTTACCTGTAGCATAAAGTTATAAAAACGGGTTTACAACCACTTTAATAGTAAAAAAAATTATTTTTTTCTTATTAAAACAGTAAATACAAAATCAAAAAAAACTTTACTTACCACATTCTGATTGATTAGATGGGCAACAAATTTTGAAGCCGTCAAACAAAGTTGCTGTAGGAAGGAAAAAATAATAGACATTACTTCATCCAGATATGAAAATCAATATTTTTAGATGTTTATATGCAACACTATTGGGAATGCTGGCTTGGGAGAAATTAGTTACATATATTACTCAAGGAGTGTAAAATAGTGTCTCACCAGCATACATTTGGACTGAAAGCATCATAAAAATTTATCAGAGAAGAATTATTTGCGCTGCCCATATCAACCAACCAATCGGATATCAGTTCTCAGTGCAGATTTTTACATAAAAGGTCAAATCTGACTGTTCTAGGTAGCAGGCATTCTTAGGCCACTTTCACACTGAGGCAGTTTACAGGCGCTATACCGCTAAAAATAGCGCCTGCAAAGAGCGTCTCCTGTCACTCCAGTGTGAAGGCCAGAGGGTTTGCACACTGGAGCGGTGCACTGGCAGGACGTCTGCTCAGAAAAAGCACTTTAGGAGTGGTGTATACACTGCTCCTAAAGCGACCATGCCCATTGAAATCAATGGGCAGCGCCGGCAAAATGCCGCTGCAGCGCCGCTTTTAACCCATTTTCGGCCTCTAGCGAGGGTTAAAAGCGGCCCGCTAGCGACAGAAAATCGCTGTTTAAAAAACAGTAAAGCGCCGCTAAAAATAATGGCGCTTTACCACCGACGCCCGGCTCAGTGTGAAAGTGCCCATACAGTTTTATAGTGTATTTTGCAAATAGTGAGATTTGGTTTAAAAATGTCAAGAACAAAAAGCTAAATTTTAGTTTATTCAAAAATAATTTTATAGCTTAAATATAAAATCATCAAATTCACAACTGTTTTTTGGAAAGTCATCAAGTACTGAAAAAGCAAAAAAGCAAAAAGCATAAATTATTATAAAAAGCCAAGAAAAACACTAGCAATACACAAAAAGCTTGTTCCTTACCTTATCATTCCTCCTGTAACCTTTACGGAAGTTTAGGATAAGTCTCTTTAGAATCAATTCCCCTACTTGAGGGAACTTGGAGTTGATGATTGCCACTACAGCAGCATACACATGGGTGAAGATGGGAGACGCACTCTGAGCTTGAAGGATCGACCTAGACAGCAAGCCTCTAAGGGACAGAAACATAAATAGTGTACTACATTTATGGCAAGTAGATATTTTGAGCTATTACTAAAAATATTACTTTAAAATAAATGTCAATGCTACCTCAAAGTATTCTCCTTAAAATGGAGTTCCACCCAAAAGTGGAACTTCCGCTTATACGCTTCCTCCCCCCTTCAGTGCCACATTTGGCACCTTTCAGGGGGGAGGGGGGCATTGGGACCTGTTTTTGACAGGTCCCCTTCCCCACTTCCGGAGATAGGGCCATGTCCCGACCCCCCCAGAAATTTGGCCCCCCTCCTCCTTCCCCCGCCGGGCCAATTAGAAAGAGCTTTGCGCATGTGCAGTAGGGACCCAGCTGTGAAGCCGAAAGACTACACTGCTGGGTTCCACCAGGAATGGCGGTGGCAGCACACAGGAGTCGATCCGAAGATTGGCTGGGGTGCAGACATCATGGGCTCCCTGGACATTTACATTTTTTTCACCCAGGCTGGACCTCCTCCTTAAGGGCCAATTCACAAAATGCATGGACATTTCCATCCATTTCAGTCACATTTTAATGCGCACTGATGTCCGTTGACATACATTTTGATGTCCGTTGACATATTGCATTTTAGCACAACGCAATTTCATGATGTAAATAGGACACATTGGAAATTATCGTTTTTCAGACATCCTTCTGTTGATCTGGGTTCTACAGTTGCGCTAAAAACGCACTGGTGTGAATTGGCCGCAATCATTTGCACCTGCAGAGAGTTGGAGATAATTATCACAAGAACAGTTTGCAAATTGATGGAGAATCTCCCAATGAGCAGGTACTGGTAATTTCATTATTCTACTGTATGTCGCATAGTGAAAGATCAGAGGTACAGCACTCGCAGCGGTGTCATGGTCTGCCGAGCATCTCAGCTGTAACAAACTGTTTGGTGGTGGGAAGATATCATCCGGCTTTCTTGGGGAAATGACTACTCCTCTATGACGAGCCTAATTTTTTTCAGTCTGAGCAGACCAATACACTTGCATTGAGAGAGGAGCAATAAACTAAGAAGATTTTACATACAGTAATTGAAAAACTATAAAACAAACAATTTTTGAAATCAGTGACGCCTTAAAGTGATTGTAAAGTCTTGTTTTTTTTTTTTTTTCCCTACTACTGTAAACGACCCTGTGTACTGATAAGATAACAGAGGAGAGTCTACGTCTGAATGGACACACAGAGCTGCGACTCGGCTCCAGTGCCCCCAAAGCAAATTTTATAAGCACCTAGTGTAGGTACCTGAATTTGAAAATGAGCGATTTGCGCTCGATTCTCCCATCAACAGTGTTTTTTTTCTTATACATTAAGATAAAAAGCCTTCTATGTGCAGCAACCCTTCTCAGCCAACCCAATACTTACCTGACCCCCGCCTCGATCCAGCAATGTTCCAGGACTGTCTTGGCTTCCCGGGACTCCTGTTCTCATTAGCTGAGCCAGCAGCGTGGTGCCATTGGCTCCGGCTGCTGTCAAGGACAGTCAGCCAGCCAATGAGGAGAAAGGGGCAGGCCGCAGCTGTGTCTGAATGGACACAGGGAGCTTTGGCTCAGCTGGGGGTGCCCCATATCAAGCTGCTTGCTGTGGGGGCACTCAAAAGGAGGGACCAGGAGCACCGAAGAGGGACACGAAAAGAGGAAGATCTGGGCTGCTCTGTGCAAAACCACTGCACAGGGCAGGTAAGTATAACAGGTTTATAAATTTTTTTAAGAAAAAAAAATAGACTTTAGTATCACTTTAACAGCCCCACTGTAAAACAGAATTCACGCTGAGACTTCAACTGTGTATTTAACTGTTTTGAAGAAGTTCAGCTTTAGGCCTTAAGCACACTCCTTTCCTTCTGTCAGCAGCGTTTTGGCAAAAAAAAAAAAGTTTGACACTTGACACGCCTAAACGCGTTACATGCGTATACAAGTGCCTGAGCAATAATTTAATTGGTCAAAATAATAATTTATTCTGACCATTATAAAGAATTAACAGTCAAGCGCTAAACATGCCTAGCACTTTTAGACATGTTTAGGAGCATCAAGCATTTTTTTTTCTGTTAAGTCTGCTGCTTCTGGACGCATTGGCTGTGGGCTTTTTTCCTGCCTCTAAAGGCCTATGTGCAAGGACACATAGGTCAACATGTAGGGACATTTAGAGGCAAAAAAAAAAAAAAAAAGCCAAATGCTCTTAACAGAAGTGATAAAAACGTCCAGTGTGCATGAGGCCTTAATTACCCCTTACGGCTTTTATTTGATAAAAACTACTTTGGGTTGCATGTAATTTATATTCAATATTTGTAGCTCATGATAAAAGGTGGTCCATTCAAATTACGTATTCAAAGTCAGCTCCATCAACAGATCTGCATGCTGAACTGACAGAAGACAAACCCCTAATCAATAGCTGTAGGAGATCAAGAGTAGTTGAACTGCTTTCATGTCTAAACCATTTTGAAACACAAAATCACAGACATGACAGGAGTGTACGGACTGTTCATTAGATATGAGGTGAACATAGCAGAGATTCGGTGGACGGCAAAACATGGAGATGGGAGGAATGGGTTTCAGAAGGTTAGTCTGAAGTACGACTTCAGTTACAATCAGTCATTACAATAATATGCTTGAAGAATTACTTTAATTTAACATGGTGTATACCTCCAATACCAACCAAGGGCATCAGAAAGGTTGACCTTGTGTAGGTCGCACTAGAACAGAACAATCAGCGGTTTTAGAAGACAATACTGCTTTTTCTAAAGTAATGGTGTGGTGTCCATCATATACAATAGGATACAATGTCTTAATTGCTTGTCTTCAAGGGCAATATGACATCCGGCCAGGCAATATGTAGCCAAATCCCTCATGAGCATAACTAAAAATGTCATTTCATTACACGAGAATAATCCCTTACAGCTATCCCTAGACAAGCAGCAACATCGAAAATTGGCATTAGGTGAGGAATTTTGAGGAACGGACAGGTCAAGTTGTATAGGATTAAACATCCATAAAACAGCTTTTCAATTATACATCTCACATAATAAAATTGTTTTGCTGTAAATTAAGGCCATGTAGTGTATTGATTTTTCACGGAATTTAATAAAATTAGCTTCAAATAATTTTAAAGCATGTTAAAAAAAAAAAAAAAAAAAAAAAAAAAAAAAATCTATTGATTTCAGATTCAGGCGTTTTTAAATTTCCATTCCTATACGCATACTACCTTGTTCTCTACACCGCCTAAATAAGCTAAAGGCAGTACAAGATCTGGATCTACATGCTCATCAGACACTCTGGGGCTGATTTACTAAAATTAGAGTGCAAAATCTGGTGCAGCTGTGCATGGCAGCCAATCAGCTTCTAACTTTAGCTTGTTCAATTAAGCTTTGACAAAAAAACCTGGAAGCTGATTGGTTTCTATGCAGAACTGCAGCAGATTTTGCATTCTCCAGTTTTATTAAATTAACCCCTCTGAGACAGAATGGTTGTCAAAGAAGTTCCTATAACATTCTAATTTCACAGGTAACCTTGCTGCAAGTCCTAGTTACAGACCTCAAATAACCATAACATTTCTTAACAAGTCAACATGCTTAGACTGTATGATACCTCAATGCTTCCACAGGGAAAGTTCAATAAATGTATGACTGACTTTCATTTGCCTAAAACAAACTTGTTGCCCAAAACAGGAACAACATTTAACTGTAAGGCCCCTTTCACACGATCGGACCGTTCAGATCCGCCTGTCAGTTTTGACGACGGATCTGAACGGCAGCTCCATGTTAGTCTATGGAGCGTCGGATGTCAGCGGAGACATGTCCGCTGACATCCGACCCGGTCCGATCCGCCAAAAGCAGACGTATGGCCCCACGTCCAGATCCGTCGCTGGCTCGGGTGAGATCTGATGAAAACGGACACACTGTCCGTTTTCATCCGATCTCTCCATAGAGACCAGCGCTGACCGCAAGCCCCTCCCCGCTCAGTGAGCAGAGAGGGACTTGTAATCCGCCGATTCAGCGGAGATCAACGGAGATCAACGGAGTGATCTCCCGCTGAGCCGGCGGACAGAGGCGGGCTCCGTGGAAGCGGAGTCCGCCTCGTGTGAAAGGGGCCTAATCCTTCCAATGAAAGGCCAAGCTTTTGTGCACTCCAATGTTTAAGGCTCCATTCACGCTAGTGCGATTTCTCCGTCTGCCTTAACGCTGCACTGCATGACAGTGGAAATCACATTATTCTCTATGGTCTATTGACAGCCAGTCTGTCGTTTTTTTTCATACGATTATAGTCGGTGTCCTGTCAGAATACTGCTACCCATCAGAATGTGACGTTCCAAGCAGAAAATGCTTACTGTGCATGCGCCATGCATTCCAACAGGTTTAAATAGGTTTCCTAATTGGACAGAACACAAAGGCAGCAGCGGACATCTTCTTACACCCGGGCAAGTCTTCAATTTCACATTTATTTTAGCAGTAAACTCACCTAAATACAGTATTTTTCATTCTGTGACACTGTTTTCATACTGCATTTAAAAAACAGCGACAAGCCTGCACGCAGAAGGTGGTGACGGCCATCTTGGTACACCCTGCACTGCTGAGCGCCAAACTGATTATATAGTGAAATAGACTATTTCACTTGGTCGAGGTAAAATAGTCTATTTCAGTATACAAGGTCAGTTAACTGCTAAATTAAGTGTAAAATTAAAGACTTGCCTGGGTGTAACAAGATGTCCCCTACCGCCTTCATGTTCTGTCAGATTAGGAATTCTATTGACACGCATAGTGGCCATGTTGGAATGCAGAGTGCATGCGCAATAAGCATTTATGTTTGCAACGTATCTTCTGTTGCATTTTTCTGAATGAATGATTTGTATAGCGCTGCAAATGCGAACTGAATCGCCTCAAGGCGCTTGTCTGCCCTTAATGTCCTGCTATATTAGAAGAGGTGGGTCTTCAGTTTTTTCCTGAAGGCCTGATGGTTTTCTTCCAAGCGGATGTTGTTTGGTAGAGCATTCCATAGCCGAGGTCCCTGTACTGCGAATCTTCGTTCTCCCTTCGATTTGTAGCGGGCTTTGGGGATGAGTAGGCGGTTTTGGTTTGTCGATCGAAGTCTGCGATTCTGTATGTATTTTTCTATTTTCTCACAAAGGTATTGTGGAGCATTTCCTTGTGTACATTTGTGGATGAGGCAGAGGGTCTTGAATGTGATCCTATCTTTTACCGTGACCCAATGAAGAGACCTTAGGGATGGGGAGATGGATTCCCAGGGTTTCTTTCCGGTGACTAATCTTGCTGCTGTGTTTTGGATGACTTGTAGGCGTGCAATCTGGTAAGCCGGTAATCCTATGTAGAGGGAGGTTGCGTAGTCGAGACGCGAATTGATGATGGTTCCCACTACTACTGCTTTCTCCTTTTCCGGGATGAATGGGATAAGCCTGCGAAGCATGCGGAGGAGATGATGGGATCCGCTGATTACTGATCCTATTTGTGCATCCATGGTCATCTCTGAATCAACCAACTCCGAGGCTTTTGGCTTTGGTCCTTGGGAGGATGGTCTGTCCAAGGATGGTTGGTGGGGTCCATGGGGTCTTCGTTTTTTTACTTCGGTTTGCGTTGAGGAGCAGTAGTTCTGTTTTCGATCCATTAAGTTTGAGGCAGCTAGTGGTCATCCAGTCATCTATCAATGCGAGACATTTTCCTAGTTCCTGGTATTGGTCCTTTTGTCCGGTGATACGGAAGTACAGTTGAGTGTCGTCCACGTATGAGTGGAAACATAGATCTGATTTGCTGATAATTTTGAAGAGTGGCCGGATGTAAATGTTGAAGAGTACTGGCAACAATGGTGATCCTTGAGGGACTCCATAAGAAATTGCCCGGGTTTCCGAAGTGAAGGCTCCTAGTTTCACTGTCTGCGACCGGTTTCCTAAGAAGGAAGCGAACCATGGCAGATCTCCATCTGTAACTCCTGCCACTTCCTTGAGGCGGCTGAGAAGAATGTTGTGGTCCACTGTGTCGAAAGCCGCGCTAAGATCCAGCAGTACCAGAAGACATGATTCTCCGTCATCCACTGCTTCTAGGGCGTCATCCCATATTTTCAGAAGTGCCGTTTCTGTGCCATGGCCTGGGCGGAAGCCTGATTGTAGTGGGTCCAAGAGCTTGTGTGTCCAGATGAAGTTGAAGCTGTTGTACTACTGCTTTCTCCAAAATCTTGGAAATGGTGTTCAGGCTTGTTACCGGTCTGCGATTGTTTAGATCTTTGGGGTCGAGGTTGGGTTTCTTTAGGAGTGGTTTGACGATGCCTTGCTTGAGGGAAATAGGAACCAACCCTTCTTTGAATGACTGATTTACTAGGTGTGTAATAGAGGGGGCCAGAATGTCAGAGCATTCTTTCAAGAGCTTTGTAGGAATGATGTCGTTTGGCGATGTACTGTCTCAGAGGCTCTTGATGATCTTTTTGGTTTCATCCGTGGTGATCGGGGTAAGCGAAAAATGTTCTGATGCAGTTCTGATGGGTAGTGGTATTCCGGCAGCAGTAATTGTATTCTGACGGTGGGGAAAACCTCCCACTGTCATAATACAATAGCAAAGTGGGAAGGATTCCCCTATTAACACTAAATGTGTTGATGGGGAAATCGAGTGATTTTATTTCCTTCAAACCCTGGTTGAAGCAGCAGCACACTGAGCTTGCCAGTGAATGGCTATGCAGCGGGGGCGTGTCAGGACAAGTCTGATTATTGGAGAAGAGTACACCGAGTTCCCAGCATAGCTAGAGAACTGACCAGTGTGCTCCCCTGCTTAGGGTGGTCAGTTTTTAAATAGGACTAGCAACACCACCAGGGATTTCACACAAAGGAAGCAATACATAGCAAAATAGATAATTTCTCATACAAGTACATGGTACAGCAGGACCATATCAAGAATATGAAGTGTTGGGGAAAAACGCTACAAAGCTTTATGCACATGGAGCCAAAGTCTTTACACGGGATTTACCCAATTTTGGTATATGCAGCTATAAGAGGTGGACCAAAAATGTACGTGTGCACATGGGCCCATAGTATAATAAAAATGATGGATCTGAATGGAAATAACTGCACATCCATATGTATGAGCCCTTAAAAAAGGTCTTTAAAATAGAAAAAAAATATTTATTTCTGCTTTAAAAGACCTTTAAGGGCTCATACATATGGATGTGCAATTATTTCCATTCAGATCCATCATTACACACACACACGTAGGTAAGTACGTACATACGTATGCATGTACGTATGTGTGTGTAATGATGGATCTGAATGGAAATAACTGCACATTCATATGTATGAGCCCTTAAAGGTCTTTAAAGCAGAAATAAATATTTATTTCCGTTTTAACCACTTTCAGACCGGACCATTTTGCTGGCTTAAGACCAGACCACTTTTTGCGATTCGGCACTGCGTCGTTTTAACTGACAATTGCCTGGTCGTGCAACATGGCTACCAAACACAATTGACGTCCTTTTTTCCCCACAAATAGAGCTTTCTTTTGGTGGTATTTGATCGCCCCTGAGGTTTTTATTTTATTTTTGAAAAAAATTTACTTTTTGCTATAATAAATATCCCCCAAAATATATATAAAAATTTTTTTTCTCCTCAGTTTAGGCCGATACGTATTCTTCAACATATTTTTGGTAAAAAAAAAATTAATAAAAATAAAATAAAAATTGCAATAAGCGATTGATTGGTTTGCGCAGAAGTTATAGCGTTTACAAAATAGGGGATAGTTTTATTTTTTTTGTTTAATTAGTGTCTATTGAAAAAATAGAAAAAGAACAGTGTAAGATACAATTGCGAACATATTTTACAGGGGATAGTTTTATAGCATTTTTATAAATATATATTTTTTTTTTTTTACTAGTAATGGCGGTGATCAGCGACTTTTATTGTGATTGCAACATTATGGCGGACACATCGGACATTTTTGACAAATTTTTGGGACCATTGTCATTTATATAGAAATCAGTGCTATTTAAATGCACTGATTCCTATGTAAATGACACTGGCAGTGAAGGGGTTAACCACTAGGTGGCAGTGTAGGGGGTTAAGTGTTCCTAGGGGCGTGTTACTAACTGTGGGGGGGGGGGCGTGGCTGTGATTTAGTGAACACTGATCTTTGCTCCAATCACAGGGAGCAGAGATCGGTGTCACTTGTTGCTAGGCAGAACTGGGAGATGCTGTTTACTTCCGCATCTCCCCGTTCAGCCGTCCTGTGAGACGATCGCGGGTATCCCCGCGTCGATCGAGTCCGCAGGACCCGCGACCGGACTCACGGGGGTCCCGACCAGCGCGCACGCGATGGCACGGCGGCAATCTTAAAGGGGACGTACCTGTGCCATTCTGTCGATGTACATCGTCGTGCGCCGGTCGGAAAGGTATATATATATAGATGAGAGAGAGAGAGAGAGAGAGAGAGAGGAGAGAGAGAGAGAGAGAGAGAGAGAGAGAGAGAGAGAGAGAGAGAGAGAGAGAGAGAGAGAGAGAGAGAGAGAGAGAGAGAGAGAGAGAGAGAGAGAGAGAGAGAGAGAGAGAGAGAGAGAGAGATACACATACATATATATACACACACACACACACACTGTATATATCAATGACATAAAAATGTAAAGTCAAATAGAATTTTCACTTTTAATTAGCTAAATACATTATAGGTGCATCAAAACAAACGATGATCAAAGTACTGGAGCATTTTTTCTTAGAAAGAAGTCACATCCTCAGAAGAGCCTGTCCCCTGTCAGCATGGTCCATAGTGGCACCCTTGCTGTGTGTGAGGAAGCAGTGATCTCTCTGCAGAGGTCCAACACACTCCCTGCTAGGTCAGAGCCAAAGTTCTACAATCACCTGGAGCATGAGCTTTGCTTATTACGGAGCTATAGATCTGACCCAGTTTGGGGCATTGTAAACCTCCAACCTTAGGGACTACTTTTTCCACACAGAGAGCAAGGGTACCACCCTTCAGCTGCTGGCAGAAGACAGGCTTTTCCATCAGGGCTGTAGCTGCTCTGGAAAGAAAACAAAACAAACTACAAGACATCAAACACCTTTTGTTTCACTTCAAATGCATTTAAACTGAAAGTTAAATTTAGCTTTAATCTGTATGACCTCTACATTGTAACCAGCACATTAAAAATAAAAACCTGACAACCCCCCCTCCCCCCCCCCAAAAAAAACCCACACATCATAGAATTACATACCGTCCACGAATTATGTTTTCTTGAAGGATCTCTTGAATAATATTCCCAATGTTGGACACGTTGACTTTGTTAATGAGACCATTAATTGACTTCTTTAATGCTTCCCAGCTCATTCTCTGATAAGCTAAGCTGTTGAACAAGAACAAAGCGTTAGCACACGAGAACCCAAAGTCATTGTACAATATAACCTCAGTACTTCTATAAAGCAGTATTGTAGCCATAACTTGACTTGCTTAGAGTTGTTACTTAACTTGTCAATACTTAAAAGGGAATCCATAGTTATTTTGTACATATTGGCATTTATTATTAATTATACTCACAACTAAAAAATAAAATGGTGTTATTATATTTTTTTTAGTGAAGTAAGTATTGCAATATTAATATTCTGTATTCTGCTTTTGAATCAGCAGGTGGAGCTTTAAGCGTCTTTTCACATCTCCCTAAATTTCTTTAGCTCAATCGAAACATTTTATACATGAACGTCATTGAGTCAGAGCAGTGACTCCACCCCCTCCCTTCCCAACACTCCTACCAGTGGTTCAGCAAGAAGCATCATGTATGAAAGGAGAAAACTAGCAACGTGCTCTCTTTAGAAAACCCACAGTGTTCTGGAAATCCTTTGTCATAGATGAAATGTTTATTGTGAAAAAAAGATGGTATATAGAAAATAAAATAAGACAGATATAAAAGATCAGCTTAACCACTTCACCTCAGGAAGATTTACCACCATTCATGACCAGGTCATTTTTTTCCTGGCACTGCATTACTTTAAACTGACAATTGCGGAGTCGTGCGACATTATACTTAAATAAAATTTAATTTTTTCCCCCACAAATAGAGCTTTCATTTCTTATTTTTTGCGCTATAAACAAAAAAATAGCGACAATTTTGTGGGAAAAAAAAAAAAAAAAGAATTTCTGCTATAAAAAACATCCAATAATTATTTTTTTAAAAATATCAAAATTTTTTTTATCAATTTAGGCCAATATGTATTCTGCTACATTTTTTTTTTTTATCAAAAAAAAAAAAAAAAAAAACAATAAGCGTATATTGATTGGTTTGTGCAAAAGTTATAGCATCTACAAAACTTTGGGATATATTTATGGAATTTTTGTTTGTTTTTTTACTAGTAATGGCAGTGATCAGTGACTTATAGCGGGACTGCGATATTGCAATGGAAAAATCTGACATTTACCGACACTTTTTTTGGGAACCAGTGACACCAATACAGTGATCAGTGCTAAATATATGTATATATGCACTGTACTGACACTGGGTGGGAAGGGGTTTTCAGAGCAATCAAAGGGTTAACTGTAGGGCTGAAACAACTAATCGATTAATCGTCAACTAATCGATTATGAAATTAATCGATTACTATTTTCATAATCGATTAATCGACCAGTAACAATGAGGTTAAAAAAAAAAACTGTGCTTTTTTGGTTCAATATACTTCAATGGAGAAGCTGTAGAAAAGCATGCAATGCGTTTTTGCAGCAATTGGGGTTTTTTAATCTGCCCAACAACAAATTGGCGAAAAAAAGTATCTCTCTTCTGTCTGTTATTCTCAGAGTGGATTAAATATTTTGCTCCCTAACCATATAGTTGGTTATTTATATTTACCACTGCATAGAGATATTTAAGAATAAATTGCCTTTTTTTTTTAAACTTTACATATTAACTAAATTATACACCACACTTTTTTTTAAAGGTTATTAACCAATTAATCGATTATTCGAAACAATAAATCGGCCAACTAATCGATTATGAAAATAATCGTTAGTTGCAGCCCTAGTTAACTGTGTGCCTAACCAGTTTTTAATACAGTGTGGAAGGTGCTTTTACTAAGGCAAGACAAGGATCCATGTCTTCCCTCCTGTCAGAATGGCAATCTGCCTTGTTTACATAGGCTCAGTCTTCAGTGAGCAGTCACCCGCTCTCTGCGCTTCCCCTCCAGTGCTCACTGGAGAGCTGGGATGTGGAGGGGGTGAAAGTGACTGGCTCAGGCATCTGGGTGGATCCTAACTGTAAAGTTGGGATCAATCCAGAGGCTGGAACAGCTGAGTGACGTCAGCCGACACTTTAAGCCTTTTACTGCACTCCTGTGATCCATAGGAGAAGTATAGCCAAAAAAAAAAACATTGGTCATACATCTCCTTTAACTGCACAGTGATCTTCATATGCACTCTGGTAGTGTTCATTAACAGAAAGTTAAAATAGTTTAGTTTTTTTTCTAAGGATATTTCATTTTTGAACTATTGTTTGATGCTTATTTTTAAAACATATATACAATTTTTGTTAGCTTGCTATGGGGGCACCCAAGTGTGTTTACACACACAGATCCACGTTCCTGCTATGTCACAAGAAATCGCGGGCGCCTGGACATCGCGGCCGCACACATCGGCTCCTTGGTGACACTGCGGGCGCGGCTCCGACAGCGCGCGGGAGTGCCCCCTATACTGCCGGGAAGCTGAGGACGTCATATGACAAATGGAGATCCCATCTGCGGACCTCATATGACAATGGGCGGGATGTGAAGTGGTTAAATGACAAACATGTTATACTTTTCCTGCTCTGTGCAGTTGGCTTTGCACAGGGCAGCCCGGATCCTCCTCTTCTCGGGTCCCTCTTCGCTGCTCCTAGCCTCTCCCTCCTGTTAAGTGCCCCACAGCAAGCAGCTTGCTATGGGGGCACCCAAGCCAAGTTAAAGCTCTGTGTGTTCATTCAGACACAGAGCTGCCATTCGGCCCCACCCCCTCTCTCTCCTGAATGGCTGGCGCGGGAGCCAATGGTGCCGCTGCTGTGTCTCAGGTTTCTGATGGGGCTCAGGTAAGTATTAGAGGGTGCTGGGGAGGCTGCTACACAGAAGGTTTTTTACCTTAATCATGCATAGAATGCATTAAGTCAGGGCTTGACAAATTTGCTTGGAATCTAGGAGCCAGCTAAAAAAGTTAGGAGCCAGGTTTTTTTTTTTTTTTTTTTTAACGACGACAACTGACAGGTGGCACTGGGCACCGTAGGACGTCCCTCCCAGAACCTTGCTCCATTCGGGAACATCTGTGACCGCCAGGTCCCGAGGACCCGGCGCATCGCGGTAAACGGCCGCCGATAGCGGCCGTTTACCACGTGATCGCTCTGTCAAATGACGGTGCGATCACATGTACACAAACCGGCGTCACGTCATGACGCTAGTTCCTCCCTCCCCTCTCTGTATCGATCGGTACAGTGAGAGGGGAGAAGCTGAGAGGGGGAGAGATGGGACCAGCGCTGGATGTGTAGTGCCCACAGGGCTGGTCAGTGACAGCTACACTGCCAGCACTGTGCAATACACCGCAATACTCTGCCAATAAATTTTAATAGAAACAATTTTTTTTTTTTTTTACCGAATTTTCAGTATTTTTTGATTTATAGCGCAAAAAATAAAAAACCCAGCGGTGATTAAATACCACCAAAAAGAAATTGTCATTCAAAGTGTGAGAGCACTGAAAGCTGAAAAGTGCCCAGTGGTTAACATTGCATTAGCATTGTTAGAGGTCTTGCAATACCAACGGCCACCACAAGATGGCGCCATATTACAGAAGTATTTCAGAAGGCCGCAAAGCCGCGGCCTAAATTTCTGGCCGGCGCGGCCGGATGCGATCGAACGGCGGGGTCGCTGTCCACAGGTTGACTGGGTACCCCAGCTGCGTCGCCCCAGGCGCCAGGACCCCAAATCTAGTCGCAATTGCGCCCGGGCTTTGTCGAGCCCTGCATTAAGTTAAAAAAACCTTCTGACTTTACAACTCCTTTAAAGTGGAAGTTTAGTCAAAACCTAACTAATGCTAAACCTACTCTCAGCCACATTCTAAGCCTAATCTAACTAACCATGTAAAGAAAAAAAAATTGCTATACTTACCTGTTCTGCAGTCGCTCCGGTCTCAGCAGTGGCTTCAGTGTGTAAGAGAAGAAGCCAACAACGGAAGCCCCAAAGTAACTTCATGAGTGATGTAATTTCCCAGCCGTTGTCGGTTCTCTCCGGCACACAGCATCCACCGCTGGAAACCAAATAGGACCGGCCGCAGATCACGTAATTATAGAGATTATTTTGCTTTACAAGGCTAGGTAGATTAGGCTTAGAATGTGGCAGAGAGTAGGTTTAGCATTAGGTTAGGTTCACTTGGCCAGTGCCCCGAAGACGTCATTGATGACGAAACCTGTCGGAAGTGGACTATGACGACATCATACACACTTCGCTGACTTTTGCAGCTATACACGAGCGGACAGCTTGCTGAAAGTTTAATCTGTGCTGCATACAATCTGTGTTGATTACAAGCCATATGGAGGTAATTCTTACTACTTTTATTAAAAGCTTACCGTTTGATAGGCAGCACTATGGCAGTCTATTTTTTTGAATCCTTTGAGCAACACTGGGATTCCTTGTCGAGTGACAACCGCTTTTTATTAGATGACCAGCTCTTCCTGTCATAACACATGTGCATATGACCATTATAACTTATGGTCTAACACATTCAATAAGGCGTATGCCAAGTGTTTCTTGCTTGTGGTGGATCCTTTCCTCATCTGCA
This sequence comes from Lithobates sylvaticus, assembly GCA_028564925.1. NCBI lineage: Eukaryota > Metazoa > Chordata > Amphibia > Anura > Ranidae > Lithobates > Lithobates sylvaticus. Next base: position 81,423,125 of record CM053031.1, read on the forward strand.
TTGTACAGTGCACTTTCTGGATGGCTGGAAGTCAGTTTAATCTATTTAAAGGACTGTTTGCAAGTTATATGAATTTTTACACATCGATTTGCAGATTTGTGTTCTTTACAGGCTTATTTTTATGCACAAATACTTTGGCACGTTCGCAAGTTATATGTAGATTTTCTAGATCTGCATGTCTACAGGCTGTTATTTTTATGCACAATCACTATTGCACATTTGCAATTTATGTTTATTTAGTATTAGCGCTGCTTATAATTTATTCACAATAGTTAGGTTTTGACTAAACTTCCACTTTAAACCAAAACTGAAGCTTCCTCAAATACTGTTCCTTTCTTCGAAGCATAGCTACTTTCTTACAATGTGCGCCACATCGTTCCGTGAAGTTAACATGCCACCAGCTGGGATGTTTTTGTTTAACTCCTGTTCACTTTCCTTTTCCACCCACCTCTAACCTCAATTAAAGCTTTAGCCTAGAGACAAACCTTGGTCATTGAATTTCTTTTCTTTTATCCTATAATGCATCCAGCCTCCTCACTGCGAGTTAACTGAAATAAGACAAGGTCTATGTGGAATGTTTAGAAAAGGTATTGTAAAGCTTACAAACGTATATGTATGCCTCATGCAGGGATGGAATTCAATCTTTATATTGTTAAAAATATACTGTGAAAAGGTGTTCTGTCTTAATCTTCATACCTGCTCTCGCTGAGAACCTAGTCACCTTCTAACCCACACTTTATTGCTACAATTCCTTTCCTGCAGGTTGCTTTTCTTAATGTGTATGTATATGAAGGCATCCTTTTAGAAATACACCTCTGGCTGCATTATGTAAATCAGCTTTAGAAATTCTTTGCACACATGAGATCCATAAAGCCTGGCTGCTTGGCCTTATGGACTTGGCCTATAAATGGACTGGTTGCCAAGAGAGGCCTTCCACCCGGGAACCAGAAATCCTCTTGGTAACCAGAACATTGAAGACCAGTAGCAAAATCAGCAGTGCAGACATTGTCCATCTCCTCATCTTTGCAGGAAATTCCTGAGGCTTGTTTTACAGTTAAAGCCTCATTCTTGAAGTGGGCATTCTTGCACTGCAAGTTAAAGGCTCATTAAAGTGGTTGTAAACCTCAGACATGAAATATGGACAAAGCATATCCCCTCTATAGTGTATACAGGCATACCCCACTTTTAAGTACACAATGGGGTTTATTTACTAAAGCTGGAAAGTGCAAAATCAGGCTCACTTCTGCATAGAAACCAATGAGCTTCCAGGTTTTATTACCAAAGCCTAATTGAACAAGCTGAGGTTAGAAGCTCGTTGGTTTCTATGCAGAAATGAGCCTGATTTTGGACTTATTTAGTAAATAAACCCCATTGTGTACTTAAAAGTGGGGTATGCCTGTATTTGTCTCAATTAAAAGAGTACTTAAAGCGGAGATCCACCCAATATACAACTAGGTCTTAAACTAAAGACCATATATATGGGAGATGGAGATATAGAGATTATATTTTTTATATTATTTTTTTTTTTTAAATCGTTAACATAAAATGGTACATTTTTTGTCGATCAATGCAAATGCGCTGCACATTTTTTCGAACTATTTACGATCGCTTGATTACGCAATAAAATTCCAACATGACAGATCTTTCTTTTGGCATAAAACTTCTCGAAATGCGCCCCTTAATGTTTCTAAAGTCGAACGCTTGGGCTTATTAAAACGCTTTTTCAAATGATTTTCTATCCATGTATGACCAGTTTAAGTGTTGTTTCTGTCTGCTGCTTCCTTCCTCTGCTATCAGTATGAATCACTTCTGACAAGCTTTTCTGACATCAAGAGAAAAAAAGGAGGGATTTCCAGCACACAGCCTGTGATTGACAGACTCATCTCTGTTCCTGTGATCAGTGTGAAGAGGGGTGTGCCTCTTCCTTCCAATTAACTGTCAGAGCTCTCCTCGCTGAGTGCAATTTCAGCTCCCTGCCCCCCCATTTTTCTGACAGCTCAGACAAGCTTTATAAATTCTGGACTTCTGAAACGAAGAAAAAAATAAAAAATAAAAAAAAAAAACATTTTCGGTCTTTTTCGTTTATTTAGCAAAAAATAAAAAACCCAGTGGTGATTAAACACCACCAAAATAAGTTTAAGCTCCATTTGCGTGAGAAAAAAAAAACTATAAAAAAATAATTTGGGTACAGTGTTGCAGCGTTGAAAGCTGGGAATAGGCCTGGGCAGGAAGGTGGTAAAAGTGCTGGTATTGAAGCGGTTAAGCAGCTGTAACCACTCAACAAAGCATTGATGCTGTCAGGTCAAATATTTTTTTAGGAATTATACACATAAGTAAATACATGTGCAATGCACACATCATTTAAAACCTCTTTATATACATTCCAAGCACTTACAAAACCAGTTCAATAAGTAAATAGTCCATGGAAATGACGACTATCTTTTGGTTCAATACACTTATTGCATAATCTGCAGCACAAGGATTCTTCTATTAGATCTTACAGCCACATAGTGTATTTATCAATATTACTCATGTCTTCTTAATGGCCCATAAAGTGCTGAAATGGCATTCAAGCTTACAAACAGTTATAACATCAGTTTCAGTTTTCCCTTTACAGCCAATGAGGTGTTTATTCACAAACAAGATGTCATTAACATCACATTGTGTGAAAACCAAATATGCGGCAACAAAGCTCCCATCAAACAGTTTATTATAGGCTAGCACAATATTTTAACATGATTCTCTCATTGCTGGCTCCCTACAATGTCTCTAATGACCTACAGGGTGGTGATGTGCGGTCCAATCACTGAATACAAATACTCACAAAATTAGTGATATGTACATAAAATGGCAGCACACTATTAAATGAAAGGATAAGCTCACCTTTGGGGAAAAAAAATTATATATGCACATATTTTTGCAGAAAAACAATGTGGTTTTATTATTTTTTTCCTCCAGGAGATTGCAAAGCATTGCACTCATGATCAGCTGGGGAATCAGGGGGTGCAGGGGCCAGGAGTTGGAGAATGTTACACCCTAAATATGGGTGTAATGTGTAACATGCTGCAAAAGGTGAACTTAGACTTCAACCTTTAAAATTTTAAAGGATCAAAACTAGGGGTGCAACAGATCAAAAAACTCACGGATCGGATCGTTCCTCGGATCAGAGTCACTGATCGGATCATTTTTCGGATCAGCAAATAATAATTGAATTTGCAAAAACCTGTGAAATTCCGCCACTATATAGTCCCCACTGTAATATCCACGTCATCTCCCCCACTGTAATATGGCAGAGTATTGGCACGGTATCGGCAGGGTATTGCAGAGTATCGGCTGGGTAATGCAGAGTATCGGCTGGGTAATGCAGAGTATCGGCTGGGTAATGCAGAGTATCGGCTGGGTAATGCAGAGTATCGGCTGGGTAATGCAGAGTATCGGCTGGGTAATGCAGAGTATCGGCTGGGTAATGCAGAGTATCGGCTGGGTAATGCAGAGTATCGGCTGGGTAATGCAGAGTATCGGCTGGGTAATGCAGAGTATCGGCTGGGTAATGCAGGGTATCGGCTGGGTAATGCAGGGTATTGGCTGGGTAATGCAGGGTATTGGCTGGGTAATGCAGAGTATTGGCTGGGTAATGCAGAGTATTGGCTGGGTAATGCAGGGTATTGGCTGGGTAATGCAGAGTATTGGCTGGGTAATGCAGGGTATTGGCTGGGTAATGCAGAGTATTGGCAGGGTAATGCAGAGTTTGTTTACAAGTGATCGCTCCGTCATTTGACGGAGCGATCACATTGTAAACAGCAGCCGGGTGTACCAAGATGGCCACCGCTCCGGAGCTAGGCCGAAGCCGCGACCTTTCCTAAGGCCGAGGCCGGGGAGCGATCCGCGGATCGCGTGGTGTGCCGATCCGAACAGGGTGACCCGTTTCGGATCACGGATCGGCGACAATCCATTGCACCCCTAATCAAAACGGATATGAGTGACAAACAGCATAATTTCATCAAAAAAAATATTGACACTAGTCCAGTATTAGTATAAGGATCTAAAGTACAGGATGATTAAAAAAAATAAGATGATCAGTATTCATTATCCTAATAAGCATAAAGGACATCCTCATTACATTAAAGTGGATGTAAACCCTCACATATACCCAGTGAACAGCCTCAGATGATACACAGAGATGAAAAACCTCCCAACATAAGTATTACTTGTATATCTAGTGTCTTCATCTTTATATACTGTTTAGAAAGTTCACATCCTGTTAGGAGATTTTCTCTTCCTGGTTAGCGCTGCAGTGAAGCCTGGGCATACAGCCAAGACAGCTGATTGGAGGAAAGGCACACACCCCCTCTCCTCATAGGTAGAGACTTTCAGCTCTGTTTGTTGAATAGTTCAGGGCTCTGCTAATCAATTTATAGCATCCTCCCCAACACAAAACTCAGGCTGCTTTTATCATTTGTGATGGAGAACTTGTCAGACATTCTCAGGCTGATAACAGAACAGAGCAGGAGAAAGCTATGGGACATAGAGCTTTAAAGAGAGATGAGAAAACACTGCAGATATATGTGCCCAGCTCATTTTCATGAAATCGGGTTTACATCCACTTTTAAATGTGTGTTTTAATGTGGCACTTTGCATATGTGGTAAAAAAAAAAAAAAAAGGTAAAATATATAAATAAATCTTATCGTGTTAATTATTTCTCCATATTCCTAATTATTCCTCCATATGAACAAAAAAATATATATGAAAGCTCTACCAAATTATGACGACTGCTATTCATAAATTGTACATAAAAATTATATGCAAGACTCCACCAATTCATATGCTACATCGTCAAAAGTATTGGGACACCAGCTTTTACATGCAGATGAACTTTAATGGCATCCCAGTCTTAGCCCGTAGAGTTCAATATTGAGTTGGCCCACCCTTTGTAGCTATAACAGCTTCAGCTCTTCTGCAATAACCCTGCTCTGCTGTGTTTGGCATTGGCTGTTGCCATAACAGCAGCCAATTATAAAGTGACTGGCAGGTGACGCCGTAGCCCCGCCCCCCTGAGGAAGTTCACAGGAAGTTAAAGCGTACAGGGGGAGAGCAGCGTATGACGTCACCCGCTACTGCCCTTCGAAATCAGACTGATACATGCTTGTTTTATGCCTGTACCAACCGTTTAAAATGTGAGTAGTCCGTGTTTGGACATAAATACATTCTTAATTAATACACAGTGAGCACTTAGATCTTTTCCCTTTTATAATTTATGGTCTGGCGCCCGTATTTATTTCAGAGGAGTCTGGAAGTGAATGTGTGATCCGCTTCAACCCATTTGGTATATTGGGATCTGCTTGCATGACTACCTGTTAGTTCAGGAGTCCATGCACTGAGGTGAGAGTAGATAATAAGACCGGAGGTGGAGTGACTGACACCTAATGTATGAAGGCTTTCTGGGACTTGTTGTCCATCAACTCTCTGGACTTTCTCTTATTATTATACTGATAATACTTTGAGACTTGTTGTTCATCAATGTTTTCTAAGTTTTGTTTGCGCTGCACTTTTAACCTGTTATAATATTTGCTATTTTGGATTTTTGTGAAAATTCTTTAGTGTTCAGCTTGCATACGAGGGGGGGGGGGGGTTGTTTTATATATATTTTTGCGCTGATTGGACCCTTTGCTTTTTATACTTCTGCGAAGGCTGTCCACAAGGTTTAGGAGTGTGTCTATGGGAATGTGTGACCATTCTTCCAGAAGCGCATTTTTGAGGTCAGGCACTGATGTTGGACGAGAAGGCCTCCCAAAAGCTCTAATTCCTCTCAAAGGTGTTCAATCAGGTTAAGGTCAGGACTCTGTGCAGGCTAGTCAAGCGCCTCCACCTCAAACTTGCACATATAGATTTTGCTTTGTGCACTGGTCCAAATCATTTGGTGGAGGGGGGATTATGGTGTGGGGAACTCTTAAGTCGGCAGGAAACCAAGACATTTTGGACAATTTCATGGGAACAGTTTGGGGATGGCCCCTGTTTTAACATGACTGCACACCAGTGCAAAAAGCAAGGTCCATAAAGACATGGATGAGCGAGTTCAGGGTGGAGGAACTTGACTGGCCTGCAGAGAGTCCTGACCTCCACCAGATAACACCAAACATTCCCACAGACACATTCCTAAACCTTGTGGACAGCCTTCCCAGAAGAGTTGGAGATGTTATAGCTGCAAAGGGTGGGCCAACTCAATATTGAACCCTACGGACTAAGCCTGGAATGTCATTAAAGTTCATGTGTCCCAATACTTTTGGTACCTTGTTTAGGTGAATGGGTAGGGGTACAAAGTACCTGATACTCATTCACATAGGGTGGGGGGCCGGGATCTATGGGCTCCCCCGCCCAGACCCCGACAACGACCAGGGTTGTCGGGAAGAGGCCCTTGTCCTCGTCAACATGGGGACAAAGGTGCTTAGATCCGACTTTAGTGATATTCAATGGGCTGAAGTAGGCTCAAAGTAGTGCAGGGACTACTTTGAAGTCGGCACGACTTGAAGTCGTACTAATATGAATGGTAGTCATTGGAAATCTTGGGGAACGCCTTGTCATGCGACTTTGGGAAGGCTGTCCACAAGGTTTAGGAGTTTGTCTATGGGAATGCCCCATTACTTTTGGTAATATAGTGTTAAAGCTGCACAATTAATGGTCAAGAATCGTTATCGCTATCTTGACTAAAGTGTTTCACAATTCTTTCTATGCAAAGAATTCTCTCTGCTCTTCTGAAGCCACAGCCCTCAAAAGAAAGAAAAAAACTGGGCAGTCTGCCAAGAATCCAAACATTCTTTATCAGTTGAACTTAATTATAAACAATGTAACAATTTGTCAATGGAATAGACTTTGTGTGTAAATGAAATTTTTTTAAACCACTTAGGCCTCATGCACACGAGACGCTGTTAAACGCGCGTTCAGAGGCAGTTGGACACTTTTTTCAACTGCACCTGAACGCATGCAATGTTATCCTATGTGTCCATGTACACAGTCTTGTTTTTTCCCGTTTTTATGCAGTTGCGTTTAACCTCGTTTTTCCAGAAGCAAAAAAATGCGTTCAGACACTTTGCTTTTCCACGTTTCATATGCAAAACGCGGCTAAACGCAGGCACCTGCGTTTAGCCGCGTTTGCGCTTATAAGCCTTTTTAAAAAGGAACCCAATTTTTTGACCAGAAAACTCAGAAATATGATGGTAAACCATAAAAAAATACTAGAAAAATTGGTTTAAAATGTCGTAATTAGTTCAGAAAGTTCATAGAGCGTATATACTCACTAATGCATACATGTTTGTGAAATATCCAACGGACATTCGCTGTGCCATCAACGGATGGGTCCAATATCGACGAGCTCTGATTCTGGACCTCTCGTGCAAATTTGCGACGACGTTGCTGCCTCATCAAGAGCAACATCAGGGGGGGGGGGGGGGGGGGGGGGGGGGGGGGGGGGGGGGGGGGGGGGGGGGGGGGGGGGGGGGGGGGGGGGGTGGGGGGGTGGGGGGGGGGGGGGGGGGGGGGGGGGGGGGGCTGGACCTCTCATGCAAATTTGCACGACGTTGCTGCCTCATCAAGAGCTACATCATGATCATTTCCTGACTTATATTCAATACGGGATCCATTTCCAAAAAAAAAAAAAACACAGAAAGAGAGGCAAATGCAAGTGTAAAACTGCTCTCTCTCTGCTGCTGCTCACTCTGATCAAAATGGCAGAAATAGTTAATAATACATGCTTTCTGAGCTTGGGGAGGGTCTATATGATGTTATCTTTAGAAATGCTTATAGACGCAAACGGGGCTAAACGCGACTAAACGCGGCATGAAAACACAGCAAAACGCTTGTTTTTAAACGCAGGTTTCTGCTTTTTAAAACATGCGTTCAGCAGAGTTTGCATCTGCGTCTCGTGTGCATGGGGCTTAGAACCCCCAAACATTAAATATATTTTTTTACTCCTCCGCTTGCTCAGCTGGGATCGCTTCGTTGATCCCCGCTGAGTCCATTTTCATCCGATCCGCCAGATGAAAAATTTTTTTTTACTTAACCACTTGCCGACCGCCCCCTGTATATATACGTCGGCAGAATGGCACGTACAGGCAGAACCACGTACCTGTACGTGCCATTCTTCCGGCGGGTGGGGGGTCCGATCGGACCCCCCCCGGCCGGCGGGGACGGTCGGGATCGCTTCAGGAGCGATCCGGGATGAGGGGACGGCCAGTGGTTTCTGGCCACCCCCTCGCGATCGCTCCTGGCGAATCAGATGCTTCCTCTGTCTGTGTCAATCAAAACACAGGCAGAGGAAGTGATGTCACGCTCGGTGCGCCGGTCTATGTGACCGGAACGCCGAGCTGTGAACATCTAAAGGTTAGTGCACCAACAGTACACTGACACCAGTACACATAGGCACACAAAACACCCCCCTGTCACCCCCAGATCACCCCCCAGATCACCCCCTCCCCCCCCCAGTCACAGTGTCACTAATTGCAGTGATCATTTTTTTACTGATCACTGCATTTAGTGTCAGTGTGACTGTAATAACTGTCAGTGCAGTTAGTTTTAGGTCCAAGGTAGCCCCCCACCCCCCCCTAATAAAGGTTTAACCCCTTGATTGCCCCCCAGGTAACCCTTTCACCCCCTTTTGCCAGTGTCACTAAGCGATCGTTTTTCTGATCGCTGTATTAGTGTCACTGCTGTCGCTAGGTAACCATTTTTTTTTTTTTAGGTAACCGCCATGTTTATATAGGTTCATAAATAGGTTTATAGGTCAGGTACCCCCATATTACAACCTAAATAAAGGTTTTAACCCCTTGATTGCCCCTAGAGTTAACCCTTTCACCAGTGATCACTGTATAACTGTCACTGGTGACGCTGGTTAGCCAGTTAGTTATTTCGTTATTTAGGTTCCCCGTCAGGTTTTTATATAGCGTCAGGTACCCCCATATATTACCTAATAAAGGTTTTAACCCCCTGATTGCCCCTAGTTAACCCTTTCACCCCCTTTTGCCAGTGTCACTAAGCGATCGTTTTTCTGATCGCTGCATTAGTGTCGCTAGGTAACCATTTTTTTTTTTTTTAGGTAACCGCCATGTTTATATAGGTTCATAAATAGGTTTATAGGTCAGGTACCCCCATATTACAACCTAAATAAAGGTTTTAACCCCCTGATTGCCCCTAGAGTTAACCCTTTCACCAGTGATCACTGTATAACTGTCACTGGTGACGCTGGTTAGCCAGTTAGTTATTTCGTTATTTAGGTTCCCCGTCAGGTTTTTATATAGCGTCAGGTACCCCCATATATTACCTAATAAAGGTTTTAACCCCCTGATTGCCCCTAGTTAACCCTTTCACCCCCTTTTGCCAGTGTCACTAAGCGATCGTTTTTCTGATCGCTGCATTAGTGTCGCTAGGTAACCAGTTTTTTTTTGTATTACTGTTACGGGTGACGCTGGTTAGTTAGCTTGTTTTTTATACTGTCAGGGCACCCGCCATTTATTACCCAATAACGGTTTAACCCCCTGATCGCCCGGCGGGTGATATCAATTAGGTTTTAGGGTCAAATAAGGTCTGCGTCGCCCCAGGTTAGTGCCAGTACCGCAAACACCCACGCGCAAAGCATACACCTCCCTTAGTGGCACAGTATCTGAACAGATCAATATCTGATCTGATCAGATCTATACTAGCGTCCCAGCAGTTTAGGGTTCCAAAAAAAAAACGCATTGTTAGCGGGATCAGCCCAGATACCTGCTAGCACCTGCGTTTTCCCCCTCCGCCCAGCCCAGCCCACCCACCCAAGTGCAGTATCGATCGATCACTGTCACTTACAAAACACTAAGCACACATAACTGCAGCGTTCGCAGAGTCAGGCCTGATCCCTGCGATCGCTAACATTTTTTTTGTGGTAGCGTTTTGATTCAGTCGCTTCAGTCAGGAGCTTTTTTACCTGTGAATCTCAAAAAAATAAAAAAAAATAAAATAGTTGTCGTTTTATTGTTCTCTCTCTCACTCTATTCTCTCTCTATTGTTGCTCTTTTTTTACTCCATTCTATTCTGCAATGTTTTATTATGTTTTATTATGTTTTATTATGTTTTATCATGCTTGCTTTTCAGGTATGTAATTTTGTTTACTGTGTGTTTTAGTGTTGAGCATTTTTTTGTTTTCAGGTGCGCCATTCAGTTGCAACGCGGATTTATTTATCTTGACAGCAACAGCGTTTGCTCCCACGATACATAAAGCCGCGACTCCAACGCTGTAGGAGGTGATTTCACCACCACAGTTAAAAAAAAGAGCATATATGCCGAAGCATGGGGGCAGCAGGGGGGGGGGGGAGGAGCGATTGGCTCCTAATGCCACGTACATACGGTCGAAATTCCGACCGTGTGTACACGGCATAACTTTTGCGGGAGGATGCCCCCATGCATCGGCATATATAAATGGTGCATGTATGCCCATCATTAGAAGTGGGTGGATGAAGGGAGGTATTCTAATGGTGGGCATACCCACCAATCAATCTCTTTTTTTCGTTCAGCCAAGAGGCTGCATGAAAAAAAAAAAGATTACAATATATGTCCAGTATGTTGCTGGACTTTGAATGGTTATACCAGAATGATGCCTGCAGGTTTAGGTATCATCTTGGTATCATTCTTTTCAGCCAGTGATCGGCTTTCATGTAAAAGCAATTCTAGCGGGTAATTAGCCTCTAGACTGCTTTTACAAGCAGTGGGAGGGAATGTCCCCCCTCCCGGATATAAACCGCGCCATTGGGAAATTGGGAAAGCATTTTATCACACCAATCTTGGTGTGGTCAGATGCTTTGAGGGCAGAGGAAAGATCTAGGGTCTAATAGACCCCAATTTTTTCAAAAAAAGAGTACCTGTCACTGCCTATTGCTATCATAGGGGATATTTACATTCCCTGAGATAACAATAAAAATCATAACAAAGAAAAAAAATGGAAGGAACAGTTTAAAAATAAAATAAAAAAGCTAAATAAATAAAAAAAAAAACAAAAAAAAAAAAAAAAAGCACCCCTGCCCCCCCTTCTCTTGCGCAAAGGCGTACACAAGCGTTGGTCTGGCGTCATATGTAAACAGCAATTGCACCATGCATGTGAGGTATCACCGCGAAGGTCAGATCGAGGGCAGTAATTTTAGCAGTAGACCTCCTCCGTGAATCTAATGTGGTATCATGTAAAGGCTTTTAAAGGCTTTTAAAAATGTATGTAGTTTGTCGCCACTGCGTGTTTGTGCGCAATTTTAAAGCATGTCGTGTTTGGTATCCATGTACTCGGCCTAAGATCATATTTTTTATTTCATCAAAAATTTGAGCAATATAGTGTGTTTTAGTGCATTAAAATAAAAAAAAGTGTATTTTTTCCACAAAAAATGCGTTTGAAAAATCGCTGCGCAAATACTGTGTGGAAAAAAAAAAATGCAACACCCACCATTTTAATCTGTAGGGCCTTTGCTTTAACAATATATATAGTGTTTGGGGGTTCAACGTAATTTTCTTGCAAAAAAAAAATATGTTTTCATGTAAACAAAAAGTGTCAGAAAGGGCTTTGTCTACAAGTGGTTAGAAGAGTGGGTGACGTGTGACATAGGCTTCTAAATGTTGTGCATAAAATGCCAGGACAGTTCAAACCCCCCCCAAATGACCCCATTTTGGAAAGTAGACACCCCAAGCTATTTGATGAGAGCAATGTTGAGCCCATTAAATATTTTTTTTTTTTGTCCCAAGAGATTGAATAATGAAAAAAAAAAAAATATATATTTTTTTTTACAAAAAGTTGTCACTAAATGATATATTGCTCAAACATGTCATGGGCATATGTGGAAATACACCCCAAAATACATTCTGTTGCTTCTCCTGAGTACGGGGATACCACATGTGTGGGACTTTTTGGGAGCCTAGCTGCGTACGGAACCCCAAAAACCAATCACCGCCTTCAGGCTTTCTAAGGGTGTAATTTTTTTATTTCACTTCTCACTGCCAATCACAGTTTCGGAGGCCATGGAATGCCCAGATGGCATAAAACCCCCCAAAATGACCCCATTTTGGAAAGTAGACACCCCAAGCTATTTGCTGAGAGGTATTGTGAGTATTTTTCAGATCTCGCTTTTTGTCACAAAGTTTTGAAAATTGAAAAAAAAAAAAAAAAAAAATTTTTTTTTCTTTACTTTATTCATTTTCAAAAACAACTGAGAGCTGTAAAATACTCACCATGCCTCTCAACAAATCGCTTGGGGTGTCTACTTTCCAAAATGGGGTCATTTGGGGGGGTTTTGTGCTATTTTGGCATTTTATGGCCTTCGAAACGGTGATAGGTAGTGAGGAGTGAAATCAAAAATTTGCACCCTTAGAAATCCTGAAGGCGGTGCTTGGGTTTCGGGGCCCCGTACGCGGCTAGGCTCCCAAAAAGTCCCACACATGTGGTATCCCCATACTCAGGAGAAGCAGCAAAATGTATTTTGGGGTGCAATTCCACATATAACTATGGCATGTGTGAGCAATATATCATTTAGTGACAACTTTTTGAAAAAAAAAAAAAAATCTTTTTTATTTTTGTCTTTATTCAATCACTTGGGACTAAAAAAAAAAATATTCAATGGGCTCAACATGCCTCTCAGCAAATAGCTTGGGGTGTCTACTTTCCAAAATGGGGTCATTTGGGGGGGTTTTGTACTTCTCTGCCATTTTAGCACCTCAAGAAATGAAATAGGCAGTCATAAATTAAAAGCGGTGTAAATTCCAGAAAATGTACTCTAGTTTGTAGACGCTATAACTTTTGCGCAAACCAATAAATATACGCTTATTGGCATTTTTTTTACTAAAGACATGTGGCTGAATACATTTTGGCCCAAATGTTTGACTAAAATTGAGTTTATTAGATTTTTTTTATAACAAAAAGTAGAAAATCTCTTTTTTTTTCAAAATTTTCGCTCTTTTTCCGTTTATATCGCAAAAAATAAAAATCACAGAGGCAATCAAATACCATCAAAAGAAAGCTCTATTTGTGGGAAGAAAAGGACGCAAATTTCGTTTGGTTACAAAATTGCATGACCGCGCAATTACCAGTTAAAGTAGTGCAGTGCGAAATTGAAAAAAGACCTCTGGTCCTTTGGCTGCCAAATGGTCCGGGGCTGAAGTGGTTAAATAAGTGAAAAGATTCTCCATAATGTAAAACCGCCATATATTTTTATTTAAAAATAGAACATTTATGCGCTCATATTTTTTATGACCTAAAACAGCGTAGCAAATTCAATAGGTTTCTCTATGGTACTTCCGGCCATGACACGTAGGGAGGAGCCAGGTGACGTCACTTCTGGACCAGAAGTTCCATAGAGAAACAGTGAATTTGCTACGCTGTTTTAGGTTATAAAAAAATATGAGCGTATAAATGTTCTATTTGTAAATAAAAATATATGACCATTATACAATATGGAGAATCTTTTCACTTATTCATGATCCAATCTGGGAGACAAGCGGAAATGAGTAATAGAAGTGAAGATACACGGGCAGTGCACGAGAGACCCTAGCACTAAGAAGTGTGCTGGCAAGCTGCCATCCACACTATATTTTTGGAACATGTGGTGATCACTTACATACTATTGGATATAACAGGTGACACAAATCTGAAGTGACAGATAAAAAGAACAATTGATTTATGAAATTGCACATGCTAAAGATTTACCTATGGGAATGTATATGTATTAATTGATTGTTCACAGTGTATGAATTAAAATTTAGCTGGTTGACACATTTTGCACAAAAGGTTCAATCTAATTTATGGGTAACAAATGGCCACTGCCCCCACCTATAACTGGCCTTCACAGCAAGGAGCACATGAACGGGCAATGCATACAAAACAAGAGAAGATTCCCATCTCAACTCACCAACCAGTCTGCTACCAACCAAATTAACCTTAAATTAAGCATTAAAAACAGGGGTTTAAAGCGGGATTCCACCCTAAAGTGGAACTTCTGCTTTTCGGAACCCTCCCCCCCTCCGGTGTCACATTTGGCACCTTTCAGGGGGGGGGGGGGTGCAGATACCTGTCTAAGACAGGTATCTGCACCCACTTCCGGGCATAAACTCCCACGGGAGTTTACGCCACTTCCTGTCCTGGCGTGCTGTCTGCCGGGACACACACGTGTCCCAGGCAGACAGCGCTGACGATTCTCATTGCGCTTCGCGACTCGCGCATGCGCAGTAGGGAACCGGGAAGTGAAGCCACTTCCTGATTCACTCACTGAGAATGGCGCCGGCAGCAGCAGAGCCGATCGATTGATCGGCCTCTGCTGCCCACATCGCTGGAACCTGTGACAGGTAAGTGTCCATTTATTAAAAGTCAGCAGCTGCAGTATTTGTAGCTGCTGGCTTTTAATTTTTTTTTCTTCCAGGTACCGTCCAGCTTTAAATTAGCACACATTTGCAAATACATGCGTAAGCTGCAAGAGCCTCTCCACAACACCCCGATCTCTGGTTTTGTTTTGTATGCGTTGCCCTTTCATGTGCTCCTTGCTGTGAAGGCCAGTGCCCATTTGTTTGTTACTGATGATATACTGGTGAAGGCACACACTGGACACCTTTGCTGCCATTGTGCTATGTGTCCATTGTGCCCCTGTGCCTTTAATAAGGGGTGGGCTACCTCTGGCTCACCTGCCCTTCATCTATCCATTAGAATGCCTGTGTGTCCACTGTGGAGACTCACACAAATTTACAAGAGTTAGGACTTCATAAATATCGGGGGGGGGGGGGGAGCAGTTGAGTGGCTCTGCAAATGTGTGCCAACTAAACCCCTGTTTTTAACGCATACTGTTAGACAGGTTAATTCAATTGGTAGCAGACTAGTTGGCAAGTTGAGCTTGGAATTTTCTCTGGTTTTGTTTCAATCTAAATTTATAGCTGCATATAGCATCATTAAATGAATGGATATATTTATTTGCACAAGCACTGGGAGCACTATTTAGGTTTGGATTGCACTTTATATCTGTATACATATGAAATTGGATTGCAATGCACTATTTATATGAATTGGTGGATATACATTTGTTATATAGTATAAATATATATACCGTATATACTCGAGTATAAGCCAAATTTTTCAGCACATTTTTTTGTGCTGAAAGTGCCCCCCTCGGCTTATACTCGAGTCAAGCACTTTTCTGCAGCAAAAAAAAAAAAATTTCCGACCCGACTTTGGGGCCCCGTATCTCGGGGCCACTTGGGTCTAGGAGTCCCAAATTTTGTGTGCCAACCCAGTGGACCTAGCACTATAACATAGCACTAGTTCCTAGCACTAAGTGGCCCCGAGATACGGGGCCCCAAAGTCGGTTCGGAAAATGTCATTCTCTGCTGCAGAAAAGTGCTTGACATTTTCTGACCCGAATTTGGGGCCCCATATCTCGGGGACACTTGGAGCTAGGAACCCCAAATTTGGCATTCAAACCCAGTTGAACTAGCACTACAACATATCCAAAGATGGGGTTCCTAGCACTAAGTGGCCCCGAGATACAGGGCCCCAAAGTCGGTTCAGAAAATGTCATTCTCTGCTGCAGAAAAGTGCTTGAGATTTTCTGACCCGAATTTGGGGCCCCATATCTCGGGGACACTTGGAGCTAGGAACCCCAAATTTGGCATTCAAACCCAGTTGAATTAGCACTACAACATATCTAAAGATGGGGTTCCTAGCACTAAGTGACCCTGAGATACAGGGCCCCAAATCGGTCAACTGTGTCCATCTGCATGGGCACAGGGAGGCTGCAAATGGGCATCGTTGACCCTCTTTTCCACTTACAGTAGCTGCGCATTTCTCACCCTAGGCTTATACTCGAGTCAATAAGTTTTCCCAGTTGTTTGTGGTAAAATTAGGTGCCTCGGCTTATATTCGGGTCGGCCTATACTCGAGTATATACGGTATATTGAAATTGGCGGTCTTACATACTATTTATGAATTGTAGTCGTAATTTGGTAGAACGTTCATACAGTTTTTTGTTCATATAAAAAGGAAAAATTTATCGTGATTACATTTAAACTTTTTTTTTTTTAACACCATATAAGCAAAGCGCCACATTAAAACACATATTTGACTTACTTCACATCAGTATCATTCATTCTGTGTAGAGTGGCAGCACAA
Organism: Lithobates sylvaticus; assembly: GCA_028564925.1. Taxonomy (NCBI): domain Eukaryota; kingdom Metazoa; phylum Chordata; class Amphibia; order Anura; family Ranidae; genus Lithobates; species Lithobates sylvaticus. Next base: position 81,439,270 of record CM053031.1, read on the forward strand.
CAAAGGATCCCCCATAAAAATATCCTTATTACATTGGCTTTTTACAATCAGGCCTGATGTAAAGAGATTTAGTGGCTTAAAGAAGTATAATCACTTTTTTTTTTGTAACAGTATTCAGTTTACAATGGGACAAAGTACATGTAGTACTTTGTCCCATATTCCTAGGTTCCCTATAATGCGAGCTGCGATGTCCAACAGGGTCCCTCTGGTCAGCATATGGCCGCCCAACACTGCAACTAGCAGGGAGGTGCCTGCTTTGCTAGCGAGTGCCTATTTCCGGCTACCAGCACTTGTTCAAGGCAAGCAGAGGTGAAACTGACAAGAGGTCTTACAGGCTAGGAAGGAGGCTGGAAGTGTGAAAGCGTGTGCACTACTAACAGCCACTCAGAGCTGGTCTCTGTGGATCCTGCCAGAGATATAGACGCATTTGTGATATACAGTGCTTGGTGCACTTGCCTTCTGCATTCAGTGAGTGGGCCAGTTTGCATTTACTGTTCATTTAAATAGCAAGAAATGATTTTTAAGTTGAGGTGATACTTCTTTATTATCTGCTATACTTGGGTTCAGCTTTAACTTACACTGCAACTAACATGGCCATTCCGTCCAGTAGGCTGCAAGGTGTTATTGTGTCATATGCATAGTATATTTGGCTCAGAAAGTGTGCCAATTCCAGATCTCTCAATCCTGATGGAAAGTCTTTATATAATATTATATATCTATATATAATTTATTAAAAAAAAAAAAATAAGTCAATGCAGTCAGGGTGCTTGCTGCAAAAATGTGCCCAACCGGGACACAAAATTAGAATGCGATTCTTTCCAAAATAAAGGTTTGGATTGCATATCAGTGGAATATTATCCAAAACTCAAATTGCCTCTGTTGGCAATTATCAGATTGCACTGTTTTCAGCCATCTCTGAGGATTACAAAACACCTCTCATCTATGTTATGAAGAAGTGGAGGCGTCTTTAGTTCTGTCCTAGAGTGACACGACTGCTGCTCCATACAGTACAGTGATTAGGAACTGCCTCCCTATGACAGGAAGTTACTGACAGAACTACTCAATGAAAAATAAAATCTTTTCATAGGTTTAGATGTGTTTTAATCTTCCATCAGAACAACTATATTAAATTGAACATTCAGATGATGAAAGTATACGCATACTGTGGTGTTAAGGGACTAGTTTGGCAAGAGCCCTACAAACTTCCTTATGCAGACAGACAAAACATTCACTGAAAAAAGAGGCACTTACCTGCTCTTATCAGTTATTTGCTCTTGCATCATACGCAGCTTGGCAGGGGGAATATAAGCTCCTCCAGTCCGGGTAAGGATGGGATCCAGTTCCTCTTTCTTTTTCTTTATTGGAGGTTCTGCTAAACCCAGATCTTCTGACCTCTGCTCACTATTTCCAGTCGGTGGAGATTTATTGTTCCGTTTTCGGTCATAGTCTGCTTCTGGGCCTCTTCTTGAGAAGTCTCTTCCCCACTCCCTGTCTGGCTCTCTTCTTGTCCTGTCTCCATCTGGATCTCTTCTTGATCTGTCTCTATCAGATTCTCCATCTGGATCTCTTCTTGATCTGTCTCTATCAGATTCTCCATCTGGATCTCTCCTTGATCTGTCTCTATCAGAGTCTCTGTCTGGGTCTCTTCTCCATCTGTCTCGCTCAATGTCCTTATCTGGATCTCGTCTTGATCTGTCTCGTTCATAGTCCTTACTTATATCTTTTCTTGATCTGTCCCGCTCAGGGTCTCTCTCCAGATCTTCTTTTCTCGATCTGTCATACTCCCTGTCCCTTACCTTCCACCTACAACAAAATAAAAAGATTAACAGTAATGTACACTAAACCAGAGAAACAATATATAAACACTTAAAGGAACACAACTTTTTTGAACATTTAAATAATTATCCACAGATTTACTCCAAAGACCTTTGTCATTACCAAAATATTATCCTGCGTACCCAGGAATACCTAATCCAAACTAATAGAGAAAAATTACAAGGACTGCCTGCTTTGCAAAAGAACAAACACTTGCCTTGTATTCTCTGACCGGTCATTTCTCCCATTTCTTGGCCGATCATCATCATCATCATCATCATCATCATACCGGTCACGATTAGAGTAACCTCTACGATCATATGGAGAGAGTGATCGATCTCTGTCTTGATACCTGCAAGAAATTTTAGTAAGGTAAATAATGGAAAGCACTGTACTGCATGCCCCGTAAATCTGTTCTACCTGAGATCTGACAGTTTTATCATAAAGACGTCTTTCTGAATTCTAGAAACATTAAATTTTCAAATGTTACATTGCACTCCATCACCAGAATTCATAATTAGAATGAAAAAGTAAACATCATATCTTTCTCTTTGACATAAAAGGAAAACTATTCAACCTCATTGGGAACCTTGTCTAAATGATGTATTGGGATGTGTGTTTAAAGAGAAGTTCCAGGCAGAAAACAAAATCAGTGACCTGTTAAGAGTATTCAGGCCACTATGCTGAAGTCAGAACAACATTATCTACAATCCTTCCCTACAATGCCCAAATTTCGTCAGATTCCTGCTAAATTGTCAGAAATTCAAACTGTGGGTTACCCTGTTGGCACTACCCAGTTTGACAAAACTTCAGTTAAAAGGAGAAGCATGGCCAAAACTTTTTTGGCTGTACATCTATAGATCACATAAGTGCAGTTTCCAGCAGACAGCGGGCTAAAGTCCACTGTTGGCTGACATCACTCAGCCACTCCAGTCAGGATTCACCCAGATGGCTGGGCAGGCAACTCACTGGGAGACTGAGCAAGCCACTCCCTCCCTAGTTCGGCGCTCCAGTGAGCACTGGAAGGGCAGAGCCAAGAGTCGGTGACTGACAGTCATTTCTCTCTGATCAGAGCGGAGAACTCAGCGATCAGCAGTGTTTGATTACTCAGTTCTCAGTGCAGAGGCAGCAAGGGATTGGTGCTGCCTCCACCTAGGTGAGTATACATATTTTTTTGTGGAAACCCCAAACTTCGTTTTTAGAAAGTCGAAGTAGCTAGGTGGAAAATGTTTGGCCAATCAGACGCAGTCACTGTTCAGGCATTCAGGCAGCCACGGATGCTGACACTATCTGGAAACAACAGCCAACGATGCAGATTCCACCACCCACAGTATTTAACGTGATTTCTCTAGTTCAGCCACAAGCTAGCATAAGACCCACTTCTGTGAAGGACAACAGCAGCTTTCTGTCAGTAACAAGGGCTATCATCTAGCCTCCTGATAATGCAGAGAGAGGGGCAGCTAGAAGAGCGAGTGATGAGGACTAGGAATTAAGGGACTTTGAACGCTGAGGAGAAGCCAGGAAGACATCCCCAATATGATATCTTCTGAGTGATGGCACAACCTCCAGCCCTCCAAGGGAGAAGGTCAGTGCATTAGGATAAGGGATATGTGGGGAAATACTGCGCCAAACCTAAATACACTGTAGCAGCTAGCACAACAATTAGACGTGAATTGTGCAAAAAAAATATATAGAAAAGTGCAGCACAAGTGTCCCTGATTTTCACAAACGGCCACACAAGAAAAGGATAGCCTGTGTGCAGTACTGTGAGGCAGGAATTTCTTTGGTGGGTGTCCCCATAGATGGGGGTGCCAGTAGGATTTCTCCACTGGTATGTGCAATCACAACCCTGAAGGGTAGTGTTGTAATGGTGAAAACAAAAATAAGGAAAAACAATATCAGATCATTAACCAAATTATAAAATTGAAAAAAACAGTTAACCTCTAGTTGAGAGAGGCATGTATTCAGTGTCCTTCTAGGGAGAAAAAAAACGTAAGTTTCTATACAGCATGCGTCTTTTTTCCAAATTGCAGTAAGAGGAATTCAACTCCCTAAAAATCGCACCAAAGGTTATGGTGCGATATCACATCAATCAAGATGTGAAAAAGGCAGATAAAAGAACTGCAACAGAGAAAACTTCAAAAAGTTCAAAGTTCTAAAGCATTCAATGACATAAAAGGAAACTGCAGTATTATCACTAGGTTAGAAACATTGCATTTAGCATTTGGCATGTGTTTGATTAGACATCACATCAAATGATTAAACTAGATGAAGTGTTTTCCTTGTAAATATCTCAACAATCTAGAACATAAAATGACATGGTGTATCGTGATTGTGATAATAAATGGAAAAACAAAAAGGGGTGGTCAGCAATGAAAGGTCAGCATCAAGCAAAGAAACTCTCATGCTAAGGTTAAATGTAAAGCTAGAGATAAAAAATAAAGTAAAACATATGAGTAGTCCGTTCTCAAGGTGTATTTTTCAGCTGAAGTGATATAGCTGTGTTCACAAAGTCCTCAGAGGGGTACAATATGTCACTGGAGGTGCTCTGGGTTTGCGATCAACTTATTGGACTCTATACGTAAATGAAGCAAAGGATGGGTACCCTTACCGGAACTGTTGGACTCACAGACCACTCGGTGGTGAGTCAATAGGGCTTAGGCCGGATACACCGGATTGGTGGTAGGTGTGTTGTAGTCCGCCAAATCGACTGGAGTATTACCCGAAGTATGTCCACTTACCAACATCTCGTTAGGGGGTCCCGGTAGGAAGATAGTGGACAGAGTCCTTGTGAGGGTCCTCATCCACGGTGGTTCAGGCAAGGAGAAGAAAGAAAAGGAGGCAACTCCTCATAGTGTAACTACCAACTTTCAATTGGTGTTTATTGATTAAAAAGTATTTAAAAACAATTTTCTTTGCGCAAAAGAAAGTAAAAAATAGTGGCTTAGGTAGACATCCAACCCGACATGTTTGCCTCCTGCAGGCTTCAACTGGGGTACCAGGCGAAACATGTCGGGTTGGATGTCTACCTAAGCCACTATTTTTTACCTTCTTTTGCGCAAAGAAAATAGTTTTTAAATACTTTTTAATCAATAAACACCAATTGAAAGTTGGTACTTACACTATGAGGAGTTGCCTCCTTTTCTTTCTTCTCCTTGCCTGAACCACCGTGGATGAGGACCCTCACAAGGACTCTGTCCACTATCTTCCTACCGGGACCCCCTAACGAGATGTTGGTAAGTGGACATACTTACTTCGGGTAATACTCCAGTCGATTTGGCGGACTACAACACACCTACCACCAATCCGGTGTATCCGGCCTAAGCCCTATTGACTCACCACCGAGAGGTCTGCGAGTCCAACAGTTCCGGTAAGGGTACCCATCCTTTGCTTCATTTACGTATAGAGTCCAATAAGTTGATCGCAAACCCAGAGCACCTCCAGTGACATATTGTACCCCTCTGAGGACTTTGTGAACACAGCTATATCACTTCAGCTGAAAAATACACCTTGAGAACGGACTACTCATATGTTTTACTTTATTTTTTATCTCTAGCTTTACATTTAACCTTAGCATGAGAGTTTGTTTGCTTGATGCTGACCTTTCATTGCTGACCACCCCTTGTTTTTCCATTTATTATCACAATCACGATACACCATGTCATTTTATGTTCTAGATTGTTGAGATAATTACAAGGAAAACACTTCATCTAGTTTAATCATTTGATGTGATGTCTAATCAAACACATGCCAAATGCTAAATGCAATGTTTCTACCCTAGTGATAATACTGCAGTTTCCTTTTACGTCATTGAATGCTTTAGAACTTTGAACTTTTTGAAGTTTTCTCTGTTGCAGTTCTTTTATCTGCCTTTTTCACATCTTGATTGATGTGATATGAGATTGAGTTGAATTCCTCTTACTGCAATTTGGAAAAAAGACGCATGCTGTATAGAAACTTACGTTTTTTTTCTCCCTAGAAGGACACTGAATACATGCCTCTCTCAACTAGAGGTTAACTGTTTTTTTCAATTTATAATTTGGTTAATGATCTGATTTTGTTTTTCCTTATTTTTGTTTTCACCATTACAACACTACCCTTCAGGGATGTGATTGCACATACCAGTGGAGAAATCCTACTGGCACCCCCATCTATGGGGACACCCACCAAAGAAATTCCTGCCTCACAGTACTGCACACAGGCTATCCTTTTCTTGTGTGGCCGTTTGTGAAAATCAGGGACACTTGTGTGACTATTTGAGCAGTGCATTAGGATAACTAAGTAATACCAGCTGCAGTTTGAGATCTATAGCAAAAACGTATGACCATGAAGTCAAAGCAACAGGTTCACATATACTGCACTCTCCATTGACAAAAGTAAAACAGGTAGGTACACTTGCCGGCACAACATTAATTACATGCCACATGGATTCCTGAATAAATGGCACCATGGCAAGAGCATCATTTTTTATTAAATAAACACACAGACTATACAAAATAATGAATACTGCATACCTGTCCTCTGGAGAGGAACTTCTTCGACGAGAGCTGTAGGAGTCATGCTTGTCATAACTGGAGGAACGCTGAAATTTTCAGAAAATATGTCAAGGTCATTTAGAATGTACACATTTTTGGAAAAAACAATCCATTTTATACAAAGAGAAAGAACAGTTTGAAAAAAATGCAAGATAGATTTCAAAGTAATTACAAAGATACAGAAAAATTACGTATATACTAGAGTATAAGCCGATCCAAATATAAGCCGAGGCACCTAATTTTACCACAAAAAAATGGGAAAAACGTATTGACTCGAGTATAAGCCTAGGGTGAGAAATGCGCAGCTACTTTAAGTGGAAAAGACAGTCAACAATGCCCATTTGCAACCCATAGGTCCCCCCAAACTTCAAACTCGGTAGTTAAGGGTTCCTAGATGCCCCCTAGCTGCAGCCAAAAATTTGGGGTTTCTGGACCCAAAGGGTCCCGAAATGATATTGCTGCAGATGGACACAGTTGACCGAATTTAAGGCCCCGTATCTCAAGGCCACTTAGTGCTTAGTGCAGACCCAGTGGAACTAGCACTACAACATATCCATAGCTGGGGCTCCTAGCACTAAGTGTCCCCGAGATACGGGGCCCAAAGTCGGTTCAGAAAATGTCAAGCACTTTTCTGCAGCAGAGAAAGACATTTTGCGAACCGACTTTTGGGCACCGTATTTCGGGGCCACTTGGTGCTAGGAACTTGGTGTGGAAACCCAGTGGAACTTGGTGCTAGGAACCCCAAATTTGGTGTGGTAACCCAGTGGAACTTGGTGCTAGGAACCCCAGCTTCGGATATGTTATTGTGCTAGTTCCACTGGGTCTGCACACCAAATTTGGAGTTCCTAACACCAAGTGGCCCAGAGATACGAGGCCCCAAAGTCGGTTCGGAAAATGTCATTTTCTGCAGCAGAAAAATGCTTGACGAGTATAAGCCGAGGGGGGCATTTTCAAACCAAAAAAATGTGCTGAAAAACTCGGCTTATACTCGAGTATATATGGTAAGTATTATATACATAATGTGCCATTTACTATGACTTTCCTTAGGCTGTCTGAGATTGAGAAAAGATATAGAGATTTTGTTAGGGTCTATTCACACTTGTGACATTGTGATGTTTTTACAGGTTACCAGTTTAGAGTTACAGAGGGGATCTTGCGCTAGAATTATTGTTCTCGCTCTAACGTTCTCTACTATACCTCACATGTGTGGTTTGAACGCTGTTTACATATTCGGGAGCAGCCTATGTATGCGTTTGCTTCAGCGTGCGAGCACGAGAGGATGGGGGTGCTTTAACTTATGTTTTTTTTCTTTATTGTTCATTTTATTTTTTTACAATTTCCATTTAAGTTTATAATGTAAATGACGTTTTTTAATGTAAATATTTCTTGTAATAGGAAAAGGGCATGACAGGTACTCTTTACAGAGATCTCGGGTCTAACGAAAAAAAAACACCACACAATCTCAGGCCTCCCAGCAAAAAAACTTCAGTGTTTACATCTGCTGGCACCAGAAGTGACGTCATGATGTCACTTCCGGCCTCCGAGAGTCTTAGAGATGGCCAGGGACCATTTAGTCCACAGTCAGCTCTATGGTAAACCACCACCAGCGGCGGATTCATTCTCCAGCTCCCTGATCGCACAGGCGAGCCAGGAGAAGCACCGGAGGGCGGCAGGAAGGGGCTGAACAACCGCTATGATTGCTTTTACATAGCAACTTCTTCGCCTGCTGAAGAAAAAAAAATCTCCACTTCAACCTAAGGACGCCATATGATGACCACCTAAAGTTAAGTGGTTAATGCCTACACAAAAAGCAGAAATTACCCTTCCACCAGTGCTGCATGATCCTGGATAAAATGAGGATCACAATCTTTTTTTGCTTAGAATAAAGATCACAATTCTCAACGTAACTTCATCGTTCACATTATACAAAAAAAAAAAAAAAAATGAGGTTTATTTTACTGTTACCGTTTTACTTTTAATTCATTGAAGTATATTTTTTCCCCAAAAGAGAGAGAGAGAGAGAGAGACCTGTGCATGATGTTATAAGCCTAGGCTAAATTGCCAGGAGGAATCCCGATCTTGGACTTCTGCACTTTATTTATATTTTGTGGCACCATAAGCAAATTAAATTGTTTTTGGGCATTATTGATACTTTTTACATTTGATATCTAGCGCTTACTGTTTTTAAAATAGTGTTGCACATGTGATCAGTTATGACACCAGCCATTTGATGGTTTGACAGTTTGGTTGAGAACACAACCAATGCAACAGTTAGAAACCAGCTTGCCGGGGATGTAACTGTTTTTTGAAACTGTTATACTGAGGTTCTATTAACATTTGGCATTTTGGGATCTCGTGCAGAATTGTGATTCTGTGCGTGATCTTAAATCACACTGCAATCGCAAAACGCATGTTCGGGTGTCATTCATTTTCAATAGCAATAATGTGGTGCGGTTTTGCCACGATTATCACGTGGCAATCATGACAAACGGCAATGAACTAAGCCGATTGCCCAAAAGAAGCTCCTGCTCCATTTTGGGCGACAAGCTTTCTGCAGAGCAATAATCACAGCAAAACCGCAGAGTGCTTAGGTGTCATTGAAAATGAAATGGCACCCAAACATACGTTTTGCGATGGTAGTGCGATTTGAGATTGCAGGCAGAATCGCAATGATTCTGCCTGAGATCCAAAAAACGCCAAATGTGAACGGAGCCCGATATGTTTAGCTCTGCTTTAAGACGAATTCAGTGAAGTGCAATGCTCCAGGAAATCAAGTAACAAAGATGCCTGACATTTACTTCGACAACAGGATAAAGCCCACTGTCGGCTGACATTACAGACCCACTCCAGACTATGGAAGGATCCCGACAATAACGAGCCAGCCGCTCCTGCCCCCTCATCTGCATGGCGCTCCATGAGAGAGCGCGTGAGATTTAAAAGAGCAGCAAAGGCCGGTGACTGATAGTCATCACTCTCTGCTCAGAGTTGACTGGGAACTGAGCGATCAGCGGTCATCTGATTGCTCGGTTCTCAGGCTTAGAGCTGGCGGGGGACAGCTGCAGCAATCACACCAATGCTACAACATTGTGTTGAGTATGTATGTTTGTTTTTTTAGAACTCCATACATTACCTTTACCACTGAGAAGTTTGCTTACAATGGCATATTGTATTTATTTATGTAAAACATTTATTCCAAAAGGAGAAAAAGAACACAACCCGTTGATTTATCTGCTTAAAAAAGTGTTAGCTGAAGTTCAGCTTCTCCCACCCTTGGGCTTTTTTTTTCCCTATGTCCTCTTACCTTTTATTTGCAGGATTATGCCTAGTTCAAATACAAACCCTGAGAAATCAGCACTGTCCTGCTACAATCTGCTATCACATGCCAAGTCTGGTACCATCTTCTCTTGCAGGTCATCGAGGGACAGCTGTCTCTTCTTGGTTCCTGCAGCTGGCCCCTAGATGACACTCTGCCAGGTTTGTACTCCAGCTGTGGTGTGTCCCTACTCCTGCAACCTCCTGGGATGTAACATGTGACATCCCAGGTGGCTGCAGCTTCACAGCCTCGCCTTGCGGCTTCACAGCCTCTTTCCTACTGCACATTGCACTTTCTAAATGGTCCTGCTGTCTTCTGGGACCTGTGTGTCTCCCAGAAGGCAGCGGGGGGGGGGGGGGGGGGGTGCATAAGTGACGTAGGTCGCTGTGGCACCCATACGCGGAAGTGGGAGAGGGTACCTTTCGCTCCCCCCAAAAGGTGCCAAATGTGGCACCGGAATGGGGGGGGGGGGGGGGGGTTAGGGTGCAGATAAGCAGAGATTACCTTTTTGGCATTCTTACCGTTGGCGCTGTGGCTTCACATGCAGGCGCAAGCTGTGCTGTGAATGGCCAAGCAATCTTCTGGGACCTGTGACGTGTCCTATAAGATTGCAGGGGGAGAGGGGGAGAGGTGAACTTCCTTTCAGTGCCGCGGAGCCCTGGGAGGAAGTGGGAGCTGGATGCCTCTAAAAAGAGGGTATCCGCCCCCTCCCAAAAAAAATGTCAGGGGGTCAGCATCACTTAAAAGGGGTTGTAAACCCTCATTTTTTTCTTTTTAATTTAAACAAAAAACAAACATGTCATACTTACCTCCACTGTGCAGTTGGTTTTGCACAGAGTGGCCCTGATCATCCTCTTCTGGGATCCCTCAATGGCGCTGGTGGCTCCTCCCCACATCAAGTGTGCACATTGGAGAAGCGCTCGCCTTGGTGGACACCCGTGCGGGTGCACTCCCGAGTCCCGCATCTGTGTCCATTCACACAGAATGCAGGACTCGGCCCCGGCGCTGTGTCATTGGATTTGATTGACAGAAGCGTGAGCCAATGGCTGCGCTGCTATCGATCTATCTGATCAGGACACAAGACACCAGGTAGAGCTGGTGTGCCCCGTTCCTGGCCGCAGAAGGATCAGGGTTAGGCAAGTAAAATGGGGGCTGGGGCACCACAGAAGGGCTTTCACCTTAATGCATAGAATGCATTAAGGTGAAAAACCATGAGGGTTTACAACCTCTTTAAAGCGGAAGTTCCATTTTTGGGTGGAACTCTGCTTTAACCACTTAAGCCCCGGGCCATTTGGCTGGCCAAAGACCAGAGCACTTTTTGCGATTCAGGACTGCGTCGATTTAACTGACAATTGCGCGGTCGTGCGACGTGGCTACCAAACAAAATTAACGTCCTTTTTTTCCCCACAAAAAGCGCTTTCTTTTGGTGGTATTTGATCACCTCTGCAGTTTTTATTTTTTGCACTATAAACAAAAATAGACAATTTTGAAAAAAAAAAAAACGCATTCTTTTTTACTTTTAGTTTAGGCCGATACGTATTATTCTACATATTTTTGGCAAAAAAAATAAAAAATCAAAAAATAAAATCGCAATAAGCGTTTATTGATTGGTTTGCGCAAAAGTTATAGCGTCTACAAAATATGGGATAGTTTTATGGCATTTTTGTTAATAATTATTTTTTTTACTAGTAATGGCGGCGAACTGCAATTTTTATCGTGACTGCGACATTATGGCGGACACATCAGACAATTTTGACACATTTTTGGGACCACTGTAATTTTTTCAGCAATTGGTGCTATAAAATTGCACTGATTACTGTAAAAATGACACTGGCAGTGAAGGGGTTAACCACTAGCTGGCTAGGAAGGGGTTATGTGTGTCCTGGGGAGTGATTCTAACTGTAGGGGAAATGGGATGTGTGTGATCATAGCTCCCGATTACAGGGATCTATGATCAGTGACAGTGTCACTAGGAAGAACGGGGAGATGCTTGTTTTCATTAGCATCTCCCTGTTCTTCAGCTCCGTAAGACGATCGCGGGTATCCCCGCGGACATTGAGTCTGTGGGACCCGCGATCCTACTCACGGAGCTCCCGGCAGGGTCGCGCCGGAAGAGCACACGTGACCACACGGCGGAAATTCAAAGGGACGTACCTGTACGCCCATTTGCCCAGCCGTGCCATTCTGCCGATGTACATGCGGCGGTCAGCAAGTGGTTAAACTGGAAGTGTGAATCTACTTGTCCTCCCCTGCTGAACTTAATGGTTCCTCCCACCAATCTCCACATCTGTACAGCACACTGTGTAAAGACACTGGGGTGAGTGGGAGGAACCACTGAGTACAGGGGTGAGAACACAGACACCCCCAGGAGTGTCAGCATGTCCAGAAATGTCAGTGGTGTATTTTTCTTCCTCACAGCTGTGATAACCATGAATGCGTACACTCTTCTTACAACCGATACTCCAACTGTAATGTGTGACAGTCACCCTATGGCCATAGCAACGTATCATTCCACGAGGCATCCGATAACCTGTGCTGGTAGGATTACTGTACAGGACAGCTACTCACTCTGACTTGGGCCACACTGCTCTTCATGTCTCTCCTCCTCCCGCCCGGACCCTCGCTGGATGATCTTCCTGCCGATAACACTCCTCCCGGGAATCCGTGTACCTCCTTTCTTCTTCTTCCGGGCCCCTCGTGATCCCCCAAACTTCACAACAATCAGCAGACCGAGCCCCGCACACCACGGATCACTCACTTCCGGTTTCCAAATCCAGTTACTCTGATGTCACGTGTACGGAAAGCCGTACAGGACAAACTTCCTGTGTAGGCGAAGCGCTGTGAAAGCGCGATCTTCTGTAATAGACTTTGGATTGCTCTGAAGGAGTGGAAAAAACAAAAAACAAACAACAAAAAAAAAACACTACAGAGACAGACAGAAATAAAGAGTTCCACCATTTAGATTCAAACATACAATGACAAGTGAAAATAAAGAATATAAAAAAAAAAAAAACATACAATGACAACAGTAATGTTTATGTAAATGTTGGTTCTGGGAAACACACCACTTGCATTCTATTCTACACACTATATATGCATAGATGTGGACGAGCATTGACACACTTTTTAAATCCATTTCATACATAGCTCCCAACTATCCCTGATCTCGAGTGACTGTCCCTGATTTGGAGCAATGTCCCTCTGTCCCTCCTTCCTCCTCATTTGTCCCTCATTTTGGTCTGATCTATATAGTTGTATATAAAATTCACTTTTTATCTATCAAAAAGAGTTTTCCATTCGTATATACGAATAGCATTATACCACACTTATTAAATGCAGCAAAACTACTGATACCGAGATTATGGAAACAGACTAAATGTCCGACCATACTTGACTGGAAGAAGGAAGTTTACTTAATAATGGAGGCTGAAAGATGGATACACAAGATAAAAAATAGAAAGGAGAGGTTTGTGCAAATCTGGACAGAATGGGAACTATGCCTAGCAGAGATTGAATAATAAATAGAACAATAATGATTTTATTTAAAATGCCCAAAGGAAGGAGAGGTGGGAGAGGGGGAGGCAATATTAGAATTTATTTTTTTTACAATTTTTTCCTTCCCTCCCATTCCTTAGGGAAGCTCTCTATAACCCAGTCCTTTCTCACAAGTCACATGGGAGATACAGGGGTGGGAAAGGGGGGGGGGGGGGGGCGATAGTTTAAATGGGAATAATATGGCCTTTAGAAGCCTCGTACACTAATTTTCAGGGTGGGAGGGTTCTTTTTTGTTTTCTTTTTTTCTTCACAAATTGGGACTGGTAAGACCTAAAGGTGGGTGTAATGGAGTTGGGAGAGGGAAAAGGGAAAAACACACTTATTATTTAAGAAAGGGAAGGAGAGAGAGAGGGAGGAGGAGAAAGGGAGAGAAGGAGTTAAAGTGGTGTTGCCACCAAAAAAAGAATATTGGCTTAAAAATCATAAAAAAATGTAAAAAAAAATAATTGGAATTTTTTTTTTATTATGCCCAGCAACTGACGTCATTTACCCTAGGCGCCGCACAGTCATCTGGGACCTGTCACGTGTCCCAAATGACTGAGCGTCGAATCACGGCCGCTCGCGCATGCGCAGTGGGTGCCCGGCTGTGAAGCCCACATTAAGAATGCCGGCGAGCGGAGCGGGGAACGAGGGGGGGCCTCGTTCCCTCGCATTGCTGGACCCTGGGACAGGTAAGTGTCCGATTATTAAAAGGCAGCAGCTGCAGTATTTGTAGCTGCTGACTTTAATTTTTTTTTTTTGTGGGCCCTCCTCTTTTAATCTTTTAAAACATTTTTCTTTTTTTTTTTCTTTAGGACATGTAATATAAAATTTTTTTTAGGTGTTTTGGTCCATGGGTCGCTGAAAGGGGGGAGGAGGGAATATGGGATAAAGATAAAAAAAATGTTTTCATGTTTAAATGCTTGGATATATGATATAATGTGGATTTTAAATGGAAATGTTAAAAAAACGAATAAAATTTGATAATAAAAAAAAAAAGAGTTTTCCAGCTTTAGGCCTCTTTCAGACAAGGTGGATCCGCTTTCACAGAGTCCGCCTCTGTCTGCCGGCTCAGCGGGACTCGGAGATCTCTCTGTTGATCTCCGCTGAGCCGCCGGATGACAGGTCCCTCTCTGCTCACTGAGCAGGGAGGGGCTTGACGAGCGCAGCTGGTCTCTATGGAGAGATCCGCCAGCAACGGATCCGGACGTAGAGCCATCCGTCTGCTTTTGGCGGATCGGACTGGGTTGGATGTCAGCATGGAGCGCCTGTTCAGGTCCGCAGTCAAAACTGACAGGCGGACCTGAATGGTCCGTCAGTGTGAAAGGGGCCTTAAAGCGGAGCTGCACCCGCACAAAAAAATATTAAAAGTCAGCAGCTACAAATAGTTCGGCTGCTGACTTTTAATAAATGGACACTTACCTGTTCCTGGTTCCAGCGGTGTAGGCAGAATGTGACGACAGACCGCTCGTCTCTCGCTGCCCCGCCGCCATCCTCTGTCAGGGAATCAGGAAGTGAAGACGCAACGTCTTCACTGCCCGGTTCCCTACTGCGCATGCGCGAGTCGCGCTGCGTGCCTCTATTGGTCCCCGCTGTGTCCTGGCAACTGTGTTTCCCAAGACACAACGGGGCATCTCCGGATAAGGGGCGGGGCAGCTCCGGATAGGGGCGGGGCAGCTATACGGAAGTGGGTGCAGATACCTGTATTATACAGGTATCTGCACCCCCCTCCTCCCTGAAAGGTGCCAATTGTGGCACCGGAGGGGGGGAGGAATCCGATAAGCGGAAGTTCCACTTTAGGGTGGAAGTCCGCTTTAAACCTTTCATCTGATTTCTAAATTGCTGCATTTGTAAATTCCAAAAGCCAATATAAAGTAGTAGTAGTAAAAAAAGCACTTGTGGGTTTAACCAATTTAGTTTTTTTTTGTACAATTCTCCTTTGTCCTATGCCTGCATACTTTTGCTGATATTTGTCCCTCATTTAAATAAATAAATCATGTGCTGCGCTATCCCCTTAATGATCTGCTGAACCTGCAGCAAAAAACTAAAGAACTAAATTGTTAACTAAAGTGATGTACTTATAAATTCAATCCCAAGATTGTCCCTCATTCCCATCTCAAAAAGATGTGAGGTATGTTTCGTGTGTGTGTGTGTTCTTCACAGCAGGAGCCAGAATACGTTACTGTTCTTTCCTTAAAGATAAAATTTAGTCAGAAAATTTAAAATTTAACTTTACCCATAACAACTTGATAAAAAAAAAATAATGATCTTTAGCAAGAAACATTCATTCCACATTAATAATTCTGCTACCGAAAATGAGTGTGTGCTGTAAATTGCCTCCAGCATTGCTCCTGTTTCTTCTTGCTCGAGGCTGCTGTTTTGCTGACGCCCAGAGCCCCCGGGCAGCAGTAAATCATAAAGCGGAAGTAAACCCATCAATATAACGGTTTCAAAAAACAGTTATATTTCTGACATGTTGGGATTGCTAACTGTCACATTTGCTTGTGTCCTCAACCAAACTGTCAAGCCATCAAATGGCTGGTTTCACAACTGATCACATGTGCAGCACCATGGCAGTTGCAGATCAAAAAGAAGCATCTTCCTTTGCTGTAGAAGGGTTTAATTCCGCCTTAAAGCAGAACTTTACCCATAACAACCTGAATAAAAGGAACAACTTTGCGAGGAACATACATTCTACATTATTAATTATGCTACAGAAATGAGTGTGTGCTGTAAATTGCCTCCATCATTGCTCCTGTTTTTTCTTGCCAGAGACTGCCAATTTGCTGAAGCCCAGAGTCCCAGCAGTAAATTATAAAGCGGAACTAAACCCATTAATTTATCGGTTTCAAAAAACAGAAGCATTCCTGGAATGCCGGTGTTCTATCAATTTGGGGTGCTCGCAAACTACGCATGCATCTGGTTGCATTCGCACTGCGCATTGCATAAAAAACATGTGCGTTTTCTGGGCATTGCGGTGCGAATTACAACCCCTTATCTTCTATGGGAACGCATCTGATTCGCAGATGCATTCCGTTCTGAACACAAATTCTCTCCTTCTCCTCACTAAACCTCCCCCTCTTCCCCTATCTCCCTGCTCACTGATCCACAGCTAAAACGCAGAGGAACCTCTGAACAACTGATTTTTATCTTCGCAGTGAAACCAGAGCTTCAATTCGCAATGCACATGTGTGAACCCGGGCTTTAATTCTGCTCGTAGCTGCGCATGCGCTATTCGAGGGCTGTGGTGTGGGTTTCAACCGGAGTGGGGCCAGTAGGGGGCTCTATGATAAAAAACGGTGGCGCACATGGACACAATGGCTGAGGTTTGGTAGCAACAGATCTCCCTCCTCCCTCAGTTGATGTAGACCCTGGGGCTCTCCCTAACCTGCACTGACAGCTCGGAGAGTTGGAGGATGGGGCAGATTGACTCTCCTTCTCCCTGCTGACAACCAGGGGAAAGCAGCGCTGAGCCATGGCCATCGCAGCCAAATTTAAATAATAAGGAGCAAGGTTTGGGACTTTCTATGAATCATGAAGCTAGGAAGATGACATGACATAATGATATCTGGTAGATAAGATAAAAAATAAAAGAAATGTAATTCCAAAACATGATATATTTGATATAATAGCACATTGGTATTAAAGCACAGTGGTATCACAATGGTAACATCATAAAATAGCCAGATTTATTGATACATGTCTCCACAAATAATAAAAACAGTATAATATATTCAAATTGGTAGGATCCAAAGGGAGCATAGACTAGATAGTACATAATTGTAATATAGAATGCATCAAACAGCTTGACGCGTTTCATGGTTACATTGCCACTCTTCAGGAGCAGATGCATTGTAGGTTTCTAAAAAAATATAAATCAAAATTTAAGTTACGATTTTTTTTACGCCGGTGACACATTCTTTTTGATATACTGTGCCGAACTTGTAGAGGCCAATCTGCTGACAGTCTAAAGACAAAAGCGATTTAAAGTGGGAGTAAACTCCCTTGGTTCATTTTCACCTATAGGTACACCTATACAGTAATAAGGCTTTCCTATAGGTACAGTAAATATTTCCTAAACATGCGCCGTTTATGAGATATTTACGTGTGCAGCCGCCTGTGACGTCACCGGCGAATGTGCTCTGAAGCAACGGCATACCCGTCAGAGCCCTGTGACAGCGACTCCCGTAATGTCATTGCGGATCGTCCATTTCAAAGGACTGGAGCCTGCAAACCCAGAAGGAAAGCCAGGTGAAGATGAAAGCCCTGTCAGCGGTGGAGGGGTTTGTTTTAAGGCAAGTTTCACATAATATGCTAGTATGTGATGCATGCTAGCACATTATAATATTGCCGTGTCGTAGGACATTTTCTTGTTTACCGAGTTTACTATCGCTTTGACAGTTTCAAAAAGCATCTCAACCAAACTGTCAAACCATCAAAGGGCTGGTGTTATGACTGATCACATGTTCAGCACCATGGCAGCTGCCGATCAAACAGATGGCAGCGTCCTTGGCTGAAAAAGATAGGAGGGTTTCATTCTGCTTTAACTGCTGCTCAGGGCTCTGGGCTTCAACAAAATGGCAGCCTCCAGCAAGAAGAAACAGGAACAATGTTGCATACCTCCCAACATTTTGAGATGGGAATGTGGGACACCTACTAGCAAACATATGTAGGCATAGGACACACCCCCTGTCACACCCCTTAAAGGGGAAATCATTTTTAAAAAAGGTTAATTAAATCCACAAAGGCTTTTTTTTTACCACTACTATTCCTTTATATTGCCTTTTAAAATTGACAAATGCAGCAATTTAGAATTTGGATAAAAGTTTGGGAAACACTTTTTGAAAGATAAAAAGTGTATTTTATATACATCTATATAGATCAGACCAAAATGAGGGACAAATGAGGAGGAATGAGGGACAGAGGGACATTGCTCCAAATCAGGGACAGTTGGGAGCTATGATGTTGGGGTCAATTTAACCACTTCAGCCCCGGAAGATTTGGCTGCTCGATGACCAGAGCATTTATTATTTTGGTAATAAATGGCAATATTTTTGGTAATAAAAATCGCAATAAGCGTATATTGATTGGTTTGCGCAAAATTTATAGCATCTGCAAAATAGGGGATAGATTTATGGAATTTTTATTATTATTATTTTATTTTACTAGTAATAGCGGCGATCTGCGATTTTTATCGTGACTGCGACATTATGGCGGACACATCGGACCCTTTTGACACATTTTTGGGACGATTGACAATTATACAGCGATCAGTCCTATAAAAATGTACTGATTACTGAATAAATGTCACTGGCAGGGAAGGGGTTAACACTAGGGGGCGATCAAGGGGTTAACTGTGTTCCCTGACTGGGGGTTTCTAACTGTAGGGGGAGGGGACTGACCTTGCACTGTGGCGGGTTGGCTCTCCTGCGTGAATTGTCAGACATGTACGACATGCTCGCGCCACCGTAGTTGCAGGTGGGCACGCGCTGCTGGCGACGTGCTCTCGAGCCCGTTGACCCGCTGCACACTGCGGGTCAACGGAGTCGGGTGGGTCGGGTGAACTGGATGTCCGCCGGCGACCCGCGATCACCTAGTACAGAGGCAGAATGTGAATCTGCCTTTGTAAACAAGGCGGATCCCCATTCTGACAGATGACGTGACAGAGTTCTACTGTTCCCAGTGATTGGAAACAGTGATGTCTGTCATGTTCCAGGCAGCCCATCCCCCTACAGTTAGAACACGCTGAGGGAACACACTTAACCCCTCGATCGGCCCCTAGTGTTAACCCCTTCCCTGCCAGTGTCATTCTTAAGCCCCATACACACGCTCGGATTATCCGAGGACCAGGTCCGTCGGATCATGTCCGTCGTACTTTGTCCGATGTTGGTGTTGCGTACACACGGTCGGATTATCCGAGGACCAGGTTCGTCGGAATTTCCGGTCTGCAAGAACGTCGTGACGTAAGTCGTCTTCCACGAGACTAGAAAAGGGAAGTTCAGCACCACGTCCCGCACCCGTTGGGCTCCTTCTGCTGATCCCGTGTTTATCGCGAGTTAGTTGAAGTTTGGGGACTTACGATTCGCGCTTCTCAGTTTTCTGACTCAGAACGTTACTGCTCTTCAGTTTGTGCTTGTCGTGCATATCTGTTTATTAGTGCGTGTAGTCAGTTCGCATTTGTTGGTCATTGCGGCCTATATCTTGATATAGGACGCTTTGATTATCACTGCTTATTGTCTGCTCGTTTCTGGTATTCATTTTGTTCTTTCAGGCCTTGCTGTTTATCGGTGCTTTCTGTTTGTCCGTTCTGACCAGCCGACCGTTTGTGAGCGATGTTTCCCGTATGCCGAGTTCGTGCTGTACGCGGAATTGGTGTCGGGCTTTTAGCTTTGAGCCAAGACCCGTCCATGAACAGAGTGACGAGGAGTATGTGGACCAAGAATTGGTTGCTTCAGCGTGATCAGTTCTCGCACATGCCTTTGCTTCGTGAGATCCGGGAGAATAATCCTGATGATTTCAGGAACTTTCTCCGGATGACGGACCCTGTTTTTCACCGTCTTTTGCCTTTGCTGACCCCTTTTATCAGCCGGCAGGATACCTGCATGAGACAAGCCATCACTCTGGAGCAGAGGCTTGTTGCTACGTTGAGGTACTTGGCGACAGGGAGAAGCCTTCAGGATTTGAAGTTCTCCTCAGGTATTTCTCCCCAGGCCCTGGAAATCATTATTCCAGAGACCTGTTCTGCCATCATCCAGGTCCTGCAGGAGGACTATATTAAGGTAACATTTCTACTTTACTATTCCCTTCTATGTATGCTCTGTTTGCTAATGTCTTGTATTTTTGACCTGATTCCCTAATTATCATGATTGCACTATGCTCTAATATGCTGTGCCCCTTTTCTCCTTCATGCATTTTTCCCTTCACTTACCTCCCCAGCATGCTCTTCTGGCCCAATAGACACCTATGGCCTAGTCACTTAAGCAATGTATTTTGTCTGCTGCATAGTATTGTTTTCCCCCAAACACCCCCTAAAATATGCACTAATGTTTGCTGTGTGTTTTACTTCATGCCGAGCCCCATTTTGTCCCCATTTTTTTTGGAGGGGGGGGGGGCCAAACTCATTAGGAACCCCCTCCCCCAACTGCTCTGTCAGATGCTACAATCCTCTATCTGCTGGCTTTCCCAAGGTCAATACACACTATATACCTACCTCTTTATAGTGGGCATCTTTAGGGATGAATTCAGCAAAGCATGTAGTGCAAGGGGCTGGCTCCATACTTTCCATTTCCTCTTTTTTTGTGTTCTTTCACTCCTATTAGCTTGCTTGGTAATTTCAGAATGTGAAAATGTGCGTTCCTTTTTTTGGGGGGGGGGGGGGGGGGGGGGATTTGGAATGTTCTTTTATCTTTCCTGTGGGATGCCAATAGTGTTAAGTAAGGAGGGTCTGGCCAAACTAGCACACATTATTGAGCCATTTGGCAATCAATGAAGTGCAGAGGGTTACCTGTCCAAACCCCCCCCCCCCCCCCAAACCCCTAGTTATTGTCAATGGCCCATCAGAAGTGGGGGGATTGATGGGGGGTGAGTAATCTGCTAGGGGGACCCTCTACTTTGCGTTGCAAATACTTTCCAGCTTAAAATGTAAAAGTCTGATCTTGTTCCAAGATGTTAGTGTCTAATCTGCTTGCAATGTTTATGTGCAAAGTGACAAATTTTTTTTTCTTGTTTCACTCCACAGTTCCCTTCCACGCCACAGGAATGGCAGACTGTGGCCTCCCACTTTGCCAGCCGTTGGGACTTTCCTAACTGCGGAGGTGCAATTGATGGGAAACACGTCCGCATCGTCCCACCCCCCAACTCGGGGTCCTACTATTATAATTACAAGGGGTTTAATAGTGTAGTGATGTTGGCGGTGGTGTCGGCGACATTTTTTGTATGTGGACGTGGGGATGAACGGCCGGATCTCGGATGGTGGTGCCATTGCGCACACGGAGTTCTACTGGCGTCTCCAAAGTGGCAGTCTGTGCTTGCCACCTCCAGAGGAGAATGCTGAAGGACTCCCCTTCGTCTTTGTCGCAGATTAAGCGTTTGCGTTGACTCCCCATCTGATGAGGCCCTTCCCAATGAGGACCCTCACCCCAGACCAGAGGGTCTTCAATTACAGGCTGTCGAGAGCCCGCAGAGTGGTGGAGAACGCCTTCGGGATCCTGGCCAGCCGCTTCCGCCTGTTTTTGACGGCTATTAACTTGGCGGAATACAAACTGAACCACATAGTTCTTGCCTGTTGCATATTGCACAACTTTTTGAAAAGACACAACAGCAACTATGTGGTGACCGTTGGCCCAGATGTGGAGGGCCCTTCCAATGCCGACCTCACAGCCCTTCAAGCGGCACGTCTAGGCTTGCCCCCTCTAAATGCCCACGAGGTCCGCAAGCAATATATGGAGTACTTTGTGGGTAGGGGGGCCATTGCTCTGCCTGACGATGTGTGAGAGGCATTTTTAAATAAATATCTTTTTTAACCAAACCTATGATTTCTTGTCATTTCCATATTCTAGCTTATTTGAGATATACATTTTTGCCCTTTAGCTTCAACAGTGGGAATGCACTTTCTGGGCAAAAGGAGGTAACAGTCTCTTCTTCCCAAAAAGAATCTTCTCATGTTGTGTGTTTGATACCTAATCTTTTGTCTAGAGAAGGTTTGTAGTGCATAACTGACACCCAAAATACTCCTTTTCATCACCATGTCAGACATGTGTGTATTCCCAAAAATGGTGTGCTACGTGTTTTCGTACAAAGCACTGTGGGTGTCATTTACATAAGTCAAATCCACTATGCTCTACAAGTGCAGTGCAAAAGTGCCCTGGAAAATAAACTTGCAGTGCAAACTGGAATTGCCTTTAGTAAATAACACCCATTGCCCCCCAAATCCTTTACATTTGACATACATAATGCTTTTGTGTTTTTCAAGAAGGAAGCCACACATTTAGAAAATTAAAAAAGTTTACTTGCAACACATTCACAAGTGCGTTTCCAAACTTCTTGGCAAAATTGACAAGATCTTGGTTCTTTACAACATTGTTTACAAACATTCCGCATTTGTTAAAACCAGGTATGGAGTAAAACAGAACATAGGAACTAGGAAAGTTCAACTTTCTAAAGTGAAGACAAGATCAGACATGACTATATGTTCAAAGTGTGTTTGATCTTGCCTTCATCACATGGGGGGTCACCCCTGGAAGCTGGAAATTTAGAACATGCACACAATTTGGGTCTGAAAATGGACATTAGATGATAAAACACATGCCTAGAATGTTCAAAAGTGCCATTTTCCATCATGGGGATCAATGGACGTTTTTTGGGGGTGCAACCCCTTCACCACAACCACTTTAGTAGTTCGTAAAGTGGTTGCACCCCCAAAAAAACGTTGTCATTCATCCACCATGATGGGAGCTAGCACATGTGGACACAATGTGTGCATGTTCCAAATTTCACACAGTTCTTAAGTTGCAAATGTGTTCAGAAACAGCCACAAATGTGTGTTAATTACTTGGTGCGTTTTCAGATTTTTCCTAAAACATCAATGATGTTCTTCAATTTTTGTTGAACATCATTGATGTTTTGCTTTATGTCATCTAGATCTCGATTGCAGACCATTATCTCCCCGATGAGGACGTGGGCACTTTCTGTGGTAAAGTGCGATTCTTCTTCCACAACATCCACGTCACCTAAAAACAACCAAAAAAAAAAAAATGTCGCTTGGAAATGAGGCAGGCATACATTGATTAGCTTACCAGTAGCTGTGTTCTCCCACACTCACCTGTTGTGGTGACAAGTTCTCCAATTTCTATGATCTCTCCTTCCTCCTCCTCCTCTGCTTCTGGTCTCTCCCCTTCTTTGGGAGGTGTGGGTTTTGTGGTTTCCTCAGACGTCCCGAGTTTTCGCTCCCCTATGAGAATGTACAAAAGGAAGATTTAGCACCATAATCTATTGAGGGCAGAAATAGGAAATGTCAAACATTGCTTGAAAGTGAGGGACAATATTTTTGGTTGGCCAGTTACAAATCACAACAACATGAATGTAGTCACTTTGTAAAGGTGCTAAACTTACTAGCTTTTTGGTAGAAGTTTGTCTGATGGAGACCCCCCTCTAGTATCCACTGGAGCACATGTGTGGAAAAGCATAATAAAAAGTGGGTTTGGGTTTCCCAGCACTAGTGCTCTAGAGTCCAGCTACTGGATGACCTCTCCTTTACATTGACTAAATTGGCTTTACATTCTTGATGACATCTCTAGTGAGAACAAACTTCCTTTCCCAAAAAAAATCACAAAACCTCGTATTATAAGTGGCCGAACGATCGAGGTTGAGTACGATCGAATGGACACACACGAACATGACACTGGCAGAAAGATCGAGGTTGAGTACGATCGAATGCACAGACGAACATGAAAGTGGCCATTTTGTAATGTACAACTTTGTAAAAATACAAACACATGGAGCAGTATGCAAGCCAAAAATCAAACACAAAACACAACTACTTACTTTTTTGAAGAACTCGCTTGATCTTTCTGTACTGATCGGGCTCCCTCAGTTTCAGGTCTGACCAGCGTTTCCTCAGTTGCTCCTTGGATCGTTGTACCCCAAAATGATTGTACAGCCTCCTCACAACTTTAGACATGATCTTGGCCTTTTGGACATTGGGGTTGAGGTAAGGCCCATACTTCCCATCATAGTCGCTCCTCTTCAATATGTCCACCATCTCCAACATTTCTCCAAAAGACATATTGGAGGCCTTAAATTTCAGGCTCCGGGATCGGGACGTTTCTGCCTCCGGCCTTTCCTCGTCCTCCTCCTCGTTGCTGCAATATTTGGGGCGCACCTGCTGTGTCCCCGCCATGTGCTCTCCCCACTGCGCCGTAAAGAGAAGGGGTGGGGAATAGACGAGAAAGATCGTCAGGGGCGGGCGGAGTTTGACGCATGCGCACTGTATATAAAACGTCACACGCCTGTGTCGTAGCCACGATCTGTGAGACGAGGGGAGAGAAAGCTCACGCACGAGACGATCGCTAGAACGAAGGTACAATTTGAAGTTGGTACATAACTAGCCTAGACTGATTAGACCTTGAGGCTTCTTTATGGAGAAGCTTAGGAGAGTTTAGCCTGACATTATTTATAGTGTTTTGTGTGGTGTTGTGTCTTGCAGAGATTATGCACGGATTCAACGACGTGAGTTTTCTCCCCCTGTTCATTGATAAATACAGGGAAATGCCCGTTTTATGGCAGGGCAAACACCCCTATTACGGCCACAAAACAAAGAGGTACGCAGCCATGCTGAAACTTTTGGAATTTGTAAAGCCAAGGATGCCCACGGCAACCATTCGTAAGTTAAGACAGAAAATTGGCAGCCTGAGGAGTGCGTATATCAGGGAGCACAAGAAGGTCCTGAAGTCCCAAGCATCTGGAGCTGCAGCAGATCAGGTCTATGTCCCCAAGCTCTGGTACTATGACAGGCTCCATTTTCTCAAAGACCAGGCTGATGTCACGGAGTCACTCTCGCCTCCTCCTTCCACGCTTCCTTGCGCGCAGGCCACCCCTGATGAGGCTTCCGAGGAGCAACCTGGGCCTTCCAGTCTGGAAGATGTGGAGGAGCCCAGCTTGTGGCAGGTATAGTAGTTTTGTAACCATTTTTGGGAATAATGAATGATGTTCACTTAATTCAGGATCCCCATTTGCTTAGTTCCTAACGTGTTTGACATATCAACAGACAGTAGTGTTGGAGACATTTGGGGCAAGAATCTAAACTGCAGGGCTGAGAATTGTATGGTTTTGTATTTGTAAACATTTTGCAACAGTCACTAGATGAAAATTGTGTGTGTTTGATGAACAAATAACTGAAACTATGTCCCTTTTTCATACACAGGAAGACCTCAGCCAGGAGGTGGCTGTGGAATGTGGCAGTCAGGAGGAGGAAGGGGTTAGTGGCAGCCAAGAGGTGGGTAGTGGCAGCCAAGAGGGGGGTAGGCCTAGGAGCCTGACTGACTCCCAAGTCCCTCCCCTCCGCCTTCCCTACAAAAGGGCGAGAAGGGGGGGGGGGTGAGGCGGGAGAGTCAGCGCTCCGGCTGATCAGAGAGGCTTCAGCCTCCCTACATGCCACACCTACCGACGAGGAGACCTTTGGCTCCGTGGTTGCCACGAAAATGAAGGCTATGGAGGTGGGGCAACGCAACATGTGTGAGGATGTCATCCTCAAAGTCCTAAATAAGGGTATGGCTGGGGGGATGACCCCACTCACACATGTTTGCGATAGTGACCTTGCTCCGCCTCCTCCTCCTCCTTCTGCCACCCCACCAGCACCACAGCCACAGCGTGCAAGGAAGCGTGGAAGGAAGACAAGAGAGTGACGACCTGGATTCAGTCTGGTCTGAGAGAAGATGGAGCCTCTCGTAGGACCAGAGCCTGGGGACCTAGATGGCATCTGCTGCAGTTCCGGATGTTTTGGACTTCAGGACCAGATAGCCCTCCCCTTAAGATACGTACTCCTCAGGCCCCCAATTTTAGAAGCTTGAAAAATTATGTTTGACGTGGGTGTCCAAGGCTTTGCAAATTCCCCAAGTTTCTCCATCGCTGCGTTCCTCTTTGGTTTGTTGCTGAGACCTAAATAAAGGTATTTTTGATTTGAAATAATCATTGCCTATGTGTTTTACTTTTCTACAATGACAGTTTATTTGTGAGTAGGCAGGTAGATTTCACAAATCATAAAGTCTAATTAACAAGGGGCACCAACAACAAACAAACTCCTAGTAAATTTAAGCAACAAATAGAAATGTTAATAATGTTGTTTTGCTAAGTTGAGACACACAACCCCCCCTCAAAAATCTCAAAAAATTATCCTGAAAATATGTATTCCAAACAAAATAAAAAAATGACAAATCATCCAAAAAATATAACAAAGATTCTTTTACGATCTGAGGAAAAATAAACATCTAGTCTAGAAATTCTGAAAACTAATAAAGAAATAAGTTTGGGAGAAGTGCGGGTGAATAGGAGCAGCTAAAACATGTCATTCTTCTTGCATTGTAAAGAAAAAGAGAATGCGCTGCATTAAAGACATTTTAACATTGCAGCATGACGAATGTGCTGTGTCGATTAGGAAAGGTAGTTTTACCTGACCGAGCGCTTCCGTCACAGAATTTCTTCTGAGCATGCGTAGCACTTTGTCCGTCGGACTACGCTACACACGATCGGATTTGGTGTGATCGGACTTTGTTGTCAAAAAATCTATCCAGCAGGAGATAGAACTTTGTCCGTCGGACAATCCGATGGAAACTGTCCGATGGTGCCTACACACGGTCGGAATTTACGACAACATTGTCCGATAGGACAGAATCCATCGGAAAATCCGACCGTGTGTATGGGGCTTTAGACCATTCCGAGCGTGTGGACTTGCACACACACGCCCGGACTTCTCCGGCGGACAATCCGCGGGACAAAGTCAGCGGGACTTTTGAAAATGAACGGACTTGCCCACACACGGAGCAGTCCGTTCATTTAGAATGCAACTTCAGGTACGTAGCTAGCGAAGGCAGTAAATGCCGGCGCGCTAGCCCCGTCACCTGGCATGGATTTAAAGGGAATCCCCACCCACCCCCCCCATCTCAGACACTTATCCGAGCACGCAGCCCGGCAGGCCAGGAAGGGGTGGGGACGAACGAGCGCCCCCCCCCCCCCTCCTGAGCCGTACCAGGCCGCGTGCCCTCAACATGGGGGGTGCCCTGGGGAAAGGGGGGCCGTGCGGCCCCCCCACCCCAAAGCACCTTGTCCCCATGTTGATGAGGACAAGGGCCTCTTCCCGACAACCCTGGCCGTTGGTTGTCGGGGTCTGCGGGCGGGGGCTTATCGGAATCTGGGAGCCCCCTTTTATAAGGGGGCCCCCAGATCCCGGCCCCCCCACCCTATGTGAATGAGTATGGGGTACGATGTACTCCTACCCATTCACCTAAGGTGTAAAATGTAAAGTAAAAAAAACACACTTTTGAAAAAATATTTTATTGCACTGCTCCGGGGGTCTTCTTCCGTCTTGGGGGTCTTCTCGCCGGACTCCTCCGCCATTTACCTAGCTCTTTTACCGAGCGGAGAAGTCCGGCTACCTTCTTCGTCGTCGCCGCCGTCGTCTGGGGGTCTCGATCTGCCTTCGGGGGTCTTCCGGGGTCTTCCGGGGTCTCTTCTGTTCTTGCCGCTGTCGTCGCTTTCTGCGCCGCCTTCTTCTTCTTCTTCCGCCTTCTTCTTCTTGTTCTTCTTCTTGTTCTTCTTCTTCCGATGTTGACACGTCGCTCGCTCTGGCCGGAATGCCAGAGCCGCGCTGTGCTGGGACTTATATAGGGACAAGGGGACAGGGTCACATGCTCATGTCACATGGTGACCCCGCCCCCTTGTGATGTCACAGTCCCAGCATCCTCCGGGACTGTGACATCACAAGGGGGCGGGGTCACCATCTGACATGAGCATGTGACCCTGTCCCCTTGTCCCTATATAAGTCCCAGCACAGCGCGGCTCTGGCATTCCGGCCAGAGCGAGCGACGTGTCAACATCGGAAGAAGAAGAACAAGAAGAAGTATAATAAATTATTTTTTCAAAAGTGTGTGTGTTTTTTTACTTTACATTTTACACCTTAGGTGAATGGGTAGGGGTACATCGTACCCCATACTCATTCACATAGGGTGGGGGGCCGGGATCTGAGGGCCCCCTTATAAAAGGGGGCTCCCAGATTCCGATAAGCCCCCGCCCGCAGACCCCGACAACCAACGGCCAGGGTTGTCGGGAAGAGGCCCTTGTCCTCATCAACATGGGGACAAGGTGCTTTGGGGTGGGGGGGCCGCACGGCCCCTCTTTCCCCAGGGCACCCCCCATGTTGAGGGCACGTGGCCTGGTACGGCTCAGGAGGGGGGGGGCGCTCGTTCGTCCCCACCCCTTTCCTGGCCGGCCGGGCTGCGTGCTCGGATAAGGGTCTGAGATGGATTTGGGGGGAACCCCACGCCGTTTTTCGGCGTGGGGATTCCCTTTAAATCCATGCCAGGTGACGGAGCTAGCGTGCCGGCATTTACTGCCTACGCTAGCTATGTAACCTGAAGTCACGTGCTAAATGAACGGACTTGCCGATGAGCGGCAAGTCCGTTCATTTAAAAAGTCCGGCGGACTAGCCTACTAACGGCGGGATTGTCCGCCGGACTGCCAAGTCCAGCGGATAATTTTAAAACCAAACTTAAAACTTTGATCCGCCGGACTTTGGCGCCAAAAAGTCCGCCGACGCCCACACACGAGGGGATTGTCCGCTGGACTTGAGTCCAGAGGATAATCCCGCGGGATTGTCCCTTCGTGTGTACGCGGCATTAAAGTAGCTGGTATAAATCTTAGCTGGTATAAACCTCCTCTCTGCTATAGGCAAGCCAGTTATTTCTGCTAAGTGTTTCAGGGCTGAGGACCTACTTCCATGCTGGGACCTGTGGTTCCATATTTTTTTTCTTTTTCCTGGGAGATCTTCAATTAACAGCCAGGCTGGGCGACGGGCTGGATAATCTAGATCCACTGGTTATCCTAGTCTGGCCAATGTGCGCACACAGACCTTTAGCTAAGCGCTGCAATAAATCCCCATCCTGGAACAGGGCGGGCGGCAAGTTAAATGTCTTGCAGGTACACATATGAATGGGTGCCTGCAGTTAATGTCACAGTGTTACCCTGGCCGACAGCCCCCCCACTACTACCTTAACCGCACACTCCATTGAATCGGTAAGTACATGGGTACTCCCTGGGGTGGTCGACCCTGCAGGGTTATTCTCCTCCTCTATGGGCTTAGGCCTTTTTGGTGTCAATCACCCCCGCATGGTGAGCGTGTTCCAGATTCGGTCAAAGTGCAGCAGGGGTATTGGTGCCCCCCCCCCATGCTGCAGGAGCAGATATCCCAACCTGCAAAAACTAATTTCAGGGAGGTGCCAAACTTGTTTCAGGGAGGTAGCGCTCGGTGCCAGCAACCCCCTCCCCCCCACGGCAAAAAAAAATGTAAATCACTTTTTCAATATTTTTTTCACAGTGCTTCTGGGGAAGGAGGTGGTGGGTATGTGGCAGTGGATGGTGTCAGTAGTTTTCTATTTTTATGTATTGATTTTTTTACAATTTAATTTCATTTTTATTTTTTTCACAATGCTTTTTGGGGGGAGGGGGTTGGGGCAGTGTTGCTTGGGCAGGGATGAGTTGTTTTTTTTTTTTTTTACATTTTAATTTTTTAGAATTTTTTAACAATCATTTTTTTTTATATTTTTTGGGGGCTTTGGTGAGATATCAGGGGTCTAAACAGACCCCTGACATCTCCCCTTTGAGACAGAGAAAGAGACTGAGGACACAGATTCCCCAGTCCGTTTCTCAGCACTGAAGATGAATGGACAGGAGACAAAGGGGGTTATTTACTAAAGGAAAATCCACTTTGCACTGCAAGTGCACTTGGAAGTAAAGTCGCTGTAGATCCGAGGGGGACATGCAAGGAAAATAAAAAACAGCATTTTAGCTTGCACATGATTGGATGATAAAATCAGCAGAGCTTCCACTAATTTCAGATCTACCCCTTAGATTTAGAGCGACTGCACTTCCAAGTGCACTTGCAGTGCAAAGTGGATTTGCCTATATAAATAACCCCCATATTTCCACCTACATATTGCATTTCCAACATTACATGTGTTTTTTCATGGGGTCTCCTACTGGCACCAGGCCCTCAGGCAGTATATAAGTGCCTGAATGCTCAGTCTGCCCCTTGGTCTACCATATGTGTGCGGCCATGTTCGTGCCAGGAAAACCAAAAATTGTATCAAATACTTGCTGTCATTTTCCTTTCCTGGCTCCATTTGATGGCAGCATGCTAGACCCACCCAGCTCCTTCCTAATGTTGTACAGGGAATGGGCTGTGGTGTGGGTTTCAACCGGAGTGGGGCCAGTAAGGGGCCCTATGATAAAAAACGGTGGCGCACATGGACACAATGGCTGAGGTTTGGTAGTAACAGATCTCCCTCCTCCCTCAGTTGATGTAGACCCTGGGGCTCTCCCTAATCTGCACTGACAGCTCGGAGAGTTGGAGGATGGGGCAGATTGACTCTCCTTCTCCCTGCTGACAACCAGGGGAAAGCAGCGCTGAGCCATGACCATCGCAGCCACCTTCTGCAACCTGTGACATGAGCAGTTCCACCGATCGTAGCGGAGCTCAAGGGGAGAGGAAAGGCTGGGTCCAGGGTGGGGATGAGAAGGGATCTGTGCCAGGTGGCACTAGGAGCAGTATTACAGCATGGTAGGGAGATCAAGAGGAGGAGCAGGGAGGGGGTCTCCATCCACTATCAGTGTGCTGTAAAATATTACTATATGGCTGAGACCAAGTGATGTAGGATAGCACTCCCAACACTTAGTACTGCCAGCCAGCCCCCGGGATCTAACCGACCAGTGGATGGCAATCTGTCACTACCGCACCTCATCAGTTGCATCTGTGAGCACTGATCATTCCCGGAAGATCGAGAGGCGCTTGCGGGTGTGCGGAACCCGCCGTAGAAATATGGGAGTCTCCCACACCTCGCGGGAGACTTGAGATGTCTGCAGGTCGGCGTGGGGTTTGACGCCGTCAGCTCCTTGTTGCTCCATGGATCTCCTGTAAACTGTAAGCTGTTGAATCCTTTTTTACTTACCTTACATCCCTCCCTGTTTGATAACAGGATTGTCTTCTTTTATATGCATCATTGAATAATCTAAGACTATTTATGTTCCATTGACTGCTGTGAGACTGTGTTCACCCCCCCACCCATTGAGCGCTGGTCTGTTTGTTTTGTTGTACCCTGGGAGGTGTTGCTTACTGTATGGGGGCTGGGCTGACTGGAGGAGGAGAAAGATCGCTGTCCCTAATCACTAGCAACAGACGATCTCTCTCTCCTCCCCTGACAGAATGAGGATCTGTTTGTTTACACTGCATAATTTCTGTCCGAAAAATCTTGGATGTTTTTTCCGACAGAATTCCACTCAAGCTTGTCTTGCATACACACGGTCACACAAAAGTTCTCTGAACTTTCGACTGTCAAGAACGCGGTGACATACAACACTACAACGAGCCGATAAAATTAAGTTCAATGCTTCCGAGCATGCGTCAAATTGTTTCCGAGCATGCGTAGGAATTTTGCGCGTTGGAATTGGTACATACAATCGGAATTTCCGATCCGAACTTTTTCCGATCGAAAAATTGACAACCTGCTCTCAATCATTTGTTGGCTGAAATTCTGCCAGCAAAAGTCTGATGGAGCATACACACGGTCACATTTTCCAACCAAAAGCTCTCATCTGACTTTTGCTGGAGGAATTTCCGATCGTGTGTACGCGGCATTAGATTTACTTTGAGTTGCCCTTTTGTTTCAATAAATCTTTATAGAATTACTGAATCATGTCAAATTCATTTGTTATATTCGCTATAATTTCTTTCATATTAGTTCAAATATGTTTTTTCTTTTTAAGATGCAAAATTTGGCCGAATTTCTATTCGTTACAAAACTAATTGCACATGTCTACAGGGTCCATGCATCCAGTGCACCACTCTATAACGTGCCTTAAAACGCTGGGTTTTGGTTGAGGTCGTATGTCCGTTCTCTCTAAATCCCCCTGAGGAAGATACGAAATTTCCCTTGTATCGTCACGCGTAGGGGAGACAGGATGATGTAGGAAGCAGCTGGTCTGCTTCACAGAGACTGGACATACGACCTCGACCAAAACCCAGCATTTTAAGGCACATTACAGAGTGGTTTATTCACATTTTTTTGCAATTCTCTGTTTGTTATATATTGTTGCTATACCACACTTGCATATTACTATTAACAGTGGTGTTTGCAGCAGTTAGCTATCTACTTTCTTTGGTAGTGCGGGAATGTCTTTACTCTTTTATCATTATCGAATGTAGTGACAAGGGAAAACTTAGGGGGAAGATGTTTTTTTTTTTCTCAAACAAATTCTAACTGTGAATGTGGTTTTTGTTAAAGAAAAATCTTGCTTGTAGTAATGTGCATGGGCATGCCGGGGTCAAACATAGAATTAAAAACATTGCCATGGCAATCAAAAAACATTTTTCGGGATTCTCATACGAAATTTGCTAAGTTCATAATGGTGCTATCAAATGCTCTGGCAAATGATTTTTATGAATTTTCATACAGTCAAATAATATTCTGGCTATGGCTAGCTTTAGTTATTATTAGCTAGGCAACCCACATCTGAATGATGCTTAACAGTTTTGTCTAAATAATAGTACTGTATACTGTAGCATTTCTTTAAAAAGCTGCACAGCTTTAAGGTACAAAATACATCAGGGTCATGGATTTTGCTAGAGCTGCAAAAAGACAGATGGTTTCAGCATGGACAGCTGCAAAAATATTGAGCTGCATGGTGGGAACATGAACAGTGAGTCCTTAGCAGAAAACCCATTGATTTTACAGTCGGCCTGTGGAGCACATCCTAGTCTACTGACACTTTGTCCTTAAAAAGAGAAGAGTTATAGAAAGCAAAAAATAATTCTGATTATCACAGCACAATAGTTTCAACCATGCTTATATTCAGCACTTATGTCTTTGCAGTCTTAATTAACACCCCTGCACATGTTTTTCAGCTGAGTTCTTTATTCTTTTGTATTTCTATAATAAAGTATGTGACTTTGTTTTCCAACACAGCTGTTAGAATTTGGCTTTGATATTTTTTCTCGTACTTTGGCCATGGCACATTCATTTAGCAAATATGTTATTAGACAGATATAAAGCCCAAGTGTTTGAAAATGGGAGTATGCTAGCTAAATGGTTACAATGCTTGCCTGGCGAGTTGGAGCCCTGAGGTCACTTCCCTCCAGGTAAATTTTGCTTGCAGGCCATGTACATATTCCCCAGATTGCAAAGTTTTTTTTCCTCTCCAACAGCCCAGAATAAAACTGGTAAGTTAATTGGCTTCTATTCAAACTGCCCCTACTGTGATTAGGAAAGTGCAGAGTGCACTACAACAGACAAATTCCAGAGAGTATGGCCATTTATTTTTCCTATTTTTTTGCCTTCATAGGCAGTTAGGGTAGGGTTGCCACCTGTCCGGGTCTCACCCGGACAGTTCGGGTTTGGAATCATGCGTCCGGGTTTCAGACTGCCAGAAAACCCGAACACATTATTCAGACTGAACTTTGGCTTCCCAGCAGTGTTGCTGACTGCAGTTGTCTGAGCTGAGAGTGTCTGTTACACTCTCTTTTATGCTGCCCAAAGCAAGCACTAACAATCCCCCCCCCCAAATACACACACACAGACGGGAGAGGAGAGAGAGGGCACAATTGGCACCTCTTCCTCCCACCCCTACCCCCTCTGTGTCTGCCCACAGTCCAATCCCCAGGGCTGTGCCTCAGAAAAGGAAATTGTGGGCTTTAAATTTCAAGTCCAGCAGCCTCAGATACATCTGGATGAGAGGTGCTGACTGCCAAGGGGTGAGTGAGCTCACCATCCATCCCTGTCTGTGACTGAAGTCTCTCCCCTTCTCTCTCCTGCCTCTGAGTGAGTACACTAAGGTAAATCAGGGTTCTCAGAGCACCCCTTACATCAGAGTTCCCCTTTACACCAGAGGCCACAGTGTTCCCCCTTACATCAGAGTCCTCTCCGTACATCAGAGTCTGCAGAGTCCACTCTTACAGTGAATGGGAACTCTGCGAGTTCAGATGTAAAAGGGGAACTCTGTGGACTCTGATATAAAGGGGGACTCTTGTTATGAACTTCATATGATTAGAAATGTTATTTAATAGCAATATATATGTATAGTTTATACAACAAAAAAAAATATTTTTGCTGTGTGCAGCTAAAGTGTTCGGGTTTGACTTGAAGAAAAGGTGGCAACCCTAAATTAGGGGGTTTATAAGTCTACATTGTTTAATTCTTTTTGACATGTTGCAATGTAACAGCACCAGTATAATTTAAAAAAAGGATGTATCTTTGATTATGAATGTGATATTTATTATTTCTCAGGTAGGCAAACATTATAATGTCTTTATAAATGGCTTCACCAGCTGTTTTATGTACACACAAGTGAAAAACGAATCTAAGCTACTAATCAATATTGGATGCCTCAGTCCAAACCCCCTTTTAATCATACAAATCAGAACCTCAGCAAGCATCAGTGCTATGCTGTCACTTTAGTTAACCCATAGTGCTGTGGGAAGCCTTTCTTATGTATATACTGTATATATTAAGAACTAGCATCAAGGGTAGAGCTTTAAGGACTCAGTCACTCTTTCTTTCTTTTTAAGAGCTTGTCTTGCCCAATTTTATTAAAAGAAAGTTCAGTAAAACACCATAACATGAGTTTCCCATGCAGGGGTATTCAGCATTTATCTTCCAACAAAACAAACAACATTTAGCCTCCAGGCTTAAACATGCAGTACTCCTGCTCTGGCCTTTCCCTTTAGGCCCTCATCTGTCTCTTACAGACAGTCTTCTCACACAACTCTATGCACAAGACTTGCAGCCTCTTGCTTCTCTGGCTTCCACCTTTCTCCTAGGTGGAGCCCTCCTGACTCCTGGGTCAAAGACCTTTTCTGTCTGCCAGGATGAAGCCCAGAACGAAGAATGGTCTGATCTCTACAAAAAGTCCTGCACACATCTGTGCAATCAGTGTGCTGGCTGCCCACAAAGCATGGACCCAAGATTGGAGATTTCATCCCACCTGGATCTCTAGGCAATCTCCAGGCTCCCGGTCAGAAAACAGATTTTTTGATACAATGAGGAAACTGAAAAACCAGGCGGAGTGCTCCTCCTTCTGGGTGAATGTCATATGAGGTCCTTCCAGACATGCCGCTCGTGTGCGTCCTTGGGGGTTTGCAGCGTGGCGATTGGTGGTGATCCGTGTCCCTCGGGCAGCGTGCATCACCAATGAAGGTAAAGAGCCAATGACATTAGCTCTGTCCAATCACAGCTGATCCCATGTAAACAAATGATGGTTATCAGCATTTCCTTTCCTCAGCACTGTCAGTCTGTGAGGAAAGGAAAGCTGATAACCAGCTTTCCTGTGACAGGGGACATTTATACTAATAATCAGGGCACTGATCATTATCAATGCAGCCCAATCAGTGCCAATCAGTTTCCATCAGTGTAGCATATCAGTGTCCATCAGTGCTCATCAGTGCCCCCTCATGATTGGCCATTAGTGCCCATCAGTACCACCTCATCATTACAGCCTTATCAGTGCCCATCAGTGCAGCTCCATCAGTGCCCATCAGTGCAGCCTCATTAGTACCCATCAGTGCAGCCTATCAGTGCTCATCAGTCCAGCCTCATCAGTGCACATGAGTGAAGGAGAAAAATTACTCATTTGCAACATTTTATAACAGAAACAAAGAAAGGGGTTATTTTTTTTTTTTTTTTTTTTTCATTAGTTTAGCATGATAAAGAAAACCCAGTGGTATACCCCCAAAAGTAAGCTCTATCTTTCAAAAATAATACAAATTCCATATGGGTACAGTGTTGCATGACCGTGCATTTGTTATTCAAATTGTGGTGGTTAAGCAAACTCCCTGGAGCCCCCCAACCTGCCTGGTTGAGAATGCTGGGTTGCAACCTTTATTTAGAGCCTGGCAGGGTACCGCAGTGCCACTATATACAGTATCTCACAAACGTGAGAACACCCCTCACATGTTTGTAAATATTTTATAATAAATTGTAATAAAAAAAAGTTATATGATGATGCTTTACTGGACTGGAGTCAGTATGTAAAAAAAAAAATCTAATTTTTTTAAATTTTTGTAAATGTTTCAAAAAGGGGTCATTTGGGGGGTATTTGTACTGTCCTGGGATTTTAGGGATGTCAGCACATCAGGATTGATCAATTGTCAAATATACTGTATATACCATAGTTTCTCTATAACTTTACTACAGACTAAATAATATACACTGATTTGGGGTTATTTTTACCAAAGAATTGTAGCAGATTACATTTTGGCCTTAATTTATGAAAAAAGATTATTTATTTGCAAACTTTTATAACAGAAACAAAGAAAAACATATTTTTTTTCAGAATATTATAGACTTTTTTTGTTTATTTAGCAGAAAATAGAAAACCCAGTGGTGATTAAACACCACCAAAAGAAAGCTCTATCTGTCTCAAAAAAAAAATGATAAAAATTTAATTTGGGTAGTGTTGCATGACAAAGTACTTGTTATTCAAAGCGTGACAGCTCTGAAAACTAAAAATTAACCTGAGCAGGAAGGAAGTGAAAGTGTCCGGTATTGGGGTGGCATTTTTATTGCCCTATGAAGGAAGCTAATCCAGTCGATTTGATCAAATAAATCAAATTTGTGTCGAAAACCAATAAATATTTGATGAATTTGACCAGAATATGGAAACGATCATCTCTGCAAATGACGTGATCAATATGTACGTGGCTAAAATAAGCTACATTTTCTTTGGCTGTACAAAAAAAAATATGGCACAATTCTAGCTTCACGTTGACATTAACCTTCACCCTATACGTAATTTCTTTTTATATATTTTTTGTACCCTCATGCTTTAAATTTAAAAAACACATTGACAGGGCAAAATAAATCATGTGCTCTCAGTGGAATTAGGCACATTGAATTATGGATTACATTTCTTTGTTTCTTCATATAAGCATTTTACAACAAAAAAGACAAGCAGATTTTTATGAGTAAACACATTATATACCGTACTTAACAAATAGGGAATAAAGGCTTGATAAACAAATGCTGCATGAGCAGTTTATATTAACAAACTCTTTTTTGCTATCTAACCTTAGCTACCAGTTCACTAATCCAAAAAAAAAAAAAAATGTCCAATGTATTCCATAAGAGCCTTAAACTATGAACTATGAACAAGATTAAAGTGATACTAAAGTCAAAATTTTTGGGGGTTTAAAAATAACAAACATGCTATACTTACCTGCTCTGTGCTGTGGTTTTGCTCAGAGCATCTCAGATCCTCCTTTTCCCGAGTCCCTCGCCAGCGCTTCTTGCCCTTCCCTCTTGCTGAGTGCCCCCAAAGCAAGCCGCTTGCTATGGGGGCACCTAAGCCGAACTGCTGCTCTGTGTATTCATTTAGATAAGGAGGTGGGCCGCCATCGAAGGGAGAGGCAGGACCGCAGGAAGGCTCATGATACTCTCCTGGTCCCTCCACCCCTACAGTGTCCCCCTGTGTGCTCCCCCCCCCACTGTGTCCCCATGTGTGCTCTCCCTCCCCACAGTTTCCCCCTGTGTGCTCTCCCCCCACAGTGTCCCCCTGTGTGTTCTCCCCCCCCCACAGTGTCCCCCTGTGTGTTCTTCCTTCCCCACAGTGTCCCCCTTTGTGCTTTCCCCCCCCACAGTGTCCCCCTTTGTGCTTTCCCCTCCCCAGTGTCCCCCTGTGTCCTCTCCCCCCCAGTGGCCCCCTGTGTGCTCCCCCTCACAGTGTCCCCCTGTGTGCTCTCCATCCCCCCACAGTGTCCCCCTGTGTGCTCTCCATCCCCCACAGTGTCCACCTGTGTGCTCTCCATCCCCCCACAATGTCCCCCTGTGTGCTCTCCCTCCCCCACAGTGTCCCCCTGTGTGCTCTCCATCCCCCCACAGTGTCCCCCTGTGTGCTCTCCATCCCCCCACAGTGTCCCCCTGTGTGCTCTCCCTCCCCCCACAGTGTCTCCCTGTGTGCTCTCCCTCCCCCCACAGTGTCTCCCTGTGTGCTCTCCCTCCCCCCACAGTGTCTCCCTGTGTGCTCTCCCTCCCCCCACAGTGTCCCCCTGTGTGCTCCCCCGTGTCCCCCATTGTGCTCCCCCCCTCCAGTGTCCCCATGTGCAGGTGTGGCTTAAGTGTTGGCAGGGACACAGGGGGCCCCATGATCTTCTATTGCCCGGGGGCCCCATGAGTTGTCAGTCCACCCCTGGCTTTATACTCAAGTACAGCAGCCAGTGCACAGCCATTTATAACAATGAAATGTATACTTGTCGCTGCACATCTGAGCTTTTAAATGCGTACAGGGAAGGATTAGTGGCCCTAGACGCAGACAGTATGTGTTAAATACCAAGGTACACACGACCAGACTTTTCAACAGCAAAGGTCAGACGGAACGAATCCGTTGGGCAATTCGATCGCGTGTGGGCTTTATCCGACCATTGCTGTAGAAAAATCAGACGGACTTTAGAAATAGAACATGTTTCGGAATTTTTCGCCGGAACCAGTTCCTATCGAGAAATCCATTCGTCTGTATGCTAGTCCGACGGACGAAAACCGACGCTAGGGCAGCTAATGGCTACTGGCTATGAACTTCCTTATTCTAGTCCGGTCGTACGTCATCCGTTTGTCATCCGTTTGTTCGAAAGGTCAGTCGGAAGTCTGTCGAAAGTCCGTTGGAAAAAACGTCGGACCTAGTCTGCCGGAAAAGTCCGGTCGTGTGTACTTACACAGGTAAGTATGATTTGAGTCATTTTCCTGAAATTAGGTTTGCTGTGAAAATGATACGAAATTACCCTCTAAATGATTAATTAATGATGGCAAAAAAAATATATAAATTTTGTTCATTTGGATGCGCATAAGCAACATTAACCACTTCAGCCCCGGAAGGATTTACCTACTTCCTGACCAGGCCATTTTTTGCGATACGGCACTGCGTCGCTTTAATAGACAATTGTGTGATCGTGCGATGTTGTACCCAAACAAAATTAATGTCCTTTTTTTTCCCACAAATAGAGATTTCTTTTGGTGGTATTTGATCACCTCTGCGGTTTTTATTTTTTGCGCTATAAACAAAAAAAAAGCGACATTTTGAAAAAAACAATAGTTTTTACTTTTTGCTATAATAAATATCCCCCCCCCAAAAATGGAAAAAAAAAAAATTTCTTCCTCAGTTTAGGCCAATATGTATTCTTCTACATATTTTTTGTAAAAAAAAAATCCCAGTTATCATGTCTACAAAAGGGGATAGATTTATGGCATTTGTATTACTATTTTTTTTGTTTACTAGTAATGGCAGTGATCTACAAATTTTAGCAGGAACGACATTGCAGCGGGCAAATCAGACACTTTTGACACTTTTTTTGGGACCAGTGACATTTATACAGTGATCAGTGCTATAAAAATGCACTGATTACTGTATAAATGACACTGGCAGGGAAGGGGTTAACACCATGGGTGATCCAAGGGTTAAATGTTCCCTAGGGAATCACTTTCTAACTGTGGGGGGAGTGGACTGACAGGCAGTAGAAAAAGATCGCTGTTCCTAATCACGCACGCCTACAGATCGCTGCGTAAGCGCCCAACGTACAATGACGGCGATTCGCGCAGGAGAGCCAACCTGCTGCAGTGCAACTGCGGTGGCTTGTCGGGAAGTAGTTAAGTTTTAGTTTCACTGACATTAAGGTAAAATACATTAGTGTCAGTTATGCCGTGTACACACGATCGGACTTTCCGGCGGGATTGTCCGCCGGACTAGAGTCCACCGGACAATCCGACGGTGTGTGGGGCTCCGGCTGACTTTTTGTTCCCAAAAGTCCGGCAGACTTAGTTTTAAGTTTTGACTTAAAATTGTCTGCCGGACTCGGGAGTCTGGCGGACAATCCTCCCGTTTGTGTGCTAGTCCGCGGGACTTTTGAAATGAACGGACTTTCCGACACACCGTCATAAAGTCTGTTCATTTTGAACGTGACTCCAGGTAGAATGCCGCCGCCTCGATCGGCGACATTGACACCTCGCTAGCCCCGTCAATTGGTATGGATTTAAAGGGGAATCCCTATGCTGAAAAAACGGCGTGGGGGTCCCCCCCAAATCCATATCAGACCCTTATCCCGCTCTTCTGTTCTTCTTGCCGGGCCTCCGCTTTCTTCTTCCAGCTCTTTTACGAGCGGTGGCCCGGGCTTCTGTCGCCGTCACTGTCACCGCTGCCTTCTGCTTCTACTTGTTCTTCTTCTGCTTCTTGTTCTTCTTTCTTCTTCCGATGTTGACTCGTCGCTGTCTCCGCTTCTAATGGCTCAGAGGTGTTGTGCTGCCAATTATATAGGGACAATGGGTGGGGCCACCGGCTCATGTCACATGGTTACCCCGCCCCCATATGATGTCACAGTCCCGGAGGAAACGGAGGAAAAGTCCGGGCGTGTGTGGGCAAGTCCACGCGTTCGGAAAGTCCAGCGGACCTCCGGCCAAAAAGTCCGATCGTGTGTACGCCGCATTAGAGAAGATTTTACTAAAATTTGTGATTTTGTTGCAAATCCAATTTTTCTGAGTTTTTTTTTTTTTATTATTTTACATAAATAATGCACAAAAATTTCAATGAACATCATGCATGCAGGAGTACACAACATGGCATAGGGTACATAACTGCAAGTGTATCAAAGTGTCACACATGATGTGAATATGCAGGTCCCTTATCACAGCAATAGTATTGGTAGATGTAGCTATTGGGAGGAGGAACAATGTAGCCCAATCTGCACCTGGGATCTGGCAACATTTGGAGCACCACTGTCACTTGGCGTCATAGTGGGGGAAGTCTCTGTTAGGGGCCTTACAGTTCCATTGTAGAGAAAAAAAAGTAAAAAAAAAGTAATTTTGATTAAAGTGTTACTAAACCCAGGACCCTGCATTCACTATATCTGGTCTCCCAGACCTATATCTGGTCTCCCACAGTACACAGGACATGCAAATGCAATTATTTTATTAAATAATATAAAATAAACTGCTAAATACTTTTTCTCATCAGCAGTATATAGCAGTCTTGTGACTTCTACCAGTGTCCGGCAGAGCACTGGTTAAAGTTTGTCGGAGGAGTTTAATTCTGCTCTGACTGTCCTATGAGTCTACATGACCCCTGACTTTCTGTCTGGACAGTGCTGTTTGGCCCTTTGCTGACCACATGTACCCTTCCAAAAATGAAACAAAATATCTTTAGCAATACACACCAAATTGAGCATGTGCAGACTGCCCCTAAGGCTCTAACTTATTAAAAGATGCATTGGGGACAGTAAAAGAAGGGAAGGACCAGAGTATAACAAGCATGCTTAAAGTGGGAGTTCCGCCATTTTTTTTTTTTTTAAAGTCAGCAGCTACAAATACTGCAGCTGCTGACTTTTAAAATATGGACACTTACCTAGCGTGCCCGCGATGTCGTCACCCAAAGCGGATCTTTCGATCGGCTCTCGGGTGCTGCCGCCGCCATCTTCGGTATGGGAATCAGGAAGTGAAGCCTTGCGGCTTCACTTCCCGGTTCCCTACTGCACATGTGCGAGTCGCGATGCGCAATAAGGACGGTCCCTGCTGTCTCTGGGATCCGTGTGTTTCCCAGCAGACAGTGGGGGCCCTGCCAGAAGTGGCGTAATAGCTGCAGAATCTGCGGCTATCTATGCCCGGAAGTGGGTGCAGATACCTGTATTATACAGGTATCTGCATCCCCCTCCCCCCTGAAAGGTGCCAATTGTGGCACCCGAGGGAGGGAGGGTTCAGATGAGGGTGGAGGGTGGAGCTCCGCTTTAACTGCATATACAGACTGATTTTACTGTGGTGAGTTTAGTAACCCTTTAACTTTTAATGTTCATGCTACAAAAATCAAATGTAAATAATGAAATTAAAACAGTTTTTGTTCTGTATGAACAGTTAACAGAATAAAAAAAAAAAAAGGAAAAAAATATTTGCAAAAGAGAGCAGAGGGATAGATAAGGCTTCTGTTAGGGCTAAATAGGGATACCAAAGCATTATCCAAATGTTT
This sequence comes from Lithobates sylvaticus, assembly GCA_028564925.1. Taxonomy (NCBI): domain Eukaryota; kingdom Metazoa; phylum Chordata; class Amphibia; order Anura; family Ranidae; genus Lithobates; species Lithobates sylvaticus. Next base: position 81,481,216 of record CM053031.1, read on the forward strand.
AAAAAAAAAAGTAATTTTAATAAAACTTGTTTGTGCAACCTCTGTTTAAGAACAGATACATTGTAACTGGCTATTCTGATAGGACAGGTATGTTTATTTACATTTTAACAAGCACTAATGCTAAAACAGCATCCTATTGATCACAGCTGAAACAGCCAGTGAACGCAGCTCTGCTACAAGAACTGGGACCTCGGTTGTCATATTAACAGCAGGTCACAAAAGTTACAGCGGTTGTAAAGTGTTAGAGCTGGTTCACACTGGGGCAACACGACTTCCAGCGCAACTTTTGGAGGCAACTTGGACACGACTTGAGTATGAAAAACAGCGCGACTTGGAGCAACTTCAATATGACTTGAGGCGACTTTAAGTCACCCTAGGCCAGGCGACTTTGGCCGTGGCCAATCAGAGAATAATCAGCTCTCGAGGGGGAACTCCATGCCAAATTTAAATTAAAAAACGGCATTGGAGGATTTTAAGGGAAACCCCCTACGCCGAAAAAACGGTGTGGGGGTCCCCCCAAGATCCATACCAGCCCCTTATCCGAGCACGCAGCCTGGCCGGTCAGGAAAGGGGGTGGGGACGAGCGAGCGCCCCCCTCCTGAACCGCACTAGGCCGCATGCCCTCAACATGGGGGGGTGCTTTGGGGAAGGGGGGCACCCTGCGGCCCCCCCACCCCAAAGCACCTTGTCCCCATGTTAATGAAGACAAGGGCCTCTTCTCGACAACCCTGGCCGTTGGTTGTCGGGATCTGCGGCCCCCCACCCTATGTGAATGAGTATGGGGTACATCGTACCCCTACCCATTCACCTGGGAAAAAGTGTCAATAAAAAAAAAAACACAACACAGGTTTTTAAAGTTTATTAATCAGCTCCGGCGGTCTTCTTCTGACTTCGGGGGCCTTCTTCCGACTTCTCCGCTCTGTTCGGCCTCTACTCCCGGTGTCCGGCCTCTTCTCCCGCTCTCCGGCATTGTCTCCTGCTCTTCAGCCGGCTCCTCCGCTATCTTCTTGCAGCTCTTTTACTAGCGGAGGAGCCCGGTCTCCTCCGTCCTTCTTCCCTCTCCCCTCTTCTCTCTTCTTTCTTCTTTCATTGTTGACACAACGCTCTCTCCTGCTGTAATGCCATGTGAGCGATGCGCGATGACTTATATAGGAATGGGGCTGGGTCACATGGTGATGTCACACTGTGGCCCCGCCCCGTATGACGTCACAGTCCCAGCATGCCTCGGGACCTGACGTCATAGCACCCACCCCCCATGTTGAGGGCATGCGGCCTGGTACGGTTCAGGAGGAGGGGGCGCTCGCTCGTCCCCACCCCCTTTCCTGACCGGCCAGGCTGCTGGCTCGGATAAGGGTCTGGTATGGATTTTGGGGGGACCCCCACACCGTTTTTTTCGGTGTAGGGGGTTCCCCTTAAAATCCATACCAGACCTAAGGGCCTGGTGTGCTCCTGGAGGGGGAACCCATGCCGTTTTTTTTTTTTTTTGGCGTGGAGTTCCCCCTCCAGGCGACACTGTCACTTCAATATAGATGGAGATCCGACTTGGGGCGACTTCCATTGAAATCAATGGGTACAAGTCGCCTAGAAGTCGGATTGAAGTAGCACAGGAACCTTTTCTGAAGTAGCGTTCATTAAGACGACTCTCATTCACTTGCATGTAATTTCTGATGTCAAGCGACTTGGAGCGACTTGTGGTCTGACAAGTCGCCCCCCAAGTTGCGGTAGTGGGAACCGGTTCTTAACCTCTAAAATTCATAAAGCAACAAAAGGCAGAAGTTTTTTTTTATCTTAATGCATTTGCAGCAGCCCCCCTCAGCCCACCTAATACTTACCCGAGGTCCATCTCTATCCAACAATGTCAACGAGTCCCTTGGACATCCGGGACTCTCCCTCCTGATTGGCTGAGACAGAGCAGCGGCGCCATTGGCTCCCTCTGTGGTTAATTAAAGTCAGTTAACCAATCAGGAGAGAGAGGGGGCGGGCCTGAACCGCAGCTCTGTGTCTTTATGGACACCCGAAGCTGCAGCTCGGCTCAGATGCTCCCATAGCAAGCTGCTTGCTGTGGGGGCACCTGGCAGGAGGGAGGGGCCAGGGGCACAGAAGAGAGACCCGAGAAAGGGAGGATCCAGGCTACTCAATGCAAAACCATTGCACAGAGCAGGGAGTATAGCATGTTTGTTATTTTTTTTTAAAAAGAGACTTTACAATCACTTTAAACATTTGAAAGTATGTCCAGTGGGGAAGAACTTAAGGCTCTTAACTTCTTTCTTTATACATTTAACCCACATAAAAGTGCCATGATCATTAATTGCAACTTTTGGTCTTTGTGTCATTTTTATTTTGGTATTTGCGTAGTAATATTGTTGCTGTTTTATTTATTTGTGTTTCAGTGTTGGAACAATAGAGAGATGTATGATCTGTGTCACTGCATAAGTGCCTAATGCAAGTGAGGGGGGATTAACATGATATTTTCAACTCATTGAGTAGACAATGGCATATAACATTTCTTTTTAAAACAGAGCAGACTAAAGCCTAGTATACATGGTCAGAATATCGTTCAAAAAATACATATTTCTAATCGATCCTACAATAATCTGATCATTAGTACACAGCTTTTGCCCAAAATTATCCAAAGGGACAAACATGAAAAATGTTCTCTTATGATAGCAGATCGTACGAATTTCATTTAATCAGTACAGTTTTTTTCAGAAAATACAATACAAATACATTACATCACTTCAGAATTTTTTGTCTCTCGTACGAGAATTTTCATACTTTAGTAACCTATTCATTTTCGATATGAAGACTAGCATGCAAAAAATAAAACGGACAGACATTCGTCCAATAATCTCATCATGTGTACTAGGCTTAACTTGCTGCCCTTTGAACGTTTAGATTCCAAAAACATTTCCAATGAAGAAAAACATTTTGTATAGCGTTCCACATGTGAAATGATATATATTTTATTTTAATTTAAGTAAGAGGTAAAACCTTTGCCAGGGCATTATTGCTATGTGTATGTTTATTTGTGGAGCTCACCAAGGACACACAACAATAAAAACACCTGTCTTAGTAGACAGTGTTTTTTTTTTTTTTTTTTAATGTCTGTATTCCTGATTTTCGTACTGCTTGTTTTGTTTACTAGTACATGACATGTGAAATCTTCCCAACAGGTATAAAACACAACAAAAAAAATCTATTAGGAAAGACTATGCCTGTACCTAACACATTCTACACTGATCTTTGAAATAAAGAAATAAACATATTATGGTAACATTTATAATAACAATATAATACCACATTGTAGTTTGTTGGGCTTTTTTTTGCCAGCCCTGAAGAAGATTGCACAAATCCTTGAAACGTGTTGGTTTCCTGCATTTTTTCAATTAATGTACTTAGTTTTTCAAAGATCAATATATCAGAACCCAGGAAAGAACCTGCAGTGTCTGGTGGTCTCTTCTTGCTGAGCCACCTGGCATGCTGGGCAGCAGCCTGGACAATTTCTGGAACAATCTTGCCTATTTCTTGAACCTTTAATCCTTTGCTTCTCCCATGAACTTCCTATTTTAGCCATGCCTTTGCACTTTCTGTTGGCCAGATTATTGTGCTCTCTCCTGCCAATATCTCACTCTTTTCACTCCTGCTGCCGTTCGTATCTATGCTACCACTTGTTACCAACCTTTGGCTTGCTCCACAACTACGCTTTTGCTTGATTCTAACCTGCAACCACTTGTTACCAACCTTTGGCTTGTTACTGACTACACTTCTGCTTGACCCCTACCTGCTACATCTGCTACTGGACCCTGGCCTGCTCACCTCCTGGTGGGATGATCGTGGGGACCACACCCTGGTACTAGCAGGTAAAAAAACACATCTCCACCATCGGAGCTCTGATGAACACTGGTTAGTGCTTAGACTCCATGCCTTGGGTGAGTCAGTGTCATCCACCAGGTGACCTGCTTCTGCACTTATCCACCTGGTCAGTGGGAGCTTCTCTACTGCTATAGCCACTGGTCTCCAAGCCTGGCCTCTAATTGTGACACAATGCCTACTCTGAGTTTATGCTCAATGAATAATAATAATACTAATAATCAATAATAATGATGGGTGGATCTGCCCAGGTTCAATTTGCCAAAGATTCGGAGACCACAAACTCAAAAGTGAATTCTATTGAGGTTTGGTAAATTCTGTCCATTTTTACAGCCAATATGCAAATTACTGTTAAATAGCCATGGAAAACAGGGCACTGCAAAGGGTAACATATACCATACTAAGGCAAAAAAAATTTAAAAATAAGAAATCCTACACCGAGAAGAGGGTGTTTTTATGCAGCTTTAAGGGCAATATTAAAAACACACAAATACTTTAAATAACACGTTTGGGAAATGACTTAAAGTTCTACTTGGTTTAACAAGACAATATTATTTTCACAGACAATCTCATGTGTATTTGGCTGTGAAATTGATTTTTTCTTTTACAATCATCTTGTAGGCAGGTGCAGTTAGCTACTTTGCTACTAGGTGGCTCTGTACTAGAATAGTGTCTGGTTACTGTAAGCAAGGTCATTAGGTGCTAGGCTCCTTTTAGTTAGAGCCTTCCTACAGTGATGTCAGGGATGAGGCAACACTCATATATGAGCTAGGTAGGGAGGGGCACAGTAAGTCCTGGGGCGTGGACTGCAAAAGGCCTTTTAGACCAGGTCAGAAATCCCTGTGTGAGGCTGCATTCCTGGAGGATTCCCAGGAGAGATGTACCTATCAAGAAGATGACTTCAGAGAGCAGTGCTGTGAGTATAAATGGCCCTGACCAGAGGAGAAACTGTAAGAAAGTTGGCTGCTGAGGTTCTGCATATGCATTCACTTACGACTACTGTGGACCATCCACCAAATGTGATTGACTGTGAAATGTCAAGTGAGTTTGAATTGCATGTCCTGGAAATGCCATTTCCTGAATACCACCAGTAAAGTGCAGCAAAACTACTTCTTTATTGGACATGCCTTCTTTGGGGATACAAAGATCTTTGGCCGGGAATGTTGTGTGGACGGCTATGGAAAGGAGCAGAATAGCGGAGGCCTCAGCAGGAGAGACATTGTTCTAACAGGGCTGAAGTGGGGGTAAGGACTTTACAAGCTTGGCTTACAGACAGCAGCAGTGACTCAATCAGATTATTTTCAGATTGAAAATTTTTTTTTTTTCCAGGTAGCTCTAGCAGCAACACATGATTTTTCAATAAATAATAATGGACTTTAGATGGTAAATAGAAATTGGCCTTTGTTGTATTTGCTGTTGCTAATGCAAAACTGTCCTACCACTGGCCAATAGGGATGAGCCGAACACCCCCCCGTTCGGCTCGCACCAGAACCCGCAAACGGACCTAAAGTCCGTGCAAGCTTTAGAACCCTATTAGTTATAATGGATGCGAACGTTTGAAATCAAAAGTGCTAATTTTAAAGGCTAATATGCATGTTATTGTCATAAAAAGTGTATGGGGACCTGGGTCCTGCCCCAGGGGACATGTATCAATGCAAATTTTTTTTTTAAAAACGGACGTTTTTTCAGGAGCAGTGATTTTAATAATGCTTAAATTGAAACAATAAAAGTCTAATATTCCTTTAAATGTCGTACCTGGGGGGGTGTCTATAGTATGCATGTAAAGGGGCGCATGTTTCCTGTGCTTAGAGCTGTCCCTGCAAAAAGTGTCATTTTTGCAGGAAAGAAAGCTATTTAAAATCACTCTCGGCTAATTTGAATTGACGGCTCCCGTAACACAGAGAACAGTCATTCATTGAAAGTCATTCATAAAAAAAAAGTCATTGATAAAAAAAAAAAAAAAAAAACGTGGGGGTCCCCCAAATTCAATAACCAGGCCCTTCAGGTCTGGGATGGATATTAAAGGGGACCCCAGCCAAGAAAAAAAAATGGCGTAGGGTCCCCCTCAAAATCCATACCATACCCTTGAGGTCTGGGATGGATTTTAAGGGTAACCCCAGCCAAAAAAAATGGCGTGGGGTCCCCCTCAAAATCCATACCAGACCCTTATCCGAGCACGCAACCTGGCAGGCCGCAGGAAAAGAGGGGGGACGAGAGCGCCCCCCCTCCCGCCTGAACCGTACCAGGCCACATGCCCTCAACATTGGGAGGATGCTTTGGGGGTCTGAGACCCCCAAAGCACCTTGTCCCCATGTTGATGAGGACAAGAGCCTCTTCCCCACAACCCTGGCCGGTGGTTGTGGGGGTCTGCGGGCGGGGGGCTTATCGGAATCTGGAAGCCCCCTTTAACAAGGGGACCCCCAGATCCCGCCCCCCCCCTGTGTGAAATGGTAAGGGGGTACAAAAGTACCCCTACCATTTCACCAAAAAAGTGTCAAAAATTGTAAAAATGACAGGAGACGGTCTTTGAAATCCCGTATTAAGAACCCAGTTTACGGGAGCCATCAATTCATTAGCCGCGAGTGCTTTTAAATAGCTTTTTTCCTGCAAAAATTACACTTTTTTTTTTTTTTTTGCAGGGACAGTTCTAAGCACAGGAAACCTGCCCCCCTTCACAGGCAACCTATAGACACCCCCCAGATGTGATACTGCAATGCTGTACTAACAGCACGCACACACAAATCCCCAGAAATAAAGCACATATTGTCAGCAGTCAGCAGCACACTGACACGCGGACACTGAAACACAATATGCGAGGGCGCCGCGGCGGCGGCCTCTTATACCGTGGGGCGTGTACTAAAGCCCCTGAGCTATAATTGGCTATAGGCATCCCAAATAGTTCTGGGCTCGCCGAATGGGCGAACGCACGATGTTCAATTCGAACATGGGTTCGAATCGAACACCGGGCCCATCCCTACTGGCCAATTTCTATCATGCTTGCTTTGAATGAGAAGTAAAGCCAAAGCTCGTTTGGCTGTACTTCTCCTGTGGATCACAGGAGGCAGTTTGTTCTGCACTCCTGTGACCCATTTTCAATAGAGCTGGTCCAGGCTCGGGAAAGATCCACATGCCTGGACCTGTACCCGGCTCAGCCTCCCAGTGAGTTCGGGAAGGCAGAGCAGAAAGCTGATGACTGACAGTCACCAGCTCTGTGCTTAGGGAGCTCTGAGAACTGAGCGATCAGTGATGTTTAATCGCTCGATTCTCAGTGTTAAAGCCGGTGGGGAACTCACAATCAGAATGTAAGTGCAGTTTCCTAACTGACCGGAATCTCTCCCTGTGCAGTTTGTCAGTTTTTTGTATGCTTTCTCTACAACAACTTCCATTGCCCTGACACTCTGGCTGCTCTGTACCCCTCTTTTATTGTGGAGCAGCTGACTTATTCAACAGCCCCCTTATTTACTCTTTTAAGGCTGCTGGCCATAGTGTAAAGGCTAGGCCGTACATTATGGTTTAAAAAATTCTCCCAGGCAAATCCGCACAAAAATTCACTAGGATAACAAATACTGAACCAGCAGAATATGCATCAAACTCATGGTAGTGGCAAACCCAAACCTTATCACTAACCATTATCATACAATGCTGCTAAGATATCAGATTTTGTCTATAACAAAGAAATGCCCTGTTTTTTGGTTGTTTAGTTTCTGTAAATGTCAGACTATCAGTACTGGGATTTCCTCTTTGGAACTTACAGTGGACAACTGGTCACGTTGTTTAAACTGGGTTCTTAATTAGACAAGAACAGAGCTGTATAACAGAAGTGATGAATGAAAAAAGTGTCCCCATTTCCAATGCAGATTTTATCACCTCTCGGATGTCAGCTGATCGCCCTCATTATTGGCAAGTGATAAGTGCCACTTTTGATCCCTTGACTAAGGAAATAGCTTCCTGCCTTCTGCTAAATGCAGAAATACTTTCCAAATGTGACATTTTTGCATACCATATGCTTCAATTAAACTAGATAAATACAATTAGAACACATCAAGTGAGTACAACTTTTAGTATGGGTCACAAATGTTACTGCACATTTTCTTAATGATTTATGTTCAGCACTAGTTAATTTATTTAGTAATTTATTTATTTCGTAATTTCAAAGAAAATGCTGATTCCTGATGATGGCACGCTATTTAGCATTTAGTTGAATTTAATTAAATTTTACAGAGCGGCAGTCTAAGTTCTTTAAGATAACACTAACCTCCCAACCCCCATTTTGACCAACATGCAGGCAAGGGTTAATTTATTGTCCCTTTAAAAGATGTTTCTGCCCTAAGTCCTCCAGCAAATAAGGTTATTTTACTTCCTTCCTGGCAGGCCCTTGTAAATCTGTGGGGTTGAACTAAGAGAGAGAGGACAGATAGGAGTGGAACTACCAGGATTTGGACATGTAGATGTAAGGCTAAGGCCTAGGTTTTTTCTTCCAACCTCAGGGTGAGCTTTCCTAGTACTGGGTTGGTATGGCTGTGGTAAACCACAGATTTTGGGAAAGGACTTGGAAATTGTTTATTGCAAAAGATCCTTTTCTATCTGTGAAGATGTAACACTGTTCTTCAATAAATGAATTGAAATGAGCTTCTGGCTGAAGTATGGTGGCCTGTTATCTTTGGAAGTGTAAGTGGGACAGCAAACAGGCTGCAGTTCTGGATGGGAGCATCCCACATAGGATACATAAAGTGGTATACAGGATCCGGATTGGGACTAAAGTAGTGCAACCCTGGTCAGGTTGGGACTGGTGGTGGTTAGGGGTCACCCTATTGTCAGTAAGAAGCAGACCCCCCATGCAGCACATGATAAGTGACATGTCACATGGGCCCAGGTGTTCAGCTGGACTATCTGAGCCCTAACCTGGAACCATAGAGGAGATGCAGGACTTTGAGCAGTGACTGTTCCCAACTGTCTGTGTGTTGTTGCTTTTGGTGACCAAGAGAATAGTGAGTGAAGGGTTTCCAAGCCACCATTCATACACATTTAGCATAAAGGCATCCTACAAGGGCTATGGGCTGAGTTTGGGTGGACAAGTGAGGCCCTAGACAGCCCTGTTCAAGAACAGGCCCCCTAGACTTTTGTACAGCGATACAGTTGCCGGAGCACCTGTCTACAAACAATGACTGTTGTGCTCCAGGGTGCCTTTAGCCCATACCATGAATGGGCAAGCTGGTGTGTTTGCCTCCCAAGTCAAAATTTCCCAGTCCTCCAATGTATTCAACTTCATAATTCACAGGGTGCTTTGGGCTCACAAATTTTAACATAGCACATCAAAATGATCACTTTGAAGAAGAATTCCAACCATTTCTGGGAGCTAAGAAACGTTATGAATCTCTACAGTCATAGCTTACATAGGGCTATAGACTCCCCATAAGAAAGTACTGCTTGCTCTGGGGGCTATCACATGGAGGAATCACATACTTGATACTCCTTCATACTTGAAAGTATATTATTTCCTTCCTGCTCCCATTGCTGAACATTGTAGCAGTGGAGCCAAAGAAATGTATAAAGTTAGCAGAAGCTGGAGAGGAGTGGAGATTAAAGTTAACTTGTCCCTTTGCCCTGAATGTTGTTGGTCTTCATGCAGATTTCCCTTTCCCTCTTTGCTGCCCTCTGCTGATTTTACAATCTAAAGTAAGGCCCAGTTTAATCTCTGCTTGATACATTTTGCAGGTAATACTTCAGGAATGTTTTAAGATTTTCTTTGGAATAAAATGTTGCAAGTTACAATTCTTCCTATAATATGAACAAAGTGGAACATTTAACTATTTGTCATAGTCATTTTACATTTTTGCCTGCCAGCTGTTACATAGTTTTGTTAGTTTATTAAATGTTACTGTATTAAAACAGAAATAAAAATGTTTCTTTTAGTAGAGTAGAGGAAGGCTAGAATTATTCCGGTAAGCTTTTTATTGCTGTCTGTGTCACTGTTGCAGATTTTTCCCTGGTTCAATTAATTAGACTCCCACGCACATGCTCTGTGCTGTTTTTTTATGCTAGTGAATCTTAGTGATGTATCATTATGATTATTGTACTGATGCCTTAGAAGAAAACAAATTTATATGTCCTGTTATGCAGACTTATGGATAAAACACGGTGATGAATTTAAATGTACCCAAAAACGTGAGAAAAACATCTGACTATTTAGCTAGGCTGCTTGATGATCACAGGTTCGTAGGACCCTACCCACTTGCTGTTGGGGATAACTTTGATTGGGTAGGTTCGGAAATGTCTCCCGATTGCATATTGTTCTCCTTGAGGCTGGATTCACACCTATGCATTTTTAGTGCTTTTTGCATTTTGCAGATTTGCACTACAGTCCATTTAACATGGTTTCCTATGGAACATGTGAAAGCAAAAAACCGCGCTACCCTAACGCACACAAATGGTCACACAATTGGATGGGGGAAAAGAAAAAAAAGAAATGTAAATAAATAAATAAATAAACAAATGAATGAATCAATAAATAAAACCTAAACCGGCTGCAGAATAGTGGGATAAACACACATGAAATATAGAAAAAGAAAACTGCGCCAGGTGAAACTAAAATGACAGTGATGAAAACCAATACACATGAGTGATCTGTGTATCCGATTGATAGTATTTGAGATACTAATAACCTAAGAAATGGAGTCTGCACACAGATTCAAAAGGGCATAGGCAAACAATGATGGTATATTCTCAGGTTATCAAAACATAAATAACAAATATTCAACTAAAATTGTTAGAATATAAAGCTGTGGACAATGGTAAATAATATTTATCAAAGTCTTTGTGTGAGATGAATAACCAATAGCAATGGATCAGAGTCCTCTTATGCGGTAGGTTCCACTACACCAATGTGCTCCACTTCTAGTTAAAGTGCCACCACCAGTAAGTAGGCTCCTTACCAGATATATAGAAAACAAACGCACTCAGATATGAGCTTTAGCACAGGATTCCAAACATCAGGTATAGTTGCCCCTCAGACAGTGTCCTCCAAGGTGGATATATTCAAACCAGAGCTCCAAAGCAGGAGGGAGGGAGAAGCACACTTCCAAACGTCAGGATAGACAGATAAGGCACTCAAAGGTGCATCCAAAGGTCACCATGTAAATGACAAAGGCAGACCATAGCGTGATATTGTAAAAAACTAGAAAGACTTTATTAAAAACGGATATTACTCACATTCTTATGAACAGAATAGGCAGTAAGAAATCCAACGATAATTTTAAAAAGAGCGCCGGCCGCTCTTTTTAAAATTATCGTTGGATTTCTTACTGCCTATTCTGTTCATAAGAATGTGAGTAATATCCGTTTTTAATAAAGTCTTTCTAGTTTTTTACAATATCACGCTATGGTCTGCCTTTGTCATTTACATGGTGACCTTTGGATGCACCTTTGAGTGCCTTATCTGTCTATCCTGACGTTTGGAAGTGTGCTTCTCCCTCCCTCCTGCTTTGGAGCTCTGGTTTGAATATATCCACCTTGGAGGACACTGTCTGAGGGGCAACTATACCTGATGTTTGGAATCCTGTGCTAAAGCTCATATCTGAGTGCGTTTGTTTTCTATATATCTGGTAAGGAGCCTACTTACTGGTGGTGGCACTTTAACTAGAAGTGGAGCACATTGGTGTAGTGGAACCTACCGCATAAGAGGACTCTGATCCATTGCTATTGGTTATTCATCTCACACAAAGACTTTGATAAATATTATTTACCATTGTCCACAGCTTTATATTCTAACAATTTTAGTTGAATATTTGTTATTTATGTTTTGATAACCTGAGAATATACCATCATTGTTTGCCTATGCCCTTTTGAATCTGTGTGCAGACTCCATTTCTTAGGTTATTAGTATCTCAAATACTATCAATCAGATACACAGATCACTCATGTGTATTGGTTTTCATCACTGTCATTTTAGTTTCACCTGGCACAGTTTTCTTTTTCTATATTCCTATGGAACATGTTCTGTAGTAAAAATCTGCAAAATGCAAAAAGCACTAAAAATGCATAGGTGTGAATCAGGCCTGAGGAAGTAGCACCGGTCATCTTCACCCTCTCCCCTACAATTATGGATCCACCAGATCCTGTTGCCTGAGGGCCATTGGATCATGTACAAATGTCCAACTGTGCTTAATAGCTATAGGTGGCCATAGCCCCCATACAGACATCAAAATGGAGTTCTTGGCATTCTTCTCCAATGCTGAAAATGTTTTTTGTTAGTTTTAGATTGAGCAGAAAGTGTCAGGACATGTGTTGGGTTTTTACTGATATTTGTGGCTGTGTTGGAGAAATATTGCCTTACATATTGTCACAGTAAGGGCCATGTGAGATTAGTGATTTTGTAGCAGCAATTCTTCTTCACTACAAAATACTAATGCCAAAGAACAACAGAGATTTGAAGCTGTCATTCAAAATCAATAAAGTCACCAGCAATTTTTTGTTAAGAGGCGATTTGTTGCAGCTACAAATTAAATGAGTGCTCCCTAATTAGGTTGGCGTGTTCTGCTACAAATCATCCTTCAGCAATTTGTAGCTAAGCCATAGAGGTGAATGCAGAGTGATTGTCGCTAGAAACTTGTCACTGTCATGAAATGCTGCACATATAATCACTGAGCTACAAGTCACTGTAAAACTAGCAAGATAAAATCCCATAGAAGTGATGATTTCCCTAGCAAGTAATGAAAAAAATTAAAGAGGGTCACTGTGAATAAATTGCCGGTCTGGCATAGCCCAGATAACAGTTTCACTAGACAGGAAGGGAAAAGGAAAAAAAAAAATATATATATATATATATTTTTTTTTTTTGAGTGGAGAAAGGCCGGAACTCCAAGTTTTTTTTAAATTTGTAAGCCACAAAATGCCAGCCCTTTTGAAGTTTCCACAATGCAAGTTTATTTCTTAATAAAGAGTACAGAATAAAACCACACAGATGCTAACACATTTCAGCCAATCCTGGCCTAAGTCTTGCTTTTTTGCGTCCTTGTTGCAGATTTTTCCTCATGTCATGTCTCAGTAAACTATTGTCAATGTGAAGTTTGACCATCACTGCAAGCACAGAAAAAAAAACAGATCAGCAAAGTATGGTTCCAACCAGTGGTAACTGACAGTTGATTGAAAGAAAATATAGAATTGTCGTGGGTCACTTCTATTTATTTTTTTATATTTTACAACAAAAGTTTAATCAAAACAAAATGAATAGACTCCTTTTGTAAGTGTAACTGTGCTTCAGTGAAACTTTTAGTTGGGCTTGTTTTATATAAAGGATATGTAGCCTTGGGCAGCACCACTGCTCTGTCTCTCTGCATAGCCCAGGCAGACAGAAAGCCACCCACATGCTAAATCTGCAGACTTTCTTCCCTCCAGATCAGTCAGAACAGCATCATATTGTACACTTGCAGCAACAGCTGCCTGAAGTAATGCTCACTGCCTGGGACAGCAACAGGAAAGTAGTGATTGACAGCAGCACCGCCCAGGAAAAGAGAATGGCCAGTCAGGAGATTTCCAGGGGAAGAAGCCCCTTATTAAGTATAAGATGTTGTGAGACTGCAAATCCCAAAGGAGAACTGAGCTGGGGGAAGAAGGAGGAGAACTGAGAATCTGGGACTGAGGGAATTTCACAAGGAGGGAAGCAGAGAGCAGTGCTGTAAAGAGCACCAACTTGTTATTCCCCTCTGAAAGAGACAGTACCACATTATTTGACATTTAGTTTGGAGGCTTTTCCTCTATTACTGTTGGGATTACAATAACACCTTTTTAAGAGTGCTCCAAAGTCATCATGGGCCCCAACGCTAGCTAACATACTACTGACCAGTGGAAAGAGTTAAATTGGGGCATAGACTTTTAGCCTCTGAGTGAGTATAACCCATATTTAGGGCGTTTAGAGTTTAATAATACTCAGTTAACAAATTGAAATGATTGTCTTTTCCAAATAAATATTTAGCCTTGGTGTGTCAGAGGGTGTGGCACTGCTGAAAGGATCGTTTTCATCAGGAATCAGGGAACCCAAATATCCAGCCGCTCCATTGGGGGTAAGCACTATACATAACTAAAAGCAAAACTTTTTTTAATATGGATACAGTGGTGAGAGTTTAGAACCACTGTAAAGTTTTTATTGCTGTCCCCATTTGGGAGATTCATTCTTTCTAATTGCGTTTCTAATTGCGTTGATTACTAGTGTCACTGGCAATAAAAGTGATAAGTAAATCCAAAATTTTGAGTTGCCACCATAAGGACTTGAGGGGAAATCTTCCAATAGGGATACATGTAAGAAGGCCCCTTGGCACCCACATTGTTAAGCCAATTCCCAAATGGGCCCACTATTCAGCTTTGCAGGAGAGGTAAGCCGAGGCTTCGACTACACTCCTCTGGCTCTACACACATTTGTTCCACATTATATTGGCACCAGGCCTGAGCAGGAGTCAAAGTGTACACCTGGTGTACAGGCCGCGACCAATCACTAGTTCCCTATTATTGTTTAGGTGGTCCCAACAAACACCTGAGGCCCATGGAAATGGGGGCCCAGACAGCTTACACATGGACCTCAGGGAACTCTCCTGGTCACTGCCACCGACGGACCCTCCATCAATAAATCATAACTAAAAGCAAAACTTTTTTTAATATGGATACAGTGGTGAGAGTTTAGAACCACTGTAAAGTTTTTATTGCTGTCCCCATTTGGGAGATTCATTCTTTCTAATTGCGTTTCTAATTGCGTTGATTACTAGTGTCACTGGCAATAAAAGTGATAAGTAAATCCAAAATTTTGAGTTGCCACCATAAGGACTTGAGGGGAAATCTTCCAATAGGGATACATGTAAGAAGGCCCCTTGGCACCCACATTGTTAAGCCAATTCCCAAATGGGCCCACTATTCAGCTTTGCAGGAGAGGTAAGCCGAGGCTTCGACTACACTCCTCTGGCTCTACACACATTTGTTCCACATTATATTGGCACCAGGCCTGAGCAGGAGTCAAAGTGTACACCTGGTGTACAGGCCGCGACCAATCACTAGTTCCCTATTATTGTTTAGGTGGTCCCAACAAACACCTGAGGCCCATGGAAATGGGGGCCCAGACAGCGTACACATGGACCTCAGGGAACTCTCCTGGTCACTGCCACCGACGGACCCTCCATCAATAAATCCCCAATCACTCCAAACCTGAACTGACGTCTAAATATGTTTTACCATGCTCTCAAGGTATTGGCAAAGCTTTACCATTCCAAAAGGATCATAAAACCAGTTCAACATATCTAACAGAAGCATCACTCACTCAACTAAGTTCCTGGATGGTGAACGGTTGTTACGAAGCTAAGCTTCAATGCATATGCTGATTTTCATCACTGAGCGCTCCAATGAGACATTTCTTAGTTTTTACTGAACAATTAAAATGGTTTGCAGAGTAGATGGCAACTTAGGTTTTCACAAATTACAGCCCAAAAAAATTAATTATGTCTGAAAATATGACAGAATTGATCAAAAAACATGGTTAAAATCTTACATATTTGTTTACATTTATTGAGTGTTATAGAAGAGGGGCTGCAGTGTAGGGATGAGCCGAACACCCCCCCGTTCGGCTCGCACCAGAACCCGCGAACGGACCTAAAGTCCGTGCGAGCTTTAGAACCCTATTAGTTATAATGGATGCGAACGTTCGAAATTAAAAGTGCTCATTTTAAAGGCTAATATGCATGTTAATGTCATAAAAAGTGTTTGGGGACCTGGGTCCTGCCCCAGGGGACATGTATCAATGCAAAAAATTTTTTTAAAAACGGCCGTTTTTTCAGGAGCAGTGATTTTAATAATGCTTAAATTGAAACAATAAAAGTGTAATATTCCTTTAAATTTCGTACCTGGGGGGTGTCTATAGTATGCCTGTAAAGGGGCGCATGTTTCCCGTGTTTAGAACTGTCTCTGCGCAAAGTGTCATTTTTGAAAGTAAAAAAGCTATTTAAAATCACTCGCGGCTAATGTTAATTCACGGCTCCCGTAACACAGAGAACAGTGATTCATTGAAACTCATTCATAAAAAAAAGTCATTGATAAAAAAAAAAAAAAATGAAAAAAAAAAAAGCGTAGGGGTCCCCCCAAATTCAATAACCAGGCCCTTCAGGTCTGGGATGGATATTAAGGGGGATCCCAGCCAAAAAAAAAAAAAAAAAAAATGGCGTAGGGTCCCCCTCAAAATCCATACCAGACCCTTGAGGTCTGGTATGGATTTTAAGGGGAACCCTAGCCAAAAAAAAATGGCGTGGGGTCCCCCTCAAAATCCATACCAGACCCTTATCCGAGCACGCAACCTGGCAGGCCGCAGGAAAAGAGGGGGGGACGAGAGCGGCCCCCCCTCTCGCCTGAACCGTACCAGGCCACATGCCCTCAACATTGGGAGGATGCTTTGGGGGTCTAAGACCCCAAAAGCACCTTGTCCCCATGTTGATTAGGACAAGGGCCTCTTCCCCACAACCCTGGCCGGTGGTTGTGGGGGTCTGCGGGCGGGGGGCTTATCGGAATCTGGAAGCCCCCTTTAACAAGGGGACCCCCAGATCCCGGCCCCCCCCCTGTGTGAAATGGTAAGGGGGTACAAAAGTACCCCTACCATTTCACCAAAAAAGTGGCAAAAATGGTAAAAAGGACAGGAGACAGTCTTTGACAATTCCTTTATTAAAATCTTCTTTCTTCTTTCTTCATCCTTCGGATTCTTCATCTTCTCCTTCCTTCATCTTCTTCCATCTTCTTCTTCCATTTTCTTCTTCCTCCGATCCGCTTCTTCTTGCGCTGGTCTTCTCGTCCTTCTCGTCCGGCATCTTCTTCCGTCGGCGTCGGCGTCGGTGTCGGTGTCTTCTTGGGCCGCTCCGCGCAATGGGAGGCTCCCGCTGTGTGAGGCTCCGCTCCATCTGACAGGTCTTTTAAAACGGAGGGCACCTGGTGACCCCGCCCCCCTCTGACATCATGGGGAAAGCCATCATGGAATTCCCCATGACGTCCCTGTGCGTCAGAGGGGGCGGGGTCACCAGGTGCCCTCCATTATAAAAGACCTGTCAGACGGAGCGGAGCCTCACACAGCGGGAGCCTCCCATTGCGCGGAGCGGCCCAAGAAGAGACAGAGACACCGACGCCGACGCCGACGGAAGAAGATGCCGGACGAGAAGGACGAGAAGACCAGCGCAAGAAGAAGCGGATCGGAGGAAGAAGAAAATGGAAGAAGAAGATGGAAGAAGATGAAGGAAGGAGAAGATGAAGAAACCGACGGATGAAGAAAGAAGAAAGAAGATTTTAATAAAGGAATTGTCAAAGACTGTCTCCTGTCCTTTTTACCATTTTTGCCACTTTTTTGGTGAAATGGTAGGGGTACTTTTGTACCCCCTTACCATTTCACACAGGGGGGGGCCGGGATCTGGGGGTCCCCTTGTTAAAGGGGGCTTCCAGATTCCGATAAGCCCCCCGCCCGCAGACCCCCACAACCACCGGCCAGGGTTGTGGGGAAGAGGCCCTTGTCCTAATCAACATGGGGACAAGGTGCTTTAGGGGTCTTAGACCCCCAAAGCATCCTCCCAATGTTGAGGGCATGTGGCCTGGTACGGTTCAGGCGAGAGGGGGGGCCGCTCTCGTCCCCCCCTCTTTTCCTGCGGCCTGCCAGGTTGCGTGCTCGGATAAGGGTCTGGTATGGATTTTGAGGGGGACCCCACGCCATTTTTTTTGGCTAGGGTTCCCCTTAAAATCCATACCAGACCTCAAGGGTCTGGTATGGATTTTGAGGGGGACCCTACGCCATTTTTTTTTTTTTTTTTTGGCTGGGATCCCCCTTAATATCCATCCCAGACCTGAAGGGCCTGGTTATTGAATTTGGGGGGACCCCTACGCTTTTTTTTTTTGTTTTTTTATTAATGAATGACAGCTCTCTGTGTTACAGGAGCCATCAATTCATTAGCCGCGAGTGATTTAAATAGCTTTCTTCCTGCAAAAATGACACTTTTTTGCAGGGAAAGTTCTAAGCACAGGAAACCTGCCCTCCTTCACAGGCTACCTATAGACACCCCCCAGATGTGATACTGCAATGCTGTTCTAACAGCATGCACACACATATCCCCAGAAATAAAGAACATATTGTTGTCAGCAGTCAGCAGCACACTGACACGCTGACACTGTGAGTGAAACATAATATGCGAGGCCGCCGCCGCGGCGGCCTCTTATACCGTGGGGCGTGTATTAAAGCCCCTGAGCTATAATTGGCTACAGGCATCCTGCCTGTAGCCAATTATGGCTCTCCTCGCTGCCGGCGCTGTGATTGGCCAAGCATGCGGGGTCACAGTGCATGCTTGGCCAATCATCAGCCAGCATTGCACTGCGCGGGCCGCAATGCATTGCGGGGCCGCTCGCATCACACGAATTTGATGCGAGCGGTCCCAATAGTTCTGGGCTCGCCGAGCAAACGAACACCCGGTGCTCGATTCGAACATGGGTTCGAATCGAACACCGGGCTCATCCTTACTGCAGTGTCATACAGAAGTGATTGTACGGATTACATCTCCTCTCATTTCCTGGAGCACAGCCCAAGAAACATGCAAACATTTTTTCCAAATTTCTGAATACAAAAAAAAATATTAGCTACACTTTATGCCCACCCATTGGCAGGTTCCACTTGTGATAATCTTTAGATTAAAGCCTGTATCCTTATCTATGGGGCTCCTTCTTTCCAAGAAAAGGGTATACTAGACTTCTGTCCAAATTGTAATTTATCCCCACAATTTTCCACTGCTAAGGTCTTGTCCCCACAATTCAGCAGTTCAATGTCAGTGCAAAGTTCCAGCACTGAACTTCTGAATGTTGTAAGGGTTGGGCAGTAGGGCTTGAATACAACTTGAATGGAGGTTGAGATACAGGGGCTCCCAGGAACAGAGAGATTGCTCTGAAGAATATCACAGGTACCTGTAGGTAGTACTACACTAGCTAGTTTTAAGATTTGACAGGTTAACTTTAATTTATATTTGGATTTTCTGTCGTAAGTACAGTTGCAATGTTTCCTGAACAGCTGTAGCATTTCACTGAATGATGTCATCAATTCAGTAGAGTTACCCTTTTCCAATTTAATGAAAAGGCATATCTTGCAACCCCATGAATGCTTGCTGCCCTAGGCCAGAAGTTATGTGATTTTTCCTCAAATATTTTGCTTGGCAGGCACTTCTAATTTTAACACAGCAAAGTAGAAAAAATTCAGAGCAACACAAAAAAAGTTTTATTTTCTTGGTGCTCCCTGCTGACTGGTTGATTAATAATTATCCATTGTATGAAATTCTCTCATACACCCTGAGTCTTTTCACACTACAAATTTCCAATTTATTTTTTGCTCTTTTTGTCTCTGTTCTATTTACTTTCAGCAAACAAATCCATGGGATTTAGGAACAGGAGTCATGTTGTCCTTTTGATTTGCAGAGTAAACTGCAGGCCTCATATGCTTGGTACAAGTTAATCCTGTTGTATGCCATCTGTTCAAGAAAGAATGGTCATAAATTTAAATGAACAGCTCCACGCTATTAAATATACGTATGTTACCACTTAAAAATCTAAATATTTTAATTGTACAAACTGCAGTTTAAGAGTTTATCATTAAAGTGATGTTGAACTCTTTATTTTCAAAAGAAGAGGGCCACACTCACCTTGCCACCAAATGATTGTTCTTGTAAAATGTCCTTTACCGTTTCCTCTAGCTTGCCCCCAAGCCTCCGCTCTCCACCTGTTTGCAGGTGTCTCCATTAGCTAACTGCTTGCTAAGGAGACACCCGTGCAGGTGTATTTTCATCTTTGCCCTTTTCTGAGCTGTGTAAATCCACAGACTCACACAGCACCTGGCAGGCTACACCCCTGCTCCCTCCTCCTCCCTACTAGCAATTTAAATGACAGTTGGAATAAGGTAACTCCATTGTGCTTGCGTGGTATGAGCTATGGCCAAACAAAGAACATGCCAGTGGAAAATCTTTAGGAGAGAATTATGTAGGGTGTATAATACAGATACATTTTTTTGGACAACTATACTAATTGTATTTAAAAATTATGTTTATTTCTAAATTATATTTTTTTAAATAATTGCCTGAAGTATTACTTTAAATACGTCTCTTTTAGATATATATTTATATTTAGATATATATATATTTTTTTGTACAAACAGTAAAAAAAAGGATGAAAAAGGAAGACGAGCAAAGAATGGCGTTATTGTCAACACTAGTAACATCATGTCACTGATGTCTTCTGGAGGCTAAGAGAACAACTCAACTAAACAGCTAACGGGAATGAGGAACCAGAATTAAGCAATTTTGCTGCAGATCTGAAAATGACTTGCTGAGCTATCGCTAAACTTGCCAGGCTTCACAAGTTTGTAGCACAGTTGCAGCAAGTCTGCATTGAATGACTGCAGATCAACTTTCTTTGCAAACATTCTGTAAGGCTGGGTTCACACCATTGCAAATTGGATATGGGACCCCTGCATCCATTTCGCAATAGCAGATTTAGACCGGCTCTCTTCACATATCTCCGCATGAGGTCCACAGCGTTTTGCAGAAAAACGCTGTGCGTCTTTTGGTCTGTTTCAGATGCGAATTCAGCCCAAAATTTGGTCTGAAATTGGACCTGAAATGGTGAACCAGCACGCACCGGACCCCTGCTGTGAGCCACATGGGGCTCATATGTGAACCCAGCCTAAGTCTGCTGCAAGTTCTGGTTTGGTTATGTTGTGCAATAGGCATCCCACCACAGGGGTCACTGTGGCTGAATTTTGCTCTTGCTGTAGATTCACCACTGCAGCTTTGCTCTTGCCAGAGACTTGCCACACAAATTTGCTACGAATTGATAAAGCGTCAACTAGAACTTGCGCTTCAAGTGCTCTGCAAGTGTAAAACTTGATAGTAAAAATATGCGGCAAGTTAACATACTTACAATTCAACACTGCCACAACTTTGTGGCAAGTTATCCTTGCTATCTGGGGACCCTTCCACTCTGGAGTTAAGAAGGTAACAGATTCAGACTTCAGACAGGTGTATCACAGTGAACGAAGGATTAAGGTGAGTATGTTGAACTTTAAAGTAGAACTATATATATTTTTTTTCATTTTGGATAGAGAAATCCATTTCAGTGATTTCCCTTCACTTCCTGTCCCATAGCCAAACAGGAAGTGAGAGGAAAACCCTGAAAATTAAGGTAATTCTTTGGGGTCCCCTATGTCACTAGAACTAGTGTTGCCATGGGAAGAGTTCCCTGCTATTACCTTTCTGAGGACAACCCACAATTTGGGATTTTCTTTCACTTTCAATCATAATAGTAAACAGGACAAATGGAGAGGGCGAATCTCCTTAATGGGGGCAGAGACAACAATGAAAACTGACAGGTGCTCGAATCCCTCTAAACTCCATCCAAAAATAAAAAAAAGGTTTGCCTTTAGTTATACTTGGATGGGGGATGTAAACATTGCTGGGGAAGGAGCCGGCCTGATATAATAATGGTTTATCTTTAGAAAGATGGAATGAGCTCCATTAAAATGTTGACAATAAAATGCTGTTTCTTTCATTTATTCCCCGCTGCAAGAACTCTATACCTGTTTTCTATTGTATATATACACAGTACGTGTACATATAGTATATACCGTATGTAGACAGGTTCTAGCTACACTACATATACATATAAGGGACATCTTCAAAATGAACCACAGACTATTTAGTTCCCTTTTAATGTTCGGGATATGGGCTGTTACATTACTGCCTGTCTATAGAGGGGGAGATGTTCTTCCTGTTACAGAGTCTTTCTGCCCACTCCCTCTGTATTCGGGTGCCCCTTCGAACTATGAATCCCAGAGGAGCTGAAATAGGGGATTATGGGTAAGCCTAAAAAGTCAACTGCTTCTGGCGGGCTCTATGTCTTGGCCCAGGTACTCTAAAGAAGACAGTTGGGTGCTGGTGTTCTGCATACACAGTGGCCCATTCTGTACTAGCAGCAAACCACACATGCAAAGGCACAGCTTCACGGCAGATTACCATCACAGCTGTTTTTGACAGACCATAGACTATCACAGTTCTCTTAATCATCACTCATCCCAGCTGTCAGTGTTCCAGTAGCAGGTTACACGATCATTGCCTCTCCAGCTGAGGGGTATAAGTCTTGCCCAGCTCATCCTGCAGTGCCAAAAGCTATATCTGAATTGGAATTGGTGAGAGGGCAGATGCCCATATATTACTTACTCTGTTGAATAAGGACAGTGCTAGCAGACACCTATATCCATATACATATCTACCCAAGCCAGTTGAGGAGATCTCACCTGTCACTTCTTTAAACTGTTTGCAGACCTGACTCTGTCATTCATCATCCCTCTTCAACCTCAAAGGGCCCCAACTTGCTAGCAGAAGATCTTAACTGCAACTTTTTGACCACAAGCATTCTCTACTCATTTAAAGGGGCATCCATCGTTTGTATCTAGATACATATATAAATGTCTTGCACGTGGTCCCTTTATTTGTGCCAGTGACTTCTGGGGAGTTGGCTTCTTTTCTAGGCTTTCTGCACCCTTAGTCACCATTGACATCTACTGGGTAATTACAGTTTGCTGGTGTTACTCAATTGCTGTTATCTGGTATAAGTTACCTTTACTTGTTCTTAATTGAAGGTGCACATGGTTTCAAACTAATTTTAACCCCCTGAGCATCAATTTGTGCTACTTTGAGTTACTCAATTACTCAATACAATTGTGGTTACTGAAATTTGTCTCTATTGCCCCCTTTACTCTGTGCTGGGTATTACGGGGGTAGCACTGTGTATATATATATATATATATATATATTTTTTTTTTTTTTTACAAGGATAGTATGCAGTGTTTTACAGAGTATATTCACATCAGTCCTTGTTCCCTGAAGGAGTGTACAATCTAACCTAAATCATCCAAAATGTTTGGTTTTAGGCCAGATCTGCTGAAGATCTGGCTACCTAAGCCCCGTCAGTTGGCCCTAACTTGCAGTCTATGGGAACTTGTATTGTCTTCACAGCTGTCACAAGTCTTTTATATCTATGGAACATATAATTGCTATAATAAACAATATTTCTTAGAGGTTAGCATTACAATTTAATTGTTTTTAGAGCAGACATATTATTATGACACATCATGTATGGTTTTGTCTTAAGCACCAGCCTGGAAGAACTTTTTAATGACTCATGCAGATTGGAACAGTGCAGATTTATAGAGCACTGTAATGCTGGTAAAATAAATGGACCACAGATGGTGTAGAAGTGGGACAGCATGTAAAGGGATTTACTGCCAAATCACTAAATTCTGACTATCTGTTTGTTGCGTATTGCCAGCTGACGACTGATCAGGGATCAAGCTTGTTTGTTTCCTATTTTTAATCACTCTTAAAAATTATTGATTTTAAAAAATTGAAGTGTATACTAATTATAAAACAATAAAGCTGAACTCTAGGCGAACAGCTAAATACACAGATGAAATACCTATCCAAAAACTGGTTTACCTGAAAAAAATATTTGTATTTTTGTCCATCCAGTCCTGATATATACACAGCTCTATGATAAAAGAGGAGACCTGAAAGACTAAAACCATGTCCGTTTTTTTGCTGTCTGTGGAGATTTTTCTTCACCTACTGCCCCAAAGACACAACAAAAAGTGAGAAGAAATCCCTACAAAGTGAAGGGAAATTCAACTCTTATGCAGTTGATGGTGGAACAGGTGTCCCCATTGGAAGATTTACCCTCACCTTTCCTTCTGGTGACAACTAGAGTGTAAATTTACCTAGCAGAGGCACTGACATTAATAATTGTCATCAACAATTTCATGGTTGGAGATATGGTGGCACCCAAAAACTCACACAGTGCATTGTCGAATGTGCTAGGAGAAGCAAGCCATGTCAGCTTTTTACAAAATTAAAGTTTGTAATTGCAGACACCAGAATTTTTGGAGAACCCTCCTGCAATTGTACATAAAGGCATTGGCTCTAGGCAGCTCCCTAGGTGTGAAGGTTGTGGAGAATGACAAGTTTTCTTTAATATCTTGGGGTGGGTATTGAGGAGCACCTAATATAACATTTTTATATCATTCAAAAGTTTTTTGAAATATTTATTGGTTAAGGGAATAAAACACAGCCAATGCATGTCAGGGTAAAGGCCTCTTTCTCAGGGCTTGCACAGTGGATGTAATTAGAATCACACTAAGATGCAATAGAAGACCTATGTTAAGGCATGATAAAGACTGTCAAATCTTAACAGCATTAAGAACTGCCAGCTGGAAGTTTCTAAAAAGGAATCCGCCAAGAAGAAAACTAGATAATGAAACTTCAGATTAATGGTAAAATGTGCAAAACACACATTATGAATAATACAACAGGAGATGGAGGAACATGCCTAGGTGGGCAAGAAGAACAAAACATCTCTGGTGAAAAAGAGCAGAGTTGGGTATTGTCGGGAGATCTCACAGTTGGATAATCCAAAACATAAAAAAAGCCAGGGCTGCCTTACCCACCAGTTAAAATATTACTACTGGTTGGACTGACCCTTTAAATCTATTATGAAGTGCCTGTGTGAATGTTTTGGGCTTCCGTAGGTGTCAGATTAAAATACACCCAAAATTTTTCAGAATTCATTTACAGGTGATAGGCTAATTCACAAACCTAACACACCAGCATACAGATATTTATTTTAAAAAATTGACAGTTATTTTCAGTCAATGATATTTGAAAGTTTGGGCAACTCACAGAAGCCCCAGTGAGAGCACACTTGGCTAAAGGATGCATCTAAAAACCTGAGTAAAAGGTGAGTAATGTTACTTTTTTCTTCTATATTTCATTTTTTTCTTTAAATCACTGTTTATAATTGGAGGGGGCAGGGCTGCTTAAATGATAGGTTCACCTTTAGTAACATGTTACATCCATATTCAGGGTGTAACATATTACTAAAGCACCTGCCTGCATCCCAACCCGATGCCCCATTGTCACAGCAGGCAGGGAATCCTCTCCCGCACCCACTGTCACAATTTAAAAACAGTGCAGCTGTGTGGGACTCTGCCTAAACAGCTGCATCATTGATTCACATTGTTCTGTGAATGAATGTATTACAAGTCCCATCATCCACTGTGGAAGATGGATTTTAGTTCTAAATGAACTGCGAGGGTGCTGGAGAGCACTCTTGTAGGTCATTGATTCTTGATTGACTTCAGTAACTATCTGTCTGTATGGGAGGTATGGGCAGACAACTCTACCGAGAGAGTCTGCAAGAGCCTGACATTGCATGTGCAATCATGGGTGTCCGCAGAACTTTTTTCAGGGGGCATCATTTTAAGGTAACCCATGCTCCGCCCCTTTTTGACTATGTCAATTTTCACGGTCAGAGACTGCAGATATACTACATGAGATGGTCAGAGACTGCAGACATAGTACAGGAGATGGTCAGAGACTGCAGACATAGTACAGGAGATGGTCAGAGACTGCGGACATAGTACAGATACACCCCAATACATTACATCCCCCATACACATAGATTACACCTAGATACATTACACCCCCATACACCCAGATACATTACAGCCCCCCATACACCCAGATACATTACACCCCCATACACCCAGATACATTACACCCCCATACACACAGATAAATTACACCCCCATACACAAAGATGCATTACACCCCCATGCACACAGATGCATTACACCCTATACACACAGATTACACACAGATACGTTACACCCCCATACATTACACACCGATACTCCCAGATACATTACACCCCCATACACACAGATACATTACACCCAGATACATTACACCCCCATATACCCAGACACATTACACCCCCATACACCCAGATACATTACACCCCCATATACCCAGATACGTTACACCCCCATACACCCAGATACATCCCCCCCACACACACACATACATTACACCCCCATACACACAGATACATTACACCCAGATACATTACACCCCCATATATCCAGACACATTACACCCCCATACACCCAGATACATTACACCCCCATACACACAGATACATTACACCCCCATACACTCATAATCATTAGTATGGAGAACTCCCCTCTAATCAATTCCTATATTACAAGCTTCAGAGGACATTAGAGAGAATTTAATGGATTACTAACCCCAGAAAAGGCAGCTAGAAGGCTCCAACAACAGCTGCACATGCAGCTCAGATGAGGCTGGGGCCCCATGCAGTAGGTGTTCTCGGGGCCCCTATCTAGAAGGGAGCGTTGGACCTCTCACAAATGTCCAGGCAGAGCACACACAGCCAGCAGTCGGAGGAGAAAGAGGGGAGGGGAGATAAATCATTAGTGTTGTGGTCAGGCTGAGCATTAGCAGACGCTATCCGCTCCAGGCAGCAGGTGAAAGGTAACAGGCAAGCTGATGGAGAGCTTTTTATTTCCTGCCTCTGGCTATGCTGCCTTCCCCAGCTCAGGGCCCGCAAACATCATCTCTCCATGACACACACTCCATGTTGTGTATGTAACTCCCGGCCCTGGGACATGCCGCACAGTGCCCCCGACTGATGTGCGCACATGCCTATAGGTATCGCCGGCCCGGCGCGGGGGGGGTGCTTGCCCCCACTTGCGGACGCCCATGCCTGCAAATTTTCTGATCAAGGCTACAATTCTCTACAGGCTCCTAAGAAAATAAATAATAGATATAGATTTGTTTACCTGCAAAAAATATTTATTATTTTTCTTTTTCTTTAAAGTGAATTTACCCTTTAAGGCTGGGTTCACACTAGTGCAAATTGGATGCTGGTTTCCCCGCATCCAATTTGCATGACAGGAGATTGTGACCGGCTCTCTATGTAGCCGGTTCACATATCTCCAGGGCGGCTTTGCAGTGGATTGCACAGGGGTCCTGTGTGTCTTTGGCTCAGTTTCAGGGCCGAATCCAGGAATAAATTTGGCCCTGATTTATCCCTGAAATGGAGAACAGGGACTCACCGGACCCCTGCTGTGAACTGCATCCGGCAGCAGTGTAAACTTAGCCTAAAGCACTGTAAAGTTCAGGGGGTACCTTTTTGTTAAGCTTGCTCTCTCGATTAATAATTAATAAATATACAATTTAAAAAAAAAAAGTTCAGGGGGTATAGCACCTCTGGATCACTTGCAAAGCCATTTGTTTTAAACATAAAATTCTTTATTTTTCTTTAAAGCAAAACAAAACAGAGCTTCCAGCAGCAAAATTAAACTTCAGAAAACACAACACAAAAGTCCACTTATCTTTAGCACAAACGCAATATCAGATATGCAAAGTTCATGTAAGGGTTATATCCCAAAGTTAGCAGAATCCAGCTTCCAGCTGTTTGTCAGCTTCCAGCACACGTGCGGCACTCAGTCAGGGCTCCTCTCAACTCCTACTCCACCACACCCAGCACTAGGTAGTTCCTGTCTTTTGTGCTGCTTCCTGGTTGCTGCTTAACCCTGTATGGGTGGGAGTCCCTGTAGTTAGGGGTGTAGGTTCTTTTCCCACCCGAATATCATACTGAACCTTCAAAATTCCGGGTCCCAAATAAGTTGTTACAAATGCAGAGAGAACTGCGAGTCAATCTTTCCTTATGCTTGACTATCCTAGAATTCCTCACCCATCATGGGTGAGATGCCCTGATTACACCAAACATTTCCCTTAAGAGGACCACAACCCAAATATCGTTGCTACATAGCACCCGTCCAGAACACTTCCTTGGCTTCCTGTAAATCATGTAGCGAGGATGAAGATAGATAGAACTTAACAGGGATTTTTTTCAGCTGGAAAAACCTTTCAGCTGGAAAAACCTTTCAGCTGGAAAAACCTTTCAGCTGGAAAAACCTTTCAGCTGGAAAAACCTTTCAGCTGGAACTTGGTGGAACTCAGTTCCACCACCTTTGGCTCAGGCCCTCTGCTCTCTGCTCACCACCAACACTTGTAAACACTGAAGTCTGGCTTCTGTGTTTACAAGTGACAGTTTGTCTCCTAAAGGCTCCCACAGATCTGATCTCCTGAGCAGCTCCAACTGAGTGCAGGATGGGTAAAAGGGAGATGTAGGTGTTCAGGGTGAAGTGTGGATGCCGACACCTCCACTGGATGATCTGCCTGCAAGTGAGAAAGACAGGGCAAACTACAGTGTGAGGGAGGGATGCAGAGGTAAGCAGCTATGGAAGAAGGCTGAGCTCTGAACTCTGTGTAGCTCACCCCTGAACTTAGCTCTAGGTGCATGTAGGTAGTGTACAACTGAACTCTGCACGTAGTGCAACCCTGAACTCTGCACTGTGTGTGTAATGTACTCATGGTATTTAATGCTCTTTAATACCCATTGTGAATTTTGACCACACTCACTATTTGAGGGAGGGTGTGTGTGTGTGCGGGAGAAGGGGATTTCAGGGTCGCGGGTGAGTTCCTGCACCTTTTTTTTCAGAGAAAAAAAGGCCTGGAACTTGATAACCAGACTATTAGATATTCTGGTTACACTTCTTGGAGAACATTCTACTTGATGAGAAAAAGTACTGCCTTCTTAAGAAAAAGCCTAGGCTTACACGAACTCTGGTAAAGAGAAAGATCAACCAGTTAACTTTGGAGATCTCATGACTGATGCATAGACTTTTTTTATGTGTGAGTTGTGGAGGGAACCTTAAACAACATTATCTATTGGAAAAAATGATTACTGTAGCTTTAACCTAGCTTCACTCTAAAGGTTTTTTTATCATGAACCTAAAAACATGTCTCAGAAACCTCTATTTGAAAACAGTGATTGTCTAACTTTTTTAAAAACACTAGGAGTAAGTGACCTTTTCCCTAGTATATGATTTAAAATGAGAGAATGATTGTGGTTGCAAACCATTTTGGTATATTTCATATAATATTTCTTTCTGAGTAGCTGAGCATCAAGTGAAATACGTTGGTTAAAGGGCTGAAGTTCTCTGCAATGCAAATCACTGGAAAAACGAATTTGTCTCCATTGTTGTGGAAATGTTATACCAGCTTATCTAATTGGCAGAATGATTTGCACCATTTGTAATCAGGACTCAGCTAAGCTTGAGGCTCATTCTTTCTCAGGCATTCAATTAAAAGAGAGGTGAAGGTTTATAAAAAACATACATACTCACCTAGATGGCTACTGCATCTATCCGATGCTGCAGCTGTCCCCCGCTGGCTCTATACTGAGAACTGAGTGATCAGTGAGTGAAAGAGGAAGTTCTGCTTTATAGACATGTGCACTGTCGAAAAATTAGTTGTTTTAGTTTCATTTGTTTTTTTCGGAAATTTGAAAATTCGTAAAATTTGTAAATTCGAAAATTCGGAATTCGTGAATTAAAAAATTAAAAAATCTGTAAATTCGTAAATTCATAAATTAAAAAATTAAACAATTAGTAAATTTGAAAATACATAAATTCGTAAATTCTAAAATTGGTAAATTCGTAAATTTGAATATTCCCGAATTAAAGAATTTGTCTAAATTTGTTAAAAAATAAATTTGGAACTAAACAAATTGCACATGTCTACTGCTTTATGGCCTTCTCTCTTCCTCCTCTTCTACATTTGGCACAGTACATTTTTCGGGGGGAGTGGGTGCCCGTAGTCTTTTGGGCCATGTCATGGGACCATTCACAAATAAAAACCCGGCTGTGATGTCACAAGGAGTCATAACTGGCTTCCCACAGTAAACATGCCGACGCCGGGAACCCAAAGACTGGCAAAGAACCGGCCGGGGGAGGAAAGAGCTGGATCCCTGGACAGATAAGTATCCTATTATTAAAAGTCAGCAGCTACAGTATTTGTAGCTGCTGGCTTTTCATTTTTTTTCTCTCCAGAGTGAAGATCATCTAAAGGCAGAAGTTTATCTTTATCTAGATAAAAAATCTTCTGTGTGCAGCAGCCCTCCTCAGCCCCCCTAACACTTACCTGAGCCCCATCTCGATCCAGCGATGTTGCATCAGCTGTCCAGGACTCTCTCACTTGATTGTCAGAGACACAGCAGTGGGTGCCGTTGGCTCCCGCTGCTGTCAATCAAAGTCAGTGAGCCAATGAAGAGAGAGGGGTGGGGCCAAGCCAAGGCTCTATGTCTGAATGAACACACAGAGCAAGCTGCTTGCTGTGGGGGCAATTGGCAGGAGGAAGGGGGACCCAAGAAGAGGAGGATCTAGGCTACTCTTTGAAAAAACACTGCACAGAGCAGGTATGTATAACATGTTTGTTATTTTTAAATAAAAAAAAAAACAAGACTTCACTATCACTTTAAGTGCACTACTTGCTTGGATTTTTCTATAGTTATTTTAAGCTTAATTTTTTTTATTTCTGAGACAAATAGAAGATGCATACTATAGAAGTATAACTAGAGGCAAAACTTTTTTTTATTTGGATACAGTGTTCAGGGGGTAGAACCAGTGTCAGGTTTTTTTATTGCTCAAAGAAAGATGGCCCTTGACTCAGATCCTTGATGAGGAATCACTATTTATGACTAATGGCCTGACTTCAGCAGCTCCTCCAAATAATTGGTGTGAATGGGCACTCAGTCTCTTGTAAAAAAAGGACTGCAAAAGACAGCCAACATGTTTTGGGGGCCAGAAATTCTCCTTCATCATGGCCCGGACAATGCAGCAAAAGGTGTCTATTGGACTTAAAGCAAAAACTCCTGGATATAGCTAAAAAAAGGCACAATTCCACATCAATTTTATCCTGTCAGAGATGTATATATACTGTATATATAATAATTTACAACATTTTAGAACATAAAACACAAATATACAAATTGAAACCATGCTCAAACTTCAAATAATACAGTAAAATATCAAATTTGTCTGGATGGATGGCAGCATTTACTGATGTAGTGTTCAATATATCTTATTTCCATGCAGTTGTTTTAATTTGTACTTGCTGGAGCCAGTATATGGATTTTATCTGAGTAGAGTTGGATTGATTGTGGACCTAATGAGACCCATTAATAATAAAATAAGCGCTGGGAAATACTTTATTAATGAAAAATCTCTTACTACTGAATGATTTTGAAGAAATTAGAAGTAACGGCTTTAGTACATGATAAAGTAGAATTACTGCTGCGGAGAAAACCTGTCAGGTTGAAGAAGAATATGCTATTAGAAGGAAAATTATTTTTCATTAAAAATATATAGTGTATGTCATTTCTGCAGACATGATGTAAATTATTGTAGCTAAAGAAGGACTCTAGTTAAATATAAGAAATATCCAAGCTAAAAAATAAAAAAAAAACTCCCTTCCTCCTACCCAAGTACTTCTCAGCCAACTAGATGCCACCAGTCTTCTGGGTTAAATGATGGTCTATCATTGCACCTACTATCTCTAAGTCTAGGCTGTCATAGAGCCACCCCCCGGGGGCACGTCCTCCTAGCCTCAGAGTATTATGCCACATACACACGACCGGTTTTGCTGTCGGAAAAAACTCTGAAGGTTTTTCGGATGGAGTTCCGACGGAATTCCTTTCAAGCCACGTTGCATACACATGGTCATGCCAAAGTCCAACCTCCAAGAACGCGGTGATGTACAACGCGTATGACGGGACTAGAGAATGAAAGTTCAATAGCCAGTAGCCAATAGCTTCCGTCTTGTACTTGCTTCAGAGCATGCGTTGTTTTCTATACATCGGAACGGCATACAGACCAGTGGTTTTCCCAATAGGAATTGGTTCAGTTGGAAAACTATAGAACATGTTCCCTTTCTAGGTCCGTCAGAATTTTGGACTTAAAAAGTCCGATGGGGCATACATACGGTCGGAATATATGATGAAAATCTCCCGTCTGACTTTTTCTGTCGGAAAAATTCTGCTCGTGTGTACGCGGCATAACTATACTGAACAGTGCTCATATGTCATTACATGAGTGCTGTTTTGCTGTGGAGGAAGCACAGCCAAACATCTCTGCCAGAGAGGAGAAAAGGAGCCTGCCATATCAACGGTCCGGCCAGAAGACCTTGAGAAAAAGGTATACATATAATAATAATAATAAAAGTAGATTGTGCCACCAATTAACACATTCTCTGTTTTCTTCTATCTGGATTTGAAGAACTCTAAATAAATAACATTGGTGCCACAATTTTTTTTTATTTTTTTATTTATTACAGGATTTATATAGCGCCAACAGTTTACGCAGCGCTCTGCTATTGATTTTAGAATAATGGACGTGTGAGCTGGTCAATATCGAGGTGCACTGATCTACTGCAGTGATATTCACCTTTTGTGTACCCATATACATATTGTTTTTTAAGACAGGAGTGGGGGGCATAGCAAAGGCTGGAGTTCTGCTTTATAACTCATCTTTCGGTAAGCACCAAAATGCTGATGAAGAAATATGTATATATATGAACTGTTTTACATGCCAAAATATAATATAGAAAAAAAAAACACTTTTGTAATGCAGGCACCCCTGCCACACAATAAGCCAGGTCCTCAAACTTCACTGCAGATGCAGCACAGCTTGGTCAAGACTCTGAATGACTTGACAGTTGAATAGCAGCACCATTATGTTCTCTACTCCTTTTAGCATACTCACTGTTAGCACAACTTGATTGGCACATGGTGCTGGCCCTTCTTCTTCCAGAGCGCTTATATGCAAAGTATTATAAGGCTGATAGCAAGACAAATTCATCTACTTATTCTAGTTACATTTAAAACGACTTATTTTATTTTATTTTTATGAATACAGACCTATATACAATGTACATTTAGAAGATAATGATCCTACATGCAGAAGTATGAAAAAGAGGGAATGAGAAATGGGAAAATTGGTGCTGCTTGCTGAGACTGACCGTAATTTCAATCCCAAACTCAAAAATGTGTCACGGTACTAATAACAAATAAATTAATAATTTAAAAAAACGAGTTATTACATAAAACAAACATACAGGGTATTTTAAAACACCAATTCAGAAAAAATGGTATTCAAATAGCAAATACTCATTAAAACTCCTAAAAGATATCTACTGTTTTCAAAATTGATTGGGTTCGCTACTAGTTTCGCTGGTAACCGCTTCGTCAGGAGAACTATTCTGTAAGGTAATTAATAAAATGAGACATAAATCGAATACATCATATTCAGAATTGTACACAATACATATCAGCACATTGTACAAAAAAATATATAGAAGTTAGAAGTTATTGTTAATGAATTGCTCACCAGGCTGCAGAAATGGCCTATGTGTGGAACCACTGGCTCAAACTAAAAGCTCCCCCCGCTGCAGACAAGGGGGATATAGGCGGGTATGAGTCTAGATGAAAAAATATATATTTGATATGTAATAATAATACACTAAACTGATGTAACAGATCACTGTCCAGAAGAACAGTGATCTGGACAGTGATCTGTTACATCAGTTTAGTGTATTATTATTACATATCAAATATATATTTTTTAATCTAGACTCATACCCGCATACATCCCCCTTGATGTATTCGATCTATGCCTCATTTTATTATTTACCTTACAGAATAGTTCTCTTGACGAAGCGGTTACCCGCAAAACTAGTTGAGAACCCTATACATTTCGAAAATTGTTTCAACAGCAGATATCATTAGGAGTTTCCTGAGTATTTGCTATTTGAATACCATTTTTTCTGAATTGGTGTTTTAAAATACCCTGTATGTTTGTCTTATGTAATAAATAGTTTTTTTTATATTATTCATTTGTTTGTTATTAGTACCGATATAGTCCATCACACCATTTTTGAGTTTGGGATTAGAATTACGGTCGGTCTCAGCAAACTGCCCTATTTTCCCATTTCTCATTACCTCTTTTTCATATATCAATTTGGACGATGGTACATTGTTAATTTTCTATATTCAAACATCTCTTACATGAGGCTATACTCTCAAATTTAATATATGTGCAGAAGTATAATGGGCATGTACTATTTTTTGCACCTTGGTATTATAATTTCTTGGGGGCTCGCAAATGTACCTGAAATGTTTGCTTTAATTATTCACAAGGGAAGTGAAATGTGTGTTATATGTGAATAAAATATGACTGATTGTCCCTTGTGAATTACAATGAATCTAAACTATCTTTTGTATCACTTGACCCTCCCTTCTTCTAGATTGTAAGATCTAATGAGCAGGGCCCTCCGATTCCTCCTGTATTGAATTGTATTGTAACTGTACTGTCTGTCCTTATGTTGTAAAGCGCTGCACAAACTGTTGGCGCTATAAATCCTGTATAGTAATAATCATAATTAAAAACCTATTAAATAGTTGCTTATACCTGCAATACGTTTATTAGAAAACTGTGTGTTCTCTGACATTTCAAATTTCCCATAATAATAGTTTTCAAAATATATTAAATCTGTATGTGGCATTGCAGCTGTGTAAATGATGTACTTATATACATATTGACATTTTATTCATTCTCTAAAAAAGCCCCTGGCAAAAGCTTGACTAAAGAGGAAACAGAAATAAATTGGCTTTATGTCTGAAATCTTCAAGGAATACAGAAAGTGATGACTGCAGTGAGGAAGTAAATTACAAGAAGCATTGCATGGGACCTTCATTAATAGACTTGACAAAGGTGAAGACATTAATGTCAATTAATCATGATAATTATATGGGTCAGCCCACCCAAAAGTGACATTTTAGTTCTAGTTGGAGCCTATTGGGACAAGTCACAGACTTCATTGGTGACTCTACTGAGATTCTTTGATATAGTTCCGTTAACCTTAGAGACTGGGACCCCCTTAGAAATATTTTTGCAACAGCCTTGGAACTCAAAAGGTATCACCAAGAAAGTCCCTAAGGCCTAGTCACACTTGTGAATGGGACCATTACCGATTACATGTGGGCAGCACAGCCATCAGAAATTTTTGGGCCCATTACACAGCTTTAGGCCTGCCCCTCCCTCTAGCCTAACATTCCCCAGGGCTTGCCCACCGGCCATCCTACCGAATCCGCACACTGGCCACCCCACCTGTACGCACTCAGCCCCCCTCAAACCTGAATATATGTCAGCCTTCCTCACACCTGTATATATGTCAGCCCCCCCACACACCTGTATATATGCCACCCCCCACACACACCTGTATATATGTTAGCCCCCCTCACACCTTTATATTTGTCAGCCCCCACACACCTGTATATATGTCAGCCCCCCACACACCTGTATATATGTTAGCC
This sequence comes from Lithobates sylvaticus, assembly GCA_028564925.1. Lineage (NCBI taxonomy): Eukaryota > Metazoa > Chordata > Amphibia > Anura > Ranidae > Lithobates > Lithobates sylvaticus. The sequence continues at coordinate 81,516,250 of CM053031.1, forward strand.
CCCCACACACCTGTATATATGCTAGCCCCCCCCCACACAACTGTATATATGTCAGCCCCCCTCACACCTGTATATATGTCAGCCCCCCCCCACACACACCTGTATATATGTCAGCCCAGCCCCCCCCACACACCTGTATATATGCTAGCCCCCCCACACACATACCTGTATATATGTCAGCCCCCTCACACCTGTATATTTGTCAGCCCCCCCACACACCTGTATATATGTCATCCCCCCATACACCTGTATATATGTCAGCCCCCCACAACTGCATATATGCTAGCCCCCCCCCCCCCATGCACACACACCTGTATATATGTCAGACCCCTCACACCTGTATATATGTCAGCCCCCCACACACACCTGTATATATGTCAGCCCAGCCCCCCCACACACCTGTATATATGCTAGCCCCCCCCCACACACCTGTATATATGTCAGCCCCCCCTCACACCTGTATACATGTCAGTCCCCCCTCACACCTGTATATTATATTTAGAAAAAAAAACATAAATTGCAGCCTCACTGTGCCCATCAAACGCAGCCACTGTGCCCATTAATTGCAGCCACTGTGCCCATCAAATGCAGCCACTGTGCCCATCAAATGCAGCCACTGTGCCCATCAAACGCAGCCACTGTGCAATCAAATGCAGCCACTGTGCCCCATCAAATGCAGCCACTGTGCCCATCAAACACAGCCACTGTGCCCATCAAACGCAGCCACTGTGCCCATCAAACGCAGCCACTGTGCCCATCAAACACAGCCACTGTGCCCATCAAATGCAGCCATTGTGCCCATCAAACGCTGTCACTGTGCCAAATACCGCCACTGTGCCCAACAAATGCAGCCACTGTGCCCAACAAATGCCACCACTTTGCCCATTTCAAAATTAACACTGTGACCCGCACGCTCGCAGTCTGACCGGCACTTACTCTATCTCGGTGGGGCAGCGGGTGATGGCGGCAAGCTGTGTCCTTCATGTGTCTCCTCTCCTCCTCCTGATAGGCGTCCAATCACAGTGCTTGTCATTTTAGCCAATCAGGTGATGGGTAACACACCGCGCTTCCTGATTGGCGGAGAGGCGGTTCAGTGTTAGAACAGCAAATATTAACCTGTGCGCCCTTAATCGGTGCACCGCCACTGCCTGTATATATGCCAGCCCACACACACACCTGTATATATATGTCAGCCCCACACATACACAAATAGGTAAACACACAAGGCTCTGGCCCCTCCCTGTACACAAACAGCCCCCCTCCCTTTTCTTCACAGCCCATACTTGTAAAGAATTTCTTCCTACCTGGTCCCAGTTCGTTTTCACAAAGCTGACATGTTGTTGACACAAAAAAGCCCAGTACACAATGGGTGCACATACACATATTAGCCAGAGGTGGCAGTAAAGAGCTCGATGTCTGAGCTCAATGCCACAGAGCTCACATGCTGTGAGATCGTTTCTGTAATGCACAGTATGGCTCCCCTTCACCCGTCCTGCCTTCTTCTGGCACAGGCGGGCCCCTAGGGCCCGGGGCCCCTTACATTTGTAATGGCTGTACCCCCATGATGGTGGCCCTGCATGTGGGAGACCCAGCGGGGGTTTCCAGCAATCAGCTGTAGGCAGCAACCCCATTGAAAGCAATGGGAGGCTGACAGCTGCCACAGCTATCATGGTAACTCTCATGTAGCAAATGCTTTAGACCCTGCAATGTACTTGATGATGTCAGAGGACCTGCGACTGTCAGAGCATAGCGGAGAAGAGGCTGTGGGGACCATTTTAGCCTACAGGGGTAAAAACTGTTTTTCCTGGTTCCCTAGATCTAAACATGCATCGGATCGATGCTGCAGCCATCTAGGGGAGGATATATGTTTATTTTATTTAATTCCCACGATGGTCTGTTAACTTTGTATAGTTGGTTATTTGAAGCACCGTATTTATCGGCGTATAACACGCACCTTTTCCCCTTAAAATCAGGGGAAAATCGTGGGTGCGTGTTATACACCGATCCCTGCCCTCACATAGGGGATGAGGAGCGAGCGCCACCGAAATAGACTGAGTTAAGTGTACTGTGTACTCGGCTAGGCTCGGCTCCGCACACAGTCAAACCCAGTCCCGCCTCCTAGCCTTTACGTCCCCCCATTGGACCGTTGTGTCTATCATAGGAGCCGGGCCAAGGGGCGAGATGTGGCGGGACTGCGAGAGGAGCCGAGAGGAGCTGAGAGGAGCCTAATACACTGGACATCCGGCTCTGTGTATCTCAGCGGCGCTAAAACTAAAAAAACTATCATGCTGCAATTTTGGGCAAGGTTGCAGATGAACACTGGGGAAGGTTGCAGATGGAGAAATGTAAGTTTTTTTCCTTAAACGTCCCTCCTAAAAAAATTTTTCCTTAAACTTCCCTCCTAAACTTGGGGTGCGTTTTATACGCCGGCACGTGTTATACACTGATAAATACGGTATGTTTTTTTAACACTCCCACACTTTCACCATAAGACGTTAGGATATTTAAAAGAGAACTTAATGTAGAGTTGTCAGGGAAATACCAGGTCTCTCCGCCGGGTTCCAGGGCTGCGCACGCGCGGTAGAGCGGCGCAACGAGGTTTACAGGTACGCCGGGTAACAGGTGCGCATGCGCGGGTCCGCGGCTCTCGGGTATCTGTCACAACCCAGCCAGTACGCCTCACCACTGTGCGCGGCGCTGACGGAAGACGAGTGCGCATGCGCACTCGTCCGGGTATCCCACCTGACCAGTTACCTGGCCTATAAAAGGCCTTCCCTGTCCGCTTCCAAATTGCTGGTTTGTTGTCTCTTCTGAGTCCTGTCTCCAGTCCAGTATCCTGTATCCTGTACCCTGTACCCTGCATCTACCTGACTACCAGTGCCGACCCGGAATCCTCCTGACTACCGCTACCGCTACTACCTGTGTTTGAACCCCTGGCTTGCTTCCTGGATTCCTCTACTGCTTGATTACCTGTGCTTGACCCTCGGCCTGTCTACCGGTCCTTCCGTGAGTTACTTACCTGTGTTTGACCTCTGGCTTGCTTCCTGGATACCTCTCTGCCTGATTACCTGTGTTTGACCCTCGGCCTGCCTACTGGACTTCCTCTGAGCTACTTACCTGTGTTTGACCCCTGGCTTGCCTTCTGGACACCTCTACTGCTTGATTACCTGTGCTTGACCCCCGGCTTGCCTCCTGGACATTCTCTGAGTTACTTACCTGTGTTTGACCCCCGGCTTGCCTTTGGATACCTCTACTGCCTGGTTGCCTGTGTTTGACCCTCTGCCTGCTTGCTGGACTATCTCCCGCTCAGTGTTCAGGACTTGCAGTTCTCTTATGCTCCCGAGGGTCCTCCTCCAGTATACGTGTTGGTACCTCTGCAACCTCTACCTGATCACAACCCTGCCAGGTGTCTACTCCCAGTGCAGCTTCAGCCTCTCCTGGTCTACGACGCTACTGCACACCACCTGCTACACTCCTGCTGGCAACCCGTGCATCTTTGAGCCCGGTGTCCTCTGTACCCACTCCAGAGGCATCGTGCGCTTAGTCGCAAGGGGAGCAGCTCTCAGCATTTCGGCCCGGGTGAGTACCTCTGACAGTACAAACCAGCCAATGTCCGAGGCCGACAGAGCTGGTTCACCCCTTGAGGCCTTATGCCAGCAGGTGACAACCCTTACCCAGGCTGTACAACGCCTCCAGGATGGATACTTTCAGATCGAGGGGCGTCTTCAGCATCTGACCTTATCCCCAAACCAAGCGGACCAGTCACCCCCGGTAGCCAGCACCTCCACTCTGCTATCAACACCTGGAGGTGCTCTCCCTGCCTATGATGTGTCCCATCCTGATCCCAGGGTCCCCACACCAGAACGTTTTTTCCGGGGACCGAAGGAAATTTCGCTCTTTTAAAAACTCCTGTTTGCTTCACCTAGCCCTACAACCCAGGACCTTCCAGTTGGAATCCACTAAAGTAGGGTTCATCATCTCTCTCCTTTCTGATGACCCTCAATCCTGGGCGCACCATTTGATGGAACAGAAAAGCCCACAATTGAATTCTGTAGAGACTTTCTTCTCCGCTATGGCAGCACTCTACGAGGACTCCCAACGCACAGGTACAGCAGAAACCACCCTGCATACCCTATCCCAGGGGAGAAGACCTGTAGAGGACTATGTAGTAGATTTCCGCAAATGGGCAGCTGATACTGACTGGAACGAATCAGCCCTAAAATATCAATTCCGTTTAGGGCTATCCGAGGTATTAAAGGATGAACTGGCTCGAGGAGAGATCCCAAGTACCTTCACAGATCTCTGCCAACTTGTCATTAAACTTGACCGTCGACTACGAGAACGGCGAGCAGAGAGACTGCAGAGCCCTCGTCCCACCTGGACGATGCCCCGGGTCCCTCCAGCACCTTCTCCTTCTTGGAACTCTCGCTCCCCTCCTCATGGGGAACCCATGCAGCTGGGCCTGGCACGGTCCCCCCTATCTGCTGAAGAAAGGCTCCGTCGTCGTCAAGCCAACCTCTGCCTCTACTGTGGGGGCACGGGGCACTACCTACAGAAATGCCCCATAAGACCCAGTAAGTGTCCTTCTGGGTCCCTCTCAAGTTCACACTCTGTTAAAGTGCCGCATTTTCATCTGTCTGTTCCACTCTCCCTACAGGTAGCGGGAGAGTCTTTTCAGTTGGGAGCCATCCTTGACTCTGGAGCCTGCAGTTGCTTCATGGACCTGACCCTGGCACGACACCTGAACCTCCCTTTAGCTACCAAGAAACAACCTCTTCAGATCCAGATAGCTGATGGCTCTCCACCCTGCTCGGGACCGGTTACCCAGGAAACCGCTCCCATCCTGACCTGCACCAAATCAGGTCATCAGGAACTCTTACGTTTTGACATTATCCATTCTCCCATGTTCCCCATCATCCTGGGGTACCCCTGGCTACTGGCTCACAACCCTCGGATTGACTGGGTCAACAAGGAAGTGGAGTTCTCCTCCTCTTACTGCTTGCAGCACTGCCTTCCGGATCAACCCGCAGTACCTCTCACCCATCTTGCCTTGCAACCCAGTGCCAAGGACCTGCAACACGTCCCAACACCCTACCAAGACTTTATGGACATCTTCGATGAAAAAAAGGCCGAAGTTCTTCCCCCTCATCGCTCATACGATTGTCCGATTGATCTCCTACCAGGGGCTGAGATCCCCTTCGGAAGGATTTTCCCTTTGTCTGAAACTGAGCTTGAAGCCCTACGGGTATATATCGACGAGAATCTTGCCAAAGGGTTCATCCAACCATCTTCTTCGCCAGCAGGGGCTGGGATCTTCTTTGTTGAAAAAAAAGACGGTTCCCTCAGACCCTGTGTAGATTACAGGGAACTCAATAAAATTACTATCAAGAACAGGTACCCACTTCCGCTCATTCCCGAACTTTTTCAACGGCTCAGGACTGCCAAAGTGTTTACCAAGCTGGATCTTCGTGGGGCCTACAATTTAGTTAGAATACGCTCTGGGGATGAATGGAAGACGGCTTTTAGGTCCAGATTCGGCCATTTTGAGTACCTGGTCATGCCGTTTGGACTTTGTAATGCCCCAGCTACCTTCCAGCACCTTGTCAATGACATTTTTCGTGAGTATTTGGATAACTTCCTCATTGTATATCTTGATGATATCTTGATTTTCTCCGATTCCCTAGAAGCCCATCGTCAACATGTCCGGAAAGTTCTTCTCATCCTCCGCAAACACGGGCTCTACGTCAAAGGAGAGAAATGCGAGTTCGAGACTGATACCATCCAGTTCCTGGGCTTCATCATAACCACCGGAGGAGTACTGATGGATCCCCAAAAAGTGAAGGCCATCCAGGATTGGCCTGCTCCCACGGACAAGAGGTCAGTCCAACGTTTTATCGGCTTTGCCAACTTTTATAGACGGTTCATTCAGGGATTTTCTGCCATTGTGTCCCCAATCACCCAACTGACTCGCCAGCAAGTTAAGTTCCAGTGGACTCCCCAAGCGCAGAGCGCTTTTGAGAAGCTCAAGGAACTCTTTTCCTCTGCACCCATCTTACAGCACCCTGACCCCGAACTCCCTTACGTCCTAGAGGTGGACGCTTCAGACTCTGCTTTAGGAGCAATCCTATCGCAGAGAAGTGGCCCAAAGGCCCTCCTTCACCCAGTCGCCTTTTCCTCCCGAAAACTAAGTCCCCCTGAAAAGAATTATGATGTAGGCGACCGGGAATTACTTGCGATTAAATTCGCTCTCGAGGAATGGAGATACCTGCTTGAAGGAGCTTCCCAACCCATCCTCATCTTCACTGACCACCACAATTTGGAGTACCTCAGGGCTGCAAAACGCCTTAGACCCAGACAGGCCCGCTGGGCCTTGTTCTTCTCCCGATTTAATTTCCACATCACTTACCGTCCTGGCTCCAAGAATGGCAAGGCGGATGCCTTATCCCGTATGTTTCTGGACACTGAATCCTCGAAAGAACCTGCTACTATCCTGTCCGCCCACAATTTTCTCCATGCCATTCAGCCTGACTTAACCACAGCCCTCAAACAGGCTTCCAACCAGTTCTCTTCTCCCACATTACCTTTTCTTGAAAGGAAGCAGGATTTACTCTGGGCCCATGCCCGAATCTTTGTCCCTCCTCCTGTCAGACTCCAAGTTCTGCAGACCCTTCATGACCACAAGATGTCCGGCCATTTTGGAGTACAGAAAACAGTGGACTTGGTAGGTCGATCTTACTGGTGGCCGGGCTGGAGAAAAGACTGTCAGGAATACGTTCTCTCTTGCAACATTTGTCAAAGGAACAAGGGGTCCAACACTAAATCCTGGAGTCTGTTACGTCCATTATCTGTCCCGGAACGTCCATGCAAGGAGATTTCCATGGACTTCATCGTGGATTTACCCCCTTCAGATTCCTTCACCACGATTCTGGTTGTCATTGACCGTCTCTCAAAGATGGCTCACTTCCTACCCATGAAAGGTACTCCCTCGGCTTCCGCTACTACTGACATCTTCATCAGGGAAATTATAAGGTTACACGGAGTTCCAGCTAACATCACCTCGGACCGAGGGGTACAGTTCACCTCTAGGTTCTGGAGAGATCTATGCAAATCCCTTGAAATCAGGACGTCCATGTCTTCAGCATATCACCCCCAATCCAACGGTCAAACTGAACGCACGAATCAAACCCTCGAGCAATACCTGAGGTGTTTTTGCTCTTACTCCCAAGATGACTGGTCAGGCTTACTACCCTACGCGGAGTTTGCCTACAATAATTCTTTGCATTCTGCCATTAATCAGACGCCCTTCTGGGCAAACTACGGTTATCACCCTTCTTTTCTTCCAGATTCCATTCCAGACGTCCCTACTCCAGCTGCACAGGACCTAGTCAAAAGTATCCAAGACAACTTCACCCGGATCCAACAGGCCATGAAGGAAGCACAGAAGGGTTATGAGGTACAATACAACCGGGGCAGGAAGGAATGTCCGCCTTTCCAGATTGGTGAGAAAGTTTGGTTATCAACCGCTAATTTAAAACTCCCTTGTCCTTCTCGGAAATTGGGTCCCAGGTTCATCGGCCCCTTTGAGGTCAAGAGGGTGATCAACCCAGTGGCCTTTGAACTAGATCTCCCCAGTTCCTATAGGATTCACCCAGTTTTTCATGCCTCTTTGCTGAAACCCATAATTGCTAATTCTTTCCCTGATAGGCAAACGCCACTTCCTCCTCCCATCACCATCCAAGGAAAGGAAGAATTCGAGGTTGAGAAAATTCTGGATCTCCGAAGAAGAAGAGGGCAGGTCCAATATCTTGTCAAATGGAAGGGGTATCCCCCAGAAGACTGCTCCTGGGAGCCATCCGAAAACATTCATGCCCCCCGCTTAATCCGGGAATATCACCAAAGACATCCTGAAGTGGGCATCCGGAGGCTGCCCTTAGGAGGGGGGCACTGTCAGGGAAATACCAGGTCTCTCCGCCGGGTTCCAGGGCTGCGCACGCGCGGTAGAGCGGCGCAACGAGGTTTACAGGTACGCCGGGTAACAGGTGCGCATGCGCGGGTCCGCGGCTCTCGGGTATCTGTCACAACCCAGCCAGTACGCCTCACCACTGTGCGCGGCGCTGACGGAAGACGAGTGCGCATGCGCACTCGTCCGGGTATCCCACCTGACCAGTTACCTGGCCTATAAAAGGCCTTCCCTGTCCGCTTCCAAATTGCTGGTTTGTTGTCTCTTCTGAGTCCTGTCTCCAGTCCAGTATCCTGTATCCTGTACCCTGTACCCTGCATCTACCTGACTACCAGTGCCGACCCGGAATCCTCCTGACTACCGCTACCGCTACTACCTGTGTTTGAACCCCTGGCTTGCTTCCTGGATTCCTCTACTGCTTGATTACCTGTGCTTGACCCTCGGCCTGTCTACCGGTCCTTCCGTGAGTTACTTACCTGTGTTTGACCTCTGGCTTGCTTCCTGGATACCTCTCTGCCTGATTACCTGTGTTTGACCCTCGGCCTGCCTACTGGACTTCCTCTGAGTTACTTACCTGTGTTTGACCCTCGGCTTGCCTTTTGGACACCTCTACTGCCTGATTACCTGTGCTTGACCCCCGGCTTGCCTACTGGACATTCTCTGAGCTACTTACCTGTGTTTGACCCCTGGCTTGCCTTCTGGACACCTCTACTGCTTGATTACCTGTGCTTGACCCCCGGCTTGCCTCCTGGACATTCTCTGAGTTACTTACCTGTGTTTGACCCCCGGCTTGCCTTTGGATACCTCTACTGCCTGGTTGCCTGTGTTTGACCCTCGGCCTGCTTGCTGGACTATCTCCCGCTCAGTGTTCAGGACTTGCAGTTCTCTTATGCTCCCGAGGGTCCTCCTCCAGTATACGTGTTGGTACCTCTGCAACCTCTACCTGATCACAACCCTGCCAGGTGTCTACTCCCAGTGCAGCTTCAGCCTCTCCTGGTCTACGACGCTACTGCACACCACCTGCTACACTCCTGCTGGCAACCCGTGCATCTTTGAGCCCGGTGTCCTCTGTACCCACTCCAGAGGCATCGTGCGCTTAGTCGCAAGGGGAGCAGCTCTCAGCATTTCGGCCCGGGTGAGTACCTCTGACAAGAGTGGAGTTTCTAATGCTAATAAAGGATTACGCCCATTAAATAAATATCTCAGCAAAGAATATGGATAGGAAGAACAGTTATGATAATTCTAACGGTAAAATGTTGTAGTTGGGATGCCAAAAAGTATAGATGGGGATTTGGGAGTGATAGACAACCTAGTCCTAAATCCTCAGGATATTTGAGGGTTAATATAGTAATTCTAGGTTGATACCTCCTCTGAATTAATTCCTGAAATATAGATAAAAATGTGTGTTAATATTGTTATTGGGATCCATATGGGGGTGTTGTCTAGTTTAAACGACAATTGTGGCATCCAAACCACTTTGATCAAATTAATCCTACCTCTAACAGATAAAGGAAGTTTACACCAATTTTGACCTAAATGTCTGCAGCAAAAGGCAGATATTAAGCTCTTTATATTGATTAATAGAATAAAGCCGGCCAAACATGGATCAAAATTCAGCCAGTTCAGCGGGGGACTGGCAGAACTTCAACCCAATGGGTAGGCTGGGTATACAGAAGTTGATGTACTGATCAACTTCTGTACAACCAGCATGTTGGATTTTCCCAGTTCCAACAGTGCTGGTCAGTGTATTCTGATGGTGGGGAAGTCTGCCTGCTGTCAGACCACAAAGGCTCAGCAGGGAGGATTTTCCCCATCTACATAGATTAAGTGGATGGGGGAATCAAAAAGATTTTTTTCAGAACTGCCTATAAATAGTGCCACTGCACACTGTCAAAATCCTGGGCTATATCAAGAGCCAACAGGGCTCTAGTACCAGAATTATCAAGGGGGACTTAATGATATGATAATATGAAAGGTCCTTCTAATATTATGGGATATGGATTTGGAGTGCTTAAAACCAGTTTGATAGGGAGGAACTATCGTGGAGATGCTTGTATTGAATATTAAAAACAAGTACTTTCGTAAATATTTTTACATCCATTGTTAACAGGGATATGGAATGGTATGAGTCTGGTAAATATAGAGAATATAGAATATTTACCTTTTTTTGGTAAATATTATGGCCTCATACATAGATTCTGTGAGAAAGCCAGTTTTCTTTTCCATGTATCTCTCAAGGTATCAAGTACATGCAGAAAAATAACCTTCCTCAAATTTTTATATACCTCTACAGGAATGCTGTCTGCCCCTGGAATTTAAATTAGGAAAAGTGCCTTCTCACGTTCTTCTGTATTCATAGCAGAATCCAAAATTAAATTTGCTTCTGCAAGTTATCCAGTTGAGTATGAATATATCTAACCTTAGAGGTATACCATGATTAAAAAAGGTGTAAAAAAACACTGATATCTGTGTGCATATTATTATTAAGGTCCTTAAATACACGTATGTATGTTTTTGCAGTTTGTGCTTTAGCAATATATGAAAGAAGTCTTCCTCTTTTTTCATCTGTTTTTTTAATTATTAATTTTTTTAATGGGCTTTGGTAGATACAACTCTTGTAACTGTAATCTAGCATCAGCTATTGAGACCTCTGTTCTAAGGTCATATTCAATAAATCTAGTGGATGACTTACCATGACTTATACTTTTAATAAAAAAGCCTCTTATATATGCATTCAAAGCATCCTACACATTACCAATAGTAGATGAAGATATAGTTCATGCCTTAAACACTTCCACCTTCCAATCCAAGCATGGTTCAATATAGTTAACCAAAAAGGATTTAGGTGCCATAAAATATTCACATTCTTATTTTGTGCCTCTACAGTATACAAACGAATAAAGTAGAACTATCTGAAATAGTCCTGGGCGAGATCTCAGTCTTAGTCCTTCCATAAACGATTCAAATCTCAGCGGGTTCAGCAGGATCTGGCTGAGCTTCGAACCATGTATGGGCAGGCTGAATGTACGAAGTTGATTGATCGATCAACTTGGGTAAAACCAGTCTTCTGAAATTAACTTGCAATTATCGCTAGCGGCTGCTATAGTTGCTAGCAATAATTACTGCCTTCTCCTGGCGGGGACTGCTTCACCCGCTACCCCCTGCTGAGAGAATACAATGTCTGGGAGAGTCACCTGTCAGCACTGTCTGTGTTGATGGGGGAATCGTGCAAACCACAGGTTGCAGGAAGGAAATCAAAACACCATCTATGGCCTGCCTTAGTAAGATGTGGGAGTAATGTGGTAGTGCCCAGGGATAAGTCAATGCACAACAGCGTATATTAAGCTTTAGAAGAACAAGGATATTGTCAATCAGAGGGATGAGATTTCCTGCAGGTCCAATTCCTGGCAATTAAGGCAAGAGGAGTTGTTGCAGATTTCCACTGTAAAAGTGGATTAGGATAGTGATCCATGTGTGGATTTATACAGTTAATAAAATCGCCAGTCGCTAACACAGGTATAAGTAGTAAATCGAAAAGATTTCCCTTCTATTCCTGTTCTGGTGACAACTCTGAAAATGTTGAATTTTCCCTCACATTCTATGTCTGTGACAATGGTCACCAGGACAAATAAAGAGAGTGAATTTTTCTTGCAGGAACACAGGTAGCATTAAAAACCTAGTAGAGGTTCAAACCATTCCCTTGAACCATTCCCATGAAAAATATTATACAACCCTAATCCAAAAAAGTTGGAATGCTGTGTAAAGTCTACATAAAAACAGAATGCATTGATTTACAAATTTCAAACTTACAAAACCTGCTGAACCTGCTGAAGTCTGCTAGTAGCTTGCTTAAAGTTGCAATCAGCATTCCAATTTGGATCTATGTTCAACATTTATATATTGGGGTTAAATGAAACTTAAAAAGCTTCAGCAAGGCTTGCCGAAAGCTCTGCAAATACTTTGCCAAGGCATGCTGTTAACACTGCTCTTATACAAGTTAAAGCCTGTGTGAAATAAGCCTACCATGATTAGGTATAAAATAGGCATCTTAGAGAGTCAGAGTGTCTCTAAAGATGGGCAGAGGTTCACCAATTTGTAAAAAGCTGCATTTTAAAATTTTAGAATAATGTTACTCAACATAAAGTTGTAAAGACTTTAAATATATCATCATCTACAGTACATAATGTTATCAAAAGATTGAGAGAATCTTTTGAAATCACTATGCTTACGAGACAAGACTGAAATACAAAATTGAAAGCACAAGACCCTTTTGCCCTCAGATGGCACTGCATTAAAAACAAGCATAATTCTGTGATGGACATCACTGCATGGGCTCAGGAATAATTCCAAAAATCACTGTCTGTGAACACAGTTCACCATGCCATCCAAAAATGAAAATTAAAGCTCTATCATGCAAAGAAGCCATACCTGAACCTGTTACCAGATACACCCCAGTCTTCCCTGGGCCAAAGCTCATTTCAAACGGTCCTTTGCAAAGCGGAAAATTGTTCCATGGTCATACGAATCAAAATTTGTCATCCTTTTTGGCCGTCCATGGGTGCCATGTTCTCTGGACTAAAGAGGAGAGTAAACTTTTGGCTTATTATCAGCGCTCAGTTCAAAAGCCTACATCTCTGATGGTATGTGGTGCATTAGTGGGTATACAGTGCCTTGCGAAAGTATTCGGCCCCCCTTGAACTTTTCAACCTTTTGCCACATTTCAGGCTTCAAACATAAAGATATAAAATTTTTATTTTTTGTGAAGAATCACCAACAAGTGGGACACAATTGTGAAGTGGAACGAAATCTATTGGATTTTTGAAACTTTTTTAACTAATAAAAAAATGAAAAGTGGGGCGTGCAAAATTATTCGGCCCCCTTGCGTTAATACTTTGTAGAGCCACCTTTTGCTGCGATTACAGCTGCAAGTCGCTTGGGGTAAGTCTCTATCAGTTTTGCACATCGAGAGACTGAAATTCTTGCCCGTTCTTCCTTGCAAAACAGCTCGAGCTCAGTGAGGTTGGATGGAGAGCGTTTGTGAACAGCAGTTTTCAGCTCTTTCCACAGATTCTCGATTGGATTCAGGTCTGGACTTTGACTTGGCCATTCTAACACCTGGATACGTTTATTTGTGAACCATTCCTTTGTAGATTTTGCTGTATGTTTGGGATCATTGTCTTGTTGGAAGATAAATCTCCGTCCCAGTTTCAGGTCTTTTGCAGACTCCAACAGGTTTTCATCCAGAATGGTCCTGTATTTGGCTGCATCCATCTTCCCCTCAATTTTAACCATCTTCCCTGTTCCTGCTGAAGAAAAGCAGGCCCAAACCATGATGCTGCCACCACCATGTTTGACAGTGGGGATGGTGTGTTGAGGGTGATGAGCTGTGTTGCTTTTACGCCAAACATATTGTTTTGCATTGTGGGCAAAAAGTTCGATTTTGGTTTCATCGGACCAGAGCACCTTCTTCCACATGTTTGGTGTGTCCCCCAAGTGGCTTGTGGCAAACTTTAGACGAGACTATTTATGGATATCTTTGAGAAATGGCTTACTTCTTGCCACTCTTCCATAAAGGCCAGATTTGTGCAGTGTACGACTGATTGTTGTCCTATGGACAGACTCTCCCACCTCAGCTGTAGTTCTCTGCAGTTCATCCAGAGTGATCATGGGCCTCTTGGCTGCATCTCTGATCAGTCTTCTTCTTGTCTGAGCTGAAAGTTTAGAGGGACAGCCAGGTCTTGGTAGATTTGCAGTGGTCTGATACTCCTTCCATTTCAAAATGATCGCTTGCACAGTGCTCCTTGGGATGTTTAAAGCTTGGGAAATCTTTTTGTATCCAAATCGGGCTTTAAACTTCTCCACAACAGTATTACGGACCTGCCTGGTGTGTTCCTTGGTCTTCATGATGCTCTCTGCGCTTTCAACAGAACCCTGAGACTATCACAGAGCAGGTGCATTTATACAGAGACTTGATTACACACAGGTGGATTCTATTTATCACCATCAGTCATTTAGGACAACATTGGATCATTCAGAGATCCTCGCTGAACTTCTGGAGTGAGTTTGCTGCACTGAAAGTAAAGGGGCCGAATAATTTTGCACGCACCACTTTTCAGTTTTTTATTTGCTAAAAAAGTTTAAAATATCCAATAGATTTCGTTCCACTTCACAATTGTGTCCCACTTGTTGGTGATTCTTCACAAAAAATTTAAATTTTATATCTTTATGTTTGAAGCCTGAAATGTGGCAAAAGGTTGAAAAGTTCAAGGGGGCCCGAATACTTTCGCAAGGCACTGTAGAATGGGCAACTTTTGCATCTGGAAAGGCACCACCAATGCTAAAAGATATATCCAGGTATTAGAGGAGCATATGCTCCCATCCAGTCAATGCCTTTTCAGGGAAGGTCTTCCATATTTCAGAAGGGCAATGCTAAACTGCATACTGCATCTATGACAACACCATGGCTTCATAGTAGAAGAGTCCGGTGCTTAACTGACCTGCCTGCAGTCCCGACCTTTCACCAATTGAAAATATTTGGAGCATGCTGAAATAAAAAAGACCACAAAAAAGACCCAGGACTGTTGCGCAGTTAGAATCCTAAATCAGGCAAGAACGGGACAACATTCTCTCAAAACTCAAGCAACCAGTCCCCTCGGTTCCCAGAAGTTTACAGAGTGTTGTTAAAAGAAGAGGGGATGCTACACTGTGGTAAACATGGCCCTGTCTCAACTTTTTTGAGATGTATTGCTGCAAATAGTTAAAAAAAATTACCTTTTTTTTTCTTAAAATGGTACATTTTCTCAGTTTAAACATTTGATATGTTTTCTATTTTCAATTGTGAAAAATATGGGTTTATGAGATTTGAAAATCTCATTACATTTTTATGTAGATTTTACACATGTTCTTGGAATTGGAGTTGTATTGTGTGCACTTGGACACTGTAATATTTTGCAGTATGGCCCTGATCCATCTATTTACTGCATATGTATATATAGCTATACAGTATATAGATACAGAGAGAGAGACACACACACACACACACACACACACACACACACACACACACACACACACACACACACACACACACACACACACACACACACACACACACACACACACACATAGTATATATGTAGTACAGACAAATAGATAAATTGCAGTATACTGTAAATACAGTACAGTGCACATGTGTATATACAGTATATATCATAAAATATAATTTGCTACTGACAATCAGTGACAATAGGAGATATCATCATAGCCCTGTTTGAGGGAATGAGAAAAGCTTGCTTTCCCTGTAATTTCGTAACCAAAACCAGCACACATTCAATTTACTGCTGTCACTGTAATCCTCTTGTGTACTTGCAAGAAATGATATGTGGGATTGCCTGACTCCAGAGGACATGGAATATAATAGTCATCTCTCTGGCTGTGATCAGGTAGAAGTATAGTAAAATACACTCTGCTACTTTCCAGCAAAACTGAAATATCTCATTACACGGCAGCCTTGGGATACTAATTGCTATTTTACTACTACACTTTTTCTCTATATTTACCCTTTGTTTTCCACTTTTCCTCTTTTTTTCAACTGATCTGTATTTGTGTGACATTGTACTTCAAAGTAGACTTAAACCATAAACTAAAGCAAATTTCATTCTTTGCTGCATCTCTACTCTACTGGTCAACTACAGTTGTTTTGCAGCCAATTCCAGTCTACATGCATGTACTCCAGCAATAGCTGCATGGCATTTCTCTGGGTTCATTCCCTAATAATGCCAGCATAATGTGTGTTGAAATGACAACTTAGCCTTCATTGGGAGAGCATGTTACAGGGTGACAACCTAGGACCACAACTGGGAGAGAGGGACAGAGCACTGTCACCCTGTAACAAGGACATTCATTGAAGTACATATTGTATTTTGTTTTTGATACACAGTGCTCTAATAAATTACATGCCATCCAGCTAGCATTTCCGGTATATCTACTGTAAAAGTATTTTTGCAATCAAGCAGCAAAAATATATGTATGTTCAATCTAGGCAGAGGGAGGGCAATCCATCTGAGCCATTCGGAGCTTTGTTGGCTTGCAATGTGTTTTTGGTTTAACACAGTGAACCCTACTTTCAGGAGGGGAGAGTACAGAGAAGACCACTGCTATGGAGCCTAACTCTAAGTTCATTTACCTATAAATAGTTAATTTAGGCCAATAATATTGGACCTAACATTTAAATTGAAGTACCACACTACTGCAAAAAGGTCCAAATAAGACTTGCAATGTGTTTCAGGGGTCCAAAATTTACCTCTTAATCGCAGCTTGAAATTGAAACCAACATAAATGGACTAGAAGTGAACTGGACCTTTAATGGTATTTTTTTCAATGTGAGCACAGGTCTTGTCAGCAACTGCTTTGGCCACAACACCCTGCATACTCTTTTGATTGTCCACTTAACCTCCAAAACTAAAAAAGAAAAAGCTTTTCAATACTTTCACTTTAAAAAAAAAAACTGAAGCACTCTACTATACTCTTTCATAAGTTAATAAGTGACTACTGCGGCTACTGTGCATGAAGTGAATAACGCAACTTAGTAACAACAAAACATATTGTATAAAATGCAGTGATTATATCATTAACCCCCCCTATGTATATTAATATTAAAGTTAGGGTTGTCCCGATACCGATACTAGTATCGGTATCGGGACCGATACCGAGCATTTGTGCGAGTACTTGTACTCGCACAAATGCTCCCGATGCCTAATCCGATACTTGTAACCGGAAGTCGGCGGGCGGAGAGGGCGGAGAGGGCAGAGCGGGCGGAGCGGAGATCAATCTGGTAGCAGTGGAACAGGGGGGTAAGCTGGCCAGGGCAGGGATGAAGGGTGCAGCCGTATATATTGTGTTCAAAGCGGTGCCCGGAGCAGTCCCATTCAGAACAGGAAGTGACGGCTCCGTGTCTTCGTCGGAGGATAAACATCACGGCGCCCATCTTGGTACACCTTTGTACTCGGCTGCAGTAAGCCAGCAGCGGACATCTTGTGACACCCAGCCCATATAGTTCGGGCTGGGTGTAACAAGATGTCTGCTGCTGGCTTACTGCAGCTGAGTGCAAGGTGTACCAAGATGGGCGTTGCAGCATACTAAATGTTAAATGACATGAATGATGAGAGGCAAGGAAGGATTTTGCAATGCTATATGCCATATAGCATTGCAAAATCCTTCCTTGCCTCATCATTCATGTCATTTATTATGCAGTTGCAAATCAATGCTGCATTTTAGTGCTCATCAGTGCCTGCCCATAAGTGCTGCCTATCAGTGCCCATAAGTGCCAACTATCAGTGCCAGCCATCAGTGCCAGCCACCTATCAGTGCCCATAAATGCCTATCAGTGCCATCTATCAGTGCCCAAAAGTGCTGCCTATCAGTGCTCATCAGTCAGTGCCCTTCAGTCAGTGCCAGCCATCGGTGCTATCCATCAGTGCCCATAAGTGCTGCCTATCCATGCCATCTATCAGTGCCCATAAGTGCTGCCTATCAGTGCCATCTATCAGTCACCAGTCAGTGCCCATCAGTCAAACTGTCACATGACATTAAAAAAAAGTACCGGTAATCGGTATCGGCGAGTACTTGAAAAAAAGTATCGGTACTTGTACTCGGTCTTAAAAAAGTGGTATCGGGACAACCCTAATTAAAGTGCAAATATTTGTTTTAAATTAATAGAGTGCAAAAACAAACATGCAAATGCACACCCATTGGCCACCAATACGAGGAATGTTCTTTCCTCTAGCCATCAATTAAGGAACATTTTTTTCCGTAATCACTAATATACTGGGCATTCTTTTCACTAACCACTTATGTAAAGAGCATTCTTCCCACTGATTACCAAAGTAATGGGACCCTTCTCCCAAATACCACAAATGTAAAGGGACCCTTCTCCCACTGAAGGTGTCTGTCTCCACAAACCATTTATGTAAGGGAAGATTTCACTGACTGCTGATGTAAGGTGGCACAACTCAACTGACTTACTGTTCACGTCAATGTGTCATAAGCTTTAGATACAGCAATTGTAAGCAGGTGTTTCCTGAGACCTGAAAGTTATTTCAAGGGTTCCTCTATATCAGTGATGGCGAACCTTTGCACCCCAGATGTTTTGGAACTACATTTCCCATGATGCTCATGCACTTTGCAGTATAGTTGAGCATTATGGGAAATGTAGTTGCAAAACATCTGGGGTGCCAAGGTTCGCCATCACTGCTCTATGTTATCTGATGTGAGAGGTGGAGGCATTTCTGTGAGGTAGAAGTCTCCATACATGTGTCGTCAGTCATGATAGTACTGGTAGAGGGGATTTCTGAAGCAGGGTTAGGAGGAAGACCAAAGAAAAGGTCTAAGGCAGTTCCACGGGGTCTGGTGTGTTTCCCATATTTTGGCATGATGTCAGTAGGGATGAGCCGAACACCCCCGATTCGGTTCGCATCTGCGACATGCGAACAGGCAAAGAATTTGTGTGAACATGCGAACACTGTTAAAGTCTATGGGACACGAACATGAAAAATCTAAAGTGCTAATTTTAAAGGCTTATATGCAAATTATTGCCATAAAAAGTGTATGGGGACCGGGGTACTGCCCCAGGGGAAATGTATCAATGCAAAAAAGTTTTACGAACAACCTTTTTTTCAGGAGCAGTGATTTTAATAATGCTTAAAGTGAAACAATACAAATTAAATATTCCTTTAAATATCATGTCTGGGGGGTCCCCTTAGTCTGCCTGTAAAGTAGCGCATCTGTGTGATGTGTCTCACAGCAAAATTACATTTCTAAAGGAAAAAATGTAATTTAAACTTGCTCGCAGCTGTAATGTATTGCTGGCTCTCAGTAATATAGATAAAAATCAAGGCAAAAAATGGCATGGATCCCCCCAGTCCATACCAGGCCCTTTGGGTCTGTTATGGATATTAAGGGGAACTCCACACCAAAATTTTTAAAAAATTGACGTGGGGTCCCCCCCAAAATCCACACCGGGCCCTTATCCGAGCATGCAGCCTGGAGGACAGGATAGGGGGGGCGAGCGAGTGCCCCCCTCCTGAAGCATACTAGGCTACATGCCCCCAACATAGGGAGAGTGCTTTGGGGTCCCACCCAAGGCACCTTGTCCCCATGTTGATGGGTACAAGGGCCTCATCCCCACAACCCTTGGCCGGTGGTTGTGGGGGTCTGCGGATTGGGGGCTTATCGGAATCTGGAAGCCCCCTTTAACAGGGGGGCCCCCAGATCCCACCCCCTATGTGAATGGGTATGGGGTACATTGTACCCCTACCCGTTCACCAAAAAAAAGTGTCAAAAAGAAAAAAACACAAAAAAAAAGGTTTTGACAATTCCTTTATTTAAAAAAAATAAAATAAAATAATGTCCCATGATGTCCATCCTTTTTCAGTAACGACACTGACGGACCCCCCCAAAAAAAAGCCCCGCCTCGATGGAAGGCGTCCCGCTGACTGCTGTCTTTTCGTGGTGACAGCTGTTATAAAGGCAAGGGCGGGGCCACCCGCTGACATAGCCGGAATACCCCGCCCCCTTTGATGGCACACGCCTGGACGCCACTAACTAACCTGCCTCTAGCTAATGTTTTCTCAATGATAACACTATATACGGCCGCCGTGTAAGCAGTTTTATATAGTGTGGGGCGTGGACTTAGCCCCCTGAGCCATGATTGGCTAAAGGAACCCTGCCTTTGGCCAATCATGGCTCTCACAGCAGAGCGTGCTGTGATTGTCCAAAGCATGCAGGTCAGGTGCATACTTTGGCCAATCATCAGACATCAATGCACTGAGATATTGTGGTACATTATGGGGCATTCTGCAACGCTCCAATTTGCCGCAAATGCCCCATAATGTTCTGTATTTGCTGAACAGGTGAACCCTTGATGTTCGAGTCAAACATCAGGCTCATCCCTAGATGTCAGTGATAAAAAGAACAAAAAAACAAGCAATATGTAGCGCTAAGGGTGGACTGGTTTCTGAGAGTCGTAGCTTGAATTTCTTAAAAAAACGAATAATAAAAGTTCATAACTTTTCTTCAGCCATGGGGAAATGGGCCAAATGCATCAATCTGGGAGATGGTGGATCACTTTAAATAAAGTTTTTGTGTGAAGTTAAACTATATACCAGCTGCAGCATCCACACCAGCAATCTTAGCACAAGATCCAGTCTCAAATAGTAAACAGAAAAGCAGAGCACAGAGCAGTGTCAGTAAAATCAAACACTTTAATAATGAAAAAATAAGCATCCACTTACATGTAAAACAGGTTAATTCAGCCTCAGTGTACATAGAAAGTAGAGTTCTGTTTGCTACTGGAAGAGGATCTGCTGGGGTCAGAGGTAGCAGTGCAGTAGAGCAGAGCTCATGGCTTGTGCGTCTTTACATTGCCATTGCCGGGCCATGCCCCCGTTGTTTGCAGGTGTCATTTGTTTCCCTGTATGCACAGCCTGTAGTAGTCAAAATCCTCACGTTCCTGTGTCAGCAGTTTCTGTTTGTGTTCAAACGTTAAGCATGGCACTGCACAGGTTTATGCATGACCTCTGTCTGTAGTCTGAGAACTGACATTTCCTGTGAAGAGACAACATATTCCAGAATCCCTTGGTTTCTCAGTCTAGTGCCCTGCAGATGACAGCTAAACATTTATTAGATCTGATACAGACACAAAGGCAGAGAACAATTAACATGCATCACATTTGTAATGCAACACAGAGGAAATGTGGGGGCATGGATTGGATACTGTGTGACCTGAAACAAGAAATTGGCTATCCCTTTAACAAATAGGGACAAGTTAGTGAATGAATACATGGACATAGGTGAATTGAATAGCCATGACACTACAAACTGCAGTCATAACATGTGAAATAATCAATACAAAGTAAGGCAAATAGATTACAAAGAGAATATAACTACATTAATACCTGGGGAGGAAGGAAAAAATTTACTTTAAAAGGTGCCACTACAGTCCCAAATTGAAAAAAGAGAAACTGCTCATATATGTATGTATGTATAAAATTGGAATTTATTTAACAAATATAAAATTACATATTAAAACTATGAAATGTACAAGTGCTGTCTAAATGTATCTCCCCATGTGTATGAATCACAAGGCTACACAGAGACCCCTATGAGGATTAGCCCACAAGTCAATCTCACGGTCAATCTCACGTAAAATACAGCATGAATGAAAATCCTACACATGGATGTGGAGCCCAACTCCAGAGTCGCTTTGATAGCACCAATAAATCACCTACGCGTTTCGCCAAAGGCTTTTTCAGGGGTCCTGTTGGTACTGGGAGATATCATAATTAGCATCTAGTTCCAAAAAATATTTTACAGATAAATCTCAACACAAATGTGAATGAATGAATGAATGAATGATTTGTATAGCGCTGCAAATGCGAACTGAATCGCCTCAAGACGCTTGTCTGCCCCTGTTTCCTGCTGTATTAGAAGAGGTGGGTCTTGAGTTTTTTCCTGAAGGCCTGATGGTTTTCTTCCAAGCGGATGTCGTTTGGTAGCGCATTCCATAGCCGAGGTCCCTGTACTGCGAATCTTCGTTCTCCCTTCGATTTGTAGCGGGCTTTGGGGATGAGAAGGAGATTTTGGTCTGTCGATCGAAGTCTGCGATTCGGTATGTATTTTCCTATTTTCTCACAAAGGTATTGTGGAGCATTTCCTTGTGTACATTTGTGGGTGAGGCAGAGGGTCTTGAATGTGATCCTATCTTTTACCTTGAGCCAATGAAGGGACCTTAGGGATGGGGAAATGGATTCCCAGGGTTTCTTTCCGGTGACTAATCTTGCTGCTGCGTTTTGGACGACTTGTAGGCGTGCAATCTGGTAATCCGGTAATCCTATGTAGAGGGAGTTTGCGTAGTCGAGCCGCGAATTGATGATGGTTCCTACTACTACTGCTTTCTCCTTTTCTGGGATGAAGGGGATGAGTCTGCGAAGCATGCGGAGGAGATGATGGGATCCGCTGATTACTGATCCTATTTGTGCATCCATGGTCATCTCTGAATCAAAGATGACTCCGAGGCTTTTGGCTTTGGTGCTTGGGAGGATGGTCTGTTCCAGGATGGTTGGTGGGATCCATGACGTCTTCGTTTTTTTACTTCGGTTAGCGTTGAGGAGCAGTAGTTCTGTTTTCGACCCATTAAGTTTGAGGGAGCTAGTGGTCATCCAGTCATCTATCATTGTGAGACATTTTCCTAGTTCCTGGTATTGGTCTTTTTTTCCGGTGATACGGAAGTACAGTTGAGTGTCGTCCGCATATGAGTGGTAGCATAGATCCGATTTGCTGATAATTTTGAAGAGTGGCCGGATGTAAATGTTGAAGAGTACTGGTGACAATGGTGATCCTTGAGGGACTCCATAAGAAATTGCCTGGGTTTCCGAAGTGAAGGCTCCTAATTTCACTGTCTGCGACCGGTTTCCTAAGAAGGAAGTGAACCATGGCAGATCTCCATCTGTGACTCCTGCCACTTCCTTGAGGCGGCTTAGAAGAATGTTGTGGTCCACTGTGTCGAACGCCGCGCTAAGATCCAGCAGTACCAGAAGACACGATTCTCCATCATCCGCGGCTTCTAGGGCGTCATCCCATATTTTCAGAAGTGCCGTTTCTGTGCCATGGCCTGGGCGGAAGCCTGATTGAAGTGGGTCCAGGAGCTTGTGTGTGTCTAGGTGAAGCTGAAGCTGTTTTACTACTGCTTTCTCCATAATCTTGGAGATGGTGTTCAGGCTTGTTACCGGTCTGCGATTGTTTGGATCTTTGGGGTCGAGGTTGGGTTTCTTTAGCAGTGGTTTGATGATGCCTTGCTTGAGGGAAATAGGAACCAATCCTTCTTTGAATGACTGATTTACTAGGTGTGTAATAGCGGGGGCCAGAATGTCGGAGCATTCTTTCAAGAGCTTTGTAGGAATGATGTCGTTTGGCGATGTACTGTCTCGGAGGCTCTTGATGAAATTTTTTGTTTCATCCGTGGTGATGGGGGTAAGCGAAAAATGTGGTGCTTGTGCACTGTGCAAGTAAAATTCCTTACCTTGGTTTGGTTGAGTAGAATTATTTTCTGAATGTTGTCGATTTTGTTGATGAAAAAATCCGATAACTTATTGCAGTATTCTTGGGTTTCGTTTTCTCGGGGCTCAAGGCAGGTGGGGTTCATAGTCTGGGCGACTAGTTTGAACAGTTCACATGGCCGGTTTAAGGCTTTTGAGAGGGTGTTTGAGACATGTTCTTTTTTCGCTGTGAAAATTGCTTTATGATATTTCTTGGTGAGTATTTTGTAGTATGTGTGATTTTCCTTTGTAGTGTTTCTTCTCCAGGCTCTTTCTGCTCTTCTGTGTTCCCGTTTCAGTAGTGTAAGCGCGCCATTAAACCATCCAGAATTTTTCTTGCGGATGGGTGCTCGATGTTTCGGGGCGACTGCATCTGCTGTTTGTAGTAGTGCCTTGTTTAAGGAGTTGAGTGCTCGTTTGGTTGAGTGGTTTTGATTTCGTGTTGCCATTTTGTTTCTTAGTGTGGTTTTGAAAATTTCCGAGTGTAATTTCTTCTGTGATCTGATCCACTGTGTTGTTGCGGCCGGATTTGGTTGCTGGAGGGTGATGTTAGTGGTGATTTCAAATTTGATAGAGTGGTGGTCTGTCCATGGTAGCGATATGTTGTCTCGTATGTTGATGCCGATATTTTGCTTGAAGATGAGGTCCAGAATGTGACCCGACCCATGTGTGGGAGCATTTACTAGTTGTTGAAGCCCTAGGTCTTCCAGTTGATTGATGCAGGTGGTGGCGATGGGGTCTTCGGTGGAATTTGCCCAGAGGTTGAAATCTCCAAGTACCAGAACCTTGTTGTTTTTCAGGGTGTATGCCGAAATGAATTCCGTGAGTGGTATCGGTAGGTTTGTCTTTGGTCCTGGTGGTCTGTAGCATAGCAGCATGTGGATGGTTTCTTGTGGTGTTGTTTGCATCTGTAGAGTAAGTGTCTCCATAAAAATTGCT
This sequence comes from Lithobates sylvaticus, assembly GCA_028564925.1. NCBI lineage: Eukaryota > Metazoa > Chordata > Amphibia > Anura > Ranidae > Lithobates > Lithobates sylvaticus. The sequence goes on from CM053031.1 coordinate 81,540,241, forward strand.
GTGCTCTGTACCGTAGGTTTGGTGAGCGCCAGGTGAGCTTTGAAGATCACTGCTAGGCCTCCTCCTTTTTTTCCTTTCCTATGCTCGGTTAGGATCCTGTAGTTTTCTGGCACTAATTCTGTTAGGATGGTGTTGCAGTCGGGTGTTAGCCAGCTTTCCGTGATGAAGAGGCAATCTATGTTGTTTTGCGTGATGAAGTCATGGATTTCGTGCCTGTGCTTGACTGCCGATCTGGTGTTAATTAATGCGCAAGTTAACGGTTGTGGTTGCAATGTAGTCTTCTTATGTTTGATGGTTGCTAGCGGCTCGATCCTTAGTAGTCGTTCTTTTTGTAATATTTTTTGAATGTAGGTCGGTAGTGTTGCGGTCAAACTTCTTATTCTGCGGAGAGACTCTGCTGAGTATTTAAAATTGCACATGTCGAGGTGATCCCGAGAATTTGTTGTTGACGGAATGATGCGTTTGAAAAAAACTGATGCGTTGCTGAGGCGATAACAGTTCAGGTGACGGATCTGTAGGAAAAAACCTGTTGACCTATACCCGCCCTCCCGTTGGAATGTATTACATATTGAGCATTAAATATATTACAATCAGTCAAAAAAATGATATATATATATATATATATATATATATATATATATACAGTATCTCACAAAAGTGAGTACACCCCTCACATTTTTGTAAATATTTTATTATATCTTTTCATGTGACAACACTGAAGAAATTACACTTTGCTACAATGTAAAGTAGTGAATGCATATCTTGCTTGTATAACAGTGTAAATTTGCTATCCCCTCAAAATAACTCAACACACAGCTGTTAATGTCTAAACCGCTGAAAAAAAAGTGAGTACACCCCTGGGTGAAAATGTCCAAAGTGTCAATATTTTGTGTGGCCACCATTATTTTCCAGCACCGCCTAAACCCTCTTGGGCATATAGTTCACCAGAGCTTCACAGGTTGCCATTGGAGTCCTCTTCCACTTCTCTATGATGACATCATGGAGCTGGTGGATGTTAGAGACCTTGCGCTCCTCCACCTTCCATTTGAGGATGCCCCACAGATGCTTAATAGGGTTTAGGTCTGGAGACATGCCTGGCCAGTCCATCACCTTTACCCTCAGCTTCTTTAGCAAGGCAGTGGTCACCTTGGAGGTGTGTTTGGGGTCGTGTTTATGTTGGAATACTGCCCTGCAGTTCAGTCTTCGAAGGGAGGAGATTATGCTCTGCCTCAGTATGTCACAGCACATGTTGGCATTTATGGTTCCCTCAATGAATTGTAGCTCCCCAGTACCAGCAGCACTCATGCAGCCCCAGACCATGACACTCCCACCGCCATGATTGTTTGTAGGTGAGACACACTTGTCTTTGTACTCCTCACCTGGTTGCCGCCACACACACTTGACACCATCTAAACCAAATAAGTTTATCTTGGTCTCATCAGACCACAGGACATGGTTCCAGTAATCCATGTCCTTAAGCTGCTTGTCTTCAGCAAACTGTTTGCAGGCTTTCTTGTGCATCATCTTTAGAAGAGGCTTCCTTCTGGGACAACAGCCATGCAGACCAATTTGATTCAGTGTGCGGTGTATGGTCTGAGCACTGACAGGCTGACCCCCTACCCCTTCAACCTCTGCAGCAATGCTGGCAGCACTGATATGTCTATTTCCCAAAGACATACATTAATACCTAGTTAAAGAAATAAAAACGTTTGAAAGTGCACAATGCCTTTAAAGAAAAAACAAAACAAGTAAACACTGCAATGCGCTGTATCTCAGCTCATGTGTGTTATGCGTATCATATAAATGTGAAAAAACTTTACACGCTATTCCTGTGTATAAACCACCTATTACTTAACTCTATTTACTATAAGAAGCAGCTAGCACCATTATGCATCCAACCACCTGTACAAAATGCAAAATATATATATTTAGTCACAAAAAAGTGCAGCGCTCTCTTCCAATATAAAGGGGATTCCAATCATAGTGCATAAATAAATATCTGAAAACAGTGTAAAAATCATCTATATATAATACATTTTTGTGAATCCATCTTTTCTTTTAAATATATATATATATATATATATATACACACATATATATATATATATATATATATATAGAGTCCATCAATAAATTATGTAATGTTTGTGAATGCAATCTATTAGCCTGAACCTTTGAGGAAGCCCATTGTGTGCTACGCATGAGGTTAGTTGTGACGTAATCATGCTGGGACTTGGTGGAGCTGTGTATGCAGAGGATTGTATTGTGAAATGCTAGTTTTTTACTTCTGAAATGTAAGTGTGTTTTTATATGGAAATAAATACTTTTTATTAGCGATTTGGTTCTTTCCTCTTGCCTCCTATATGAGTGACACCACACTGAGAGCTGCTGAGAGCCATGGATTTGGAGTGTACATCCAGTGGGAGCAGTGCCATTTATAACACTGCACAGCGCATATAGACCTCCTTTAATTAGTGAGGTCTATTCAAGCAGGTGAGAAGACACCCATAGGTGGGGTGAAGGGCACTGTCATGCATATCATGTCACACGTCCTGAGGTTGTTAACAGGCCCCAAATCTACCATTGTCAGAAATGAGTATACAGTAAGTGAATTACAAATGAAGTCAAAACTCCTGACCTGCATGCATTCTTCCATATCATAATAACTTGAAAAGTATTTTGAACCAATAGAACACCATGACACCACAGCAGCTAGTATTTTCAGAGCTGGAGTTCCCTCAGTAGTGCTTTCCTGACTAGACATACATTTTAAGATTATTTATTATGGGGTAAAAATTATTGGATGATGTTGTACATGATATGATATGGTTTAAAGTAATTAAATGCCTTTGATTCTTAAATGAATTTTACCAGTAACCTTGATTTTTTTCTAAGATACACCTGGGAGACTTCTTAGACAGGCAATTTTTATTCAATCCATGACAACCCTATATTCCACCACTGTATAACTGAAGGCTCATAAAACAAAGAGACAGTGTTATATGGATTCGTATGAAATATGGATGAATATGTCTGTTTTGATTGATTCAGTGTGAAGAGTGACTTTAAAAACCACCAGGCACACAACAATGATATTAATAGTAGTTTTTTCATGAAATCTTGACAGTTTCCTCAAATGAAACACAAAGCTAATTTTAGCTTACATTGAAAATGGTGAAACTCTAATGCCCCGTACACACGGTCGGACATTTCGACCACAAAATCCGTCAGATTTTTTCCAACGGATTTTGTCCACGGTCGGACAAAGTTGTTGGAAAATCAGATCATCCGAATGAGGTGACGTCAAACACGTACGACGGGACTACAGAGAGGCCAGTAGCCAATAGCTTTTGTCTCCAAATTTCTTCTGAGCATGCGTGGCACTTTGTGCGTCAGAATTCTCTACACACGATTGGAAAAAGTCCAATTGGATTTTGTTGTTGGAAAATTTTAGATCCTTCTCTCAACTTTTTTCCGTCGGAAAAAGCCCGCTAGAGCCCACACATGATCGGATTTCCGACAACATAATCCGATCGGTCTCTTTCCATCGGAATATCCAACCGTGTGTACGGAGCATTATAATAACTCACTTCTGAATACCATACCCAATAAAAAGCAAATGGATCAAATGTTTAAAAAATCTGAGCAGCTTCAAAAGCTTTGGCAGCCAAGGAGTGTATTTCTGAACAGGTAAGAAGGACCCAGATAAGCATATCTGAAATAAAAAAAAAAAGGAGACAGTGTGTGGTCACTTATCTTTTTCCGCACCCTGTTGTAGCTGCAGGGGCGGTGCGTCCATAAAGGGCGCAGGAGCGCCGCCCCCCCTCTCCTGTCACTCTCTATACTCCATAGATAGATTCATGCATTGCATGAATCTATCTATGGTCGCTGCTGACACCCCCTATTCAGGTGTCCGGCCCCTTTTCGGTCACCGGGCGCCTGAATAACAGCGGTGGGGGTGTTTTTTGGAAACACCTGATTAGCGCCGTAGGCGCTAATAGGCGTCCAAAAAGGTGACAAGCGGGCGCAACGCTGTGCGTTCCTTGTCACTCAGCAGCAGTGTTAACAAACCGAAGGAATTCGGTTTGCTAACATTGTACGGCCCCTTAGCCAATCAGGAGCACAGGCGTTTTGATGGGCACAGTGGCTGCGTTTTGATGGGCACAGTGGCTGCGTTTTAATGGGCACAGTGGCTGCGTTTGGTACAGTGGCTGCATTTGATGGGCTTTTTTTTTCAGAATTTTTCAGTTTATTTGCGCCCCCCCAAAAAATTTTGAGCACCAGCCGCCACTGTGTAGCTGTTAATGGTAGGGACAGGCAAAGACAGGGATGTATATGGAATTAATGTTCTGCCCTCACTACATGTGGCTGAGGTATAATTAGACAGACAGCTAACTCTCCTACCTTAACAACTCATTGAGGCAAGCGCAAGGTCCTTTTTTCAAATTTTATTGCAAGGAGTAAAACTACAAATAAAAGAAATTACATTCAATCAGTATACACAATTTACAACATATACAGTCCTAACACACTAGTCTAACTAGGGAAAGGGGTTATAAACATTCCAGCGATGTTTCTGTTAGACTGACATTAGAATTGCACCTGAATAGGCGTGGAGTCCTCTGGAGAGGATGCATTAATAAAAATGGCTACAGGGGGCTGTCTCTCAGACCTCATGGTATAGTCCACTGGAATGATGGGAAGCTACGGTGGCTTTTAAGCAACAATCTCTACCCACAGTAATAAATCTAGGGAACTATAGGTATGCAAAAAAACCACTAGATGGCGATATTACAATTTACTTTACACTACATAAGCATATTCAAAAATTAACAAAGGAACATAAGAAACACTTTTTGAAGGCATGAGACTTCCTGCCTGGTATCCATGGATACCAACTATGATGGTCCCCCTAGGGAGGGTAGTAAAATTAGTTCGGACACAGGTCTGAGGAAAAGTTTAGGCTCGTCTTGTCTAATGACCTTAACCTCAACTTTCCTGACTTTCCTGTCTTCGCTTGGAAACACTTGGTTTACCAGGCCCAAGGGCCATTCGTTTCTCCTCGACTGAGAGTCTTTCACAAGAACAACGGTGCCAGCTTCCAAGTTGGGGTTGCTGTCTTGCCATTTGTTTCTTATCTGTAGATTGGATAGGTACTGCTTCTTCCGCTTGATCCAGAAGATGTCCGCCAAGGCTTGCACTCGTCTCCACTGGCATCTGTATAGGTCTTTAGTGTCAAAGCCGATTGGAGGAGCTGTAGTTACCCCAACTTTCTGGCTAAGCAAAGTGGAAGGGTTGAGCAAGAAACGATCTTATGGGTTCTTGGGTATTTACGTCAGGGGTCTGGCGTTTATTATAGCTGAAACTTCAGCCATGAAGGTCGCCAGTGTCTCCTGTGTGAGCCTTAAGTAGAAACTGTAGAAATATTGAGTCTAGGATTCTTCGAGCTATGCCAATCATGCGCTCCCAAGCACCTCCCATATGGGAAGCGTGTGGTGGGTTAAACATCCATATACAACCCTATCCTGGAAGGTATCTCTCTACACGTTCTCTGTCAAGGTTTGAAATAATATTCGGTTCTTTGCTAGCTCCGACAAAGTTGGTACCTCTATTAGAGCGAATATGTTTGACAGGGACTGTAATAGAAATGAACTGTCTGAGGGCATTTATAAAGCTGGATGTGTCTAAGGACTCAATAACTTCTATGTGTACAGCCCTGATGCACATGCAAGTGAACATAACAGCCCAATGTTTGCTGTTCGCACTCTAGTTTGCCGTGTGAAAGGCTTTGGCTCCTGGTCGACCTGGAAGGTGAGGGTGTCAGGCTTGAGATCCCAATTGAGTCCTAGGTAGCAAGTCTGTTGCCAAGTCTAGGTTTTTCAAATCCCTGACATGATCTTCAGAGGAGAAGGCCTCCATAAGAGCCTTGCTGTTTGAAGCTATCTTATTTAACCTAAGGTTTGAAGAGACAAGTGTGGTTTGGGTCCTCTTAAGTAAACTGATTGCAGCCTCAGGCGATGGAAGTGACTTCAGGCCATCATCTACATAAAAGTCTCTCTCAATGAACTGTCTAACATCTTGCCCATTGTCTTTTTCACCTTCTTGGGCAGATAGCTTAAGTCCATAGATAGCAACAGCAGGGGATGGGCTATTGCCAGACACATGCCCTTTCATGTGGTATTCTACAATGTCTTTAGTGGGGTCGTTATCCCTAAACCAGAAGAATCTCCGAAAGTTCCTGTGTTCTTCTTTAACTTGAAAACTGTGAAACATTTGTTGCATGTCAGCAACTATGGCGATGGCTTCTTTGTGAAATCTGATGAGAACAAAGAAGGAAATAAAATAAGGAAAAATATATCACAGTTTGTTCATTTTTGAAGCTTGGCGACACCCCTCTAATTCCAGTGCTCTAGATACAGAAGTACAAATGACATTGTGGTAAATACAGCTTCAGGCACAGATGAAGCATGCATGCCACTTCTAATACAGGGCAGACATACTTTAGATCACAAATTATTCTGGTATTCAGGTTAGATCCATTGCATATTAGCAGCCTTCCCAGATTCAAAAACTGGCACAAAATTTGTTAATGTGAGAACAGTATTTAGTTCTCTATTTAAACGATAACCCCAAAATAGTGAAATAAATTGTGGTGCTAAAACTGATAAACTAATACTAAAGAAATAATGATAATTGATCTCAATGAAGAGAAAATATTAAAGACAATAACAATGTTAATGACACCTTATATTCAGTGCAACACTAGTAGTAAAACCTGCTGGGTTATACTCAAAAATTGATGATCTTATAAACCAGGGATATGCAAATAGCAGACCTCCAGCTGTTGCAGAACTACAAGTCCCATGAGGCATAGCAAGACTAAAGACAGCCGCAAGCATGACACCCAGAGGCAGAGGCATGATGGGACTTGTAGTTTCGCAACTGCTGGAGGTCCGCTAATTGCATATCCCTGTTATAAACTCTCTATCACCCTGTGACAAGTAAACAAAAGAAAAATGACCAAAAATTTATTTTTAGTGAACATAAATTATGTGTAAAAAGTCCATGAGCAATGAAAAATAAAGATCAAAAAAATATATAATTTTTCTCTGTGATGTGATTCAAAAGTCCTGCTTTTATATTCTTCCACCACACCTCCGTGCCAGTGACTCCACTCCCCTTAAGAAACGCAATCACCGGCTTACTTTGCCTCATGCTCTCGTGTTCGGCTGAATTCGCCTTAACCCACACAAACAAAATTGACGTCCTTTTTTCCCCACAAATAGAGCTTTCTTTTGGTGGTATTTGATCACCTCTGCAGCTTTTATTTTTTGTGCTATAAACAAAAAAGGAGCGACAATTTTGAAAAAAAAAAAACACAGTATTTTTTACTTTTTGCTGTAATAAATATCCCCAAAAAATATATAAAAAAACAAATTTCTTCCTCAGTTTAGCCCAATATGTAATCTTATACATATTTTTGCTAAAAAATCGCAATAAGCGTATATTGATTGGTTTGCGCAAAAAGTTATAGCGTCTACAAAATAGGGGATAGATTTATGGCATTTTTATTATTAATTTTCTTTTTATTAGTAATGACGGTGACCTGCGATTTTTATCGTGACTGTGACAAAAAACTAATTACTGTGTAAATGTCACTGACAGGGAAGGGGTTAAACACTAGGGGGTGATCAATGGGTTAAGTGTGTTCCCTGTTTGTTATAACTGTAGGGGGATGAGCAGTAAATCCCTGTCATGTTGCTAGGCAGAACAGGGAAATGCCTTGTTTGCATAGGCATCTCCCTGTTCTGCCTCTCCGTGCCACGTTCGCGGGCCACCGGCAGACATCGAGTCAGCGGGACCCGCGGGCACGCTCCAGCGGCGTACTGCGGGCATCCGCATGCCCGCTAGCCGCTGATGATGGAGTAACATACGGGTATGTGGTTTTGCGCACCCGTGCCATTCTACTGACGTATATCAGCATGAGCCAGTCAGCAAGTGGTTAAATTAGAGTTCTCTTTAACCCCCCTGGCGGTAATCCCGAGTCTGGCTCGGGGTGGAACTTCAGTACCATAAGCGGTAACCCCGGGCTCGCATTGCAGGATACAGGGAGACTTACTTACCTTGTCCCCTGGATCCTGCGATGTTTCCTTGCTGTGTGTGCGAGCTCCTCCGCTCGATTCACACAGTGCCCGAGTCCCACAGATCTCCGTTCCCTGCGACGTTACGACGCACGGGAGCGGAGATCGGCGCCAAATTTGAAAAAGTAAAAACACATACAGTACTGTAATCTTACAGATTACAGTACTGTATAAAAAAAAATACACACCCCTTTGTCCCTAGTGGTCTGTCCAGTGCCCTGCATGTAGTTTTATATTATGAATACTGTTTTTTTCTACCTGGAATTTGGAGATTGTCCATAGCAACCAAAAAGTGTCCCTTTATGTCAAAAGTAATTTTATACCTGCTAGAAAACAGCGATAATAAATTTGAATCGTTTGCAGAATTGAGCAATAGTGATTTGTGGGGAAATTCGTCATCAAACACAAATCTAATGACAGCGACAATTCTGCAACTGAGCAAATTTCCGTGTTTTTGATTTGATTAAATTATTTAATAATTTTTATAGTTATTTATTATATTTTAATTTATGATTTCATGTTTATCATACCCGGGATGTCTACTAGACTCTGGTTTGGACAGATTTAAGTGAGATATTCTTAAGAATTGCAGGTCTACAATATAAAAACGCCAAATTTCCGTGCAAAATAATTGTACCGCTTTCAGTACCTAAAACCAGAAAGAATCATAACGCCAGGGAGGTTAAAGATGTTCCTCCTGTAGACTTTCTTAAGCAGTTAAACTGCACCCAAATTTATACCATTTGCATGGCAGATCCATTCTAGAACTTTGAGTGCATATCAACATTTAATATACTCTTACATATAGTAAGAACTTGGGTTGTTTTTCTCCTTAGAATGAACCTGTAGTGGTGATAAGCCTAAAAATGATCACTTAATTACCGGAACCTCCTTGTGCCTGCATGTAGTTTTAGTCTTTTTGTGGAACACTCAGAAAGCTACAAACCTAAACCCCCATACACACGGTCGGACTTTTTCATGGATTCTGTCCGATCGGACAATGTTGTTGAAAAATCAGACCGTGTGTATGCACCATCGGACAGTGTACGTCGGATTGTCCGACGGACAAAGTCTTATCTCCTGCTGGAAAGATTTGCAGACAACACGGTCCGATCACACCAAATCCGATCGTGTGTACGGTTGTCCGACCGGACAAAGTGCTACGCATGCTCAGATCACATTACAAGACCAAAGCTATTGGCTACTAGCCTCTACGTAGTCCCGTCGTAGGCAACAATCGTCACCGTGTTCAGAATGATCGGATTTTCCGACAACTTTGTCTGACCGTGTGTACGCAAAACCAACATCAGACAAAGTATGACGGACATGGTCCGACGGACCTGGTCCGCGGATTGTCCGACCGTGTGTATGGGGCTTTAGAGTGTCCTGTTAAACACATACTGTCTTTAGCAACTTGCCCATTCCCCACCTTCCCTGCTCCCCTGAACATTCTGTTTGTAAGTGAAAACACCCAGTGTGAGGACCACTAGAGAGAAATGGGAGGTGGGAATGGTAGGACAATGTTCTAGTCTTCAAGCCGAAGTTAGTATTTGGATAACAGAGTGGCATAGAGTTCAGAACTCCTTGGGCACTCTTGAAAGAAGATAAAGCTTTCTGAAGGCATGTAAGGTTCTTGCGGGAAGGTGGTGTCATACATTTACTGTACACCATTACAGGTTCGCTAAAGCACAGGGTTCTTAGGTCTCCTCTTTGATGTAAATTCTAACAAATAAAAATTAAGAGAATAAAAAACATGCTAATATTCCCTTCTCATGTGCCAGCATTTATATTTTATAGGAAACCTCTTGACACTTGATTACAGTAAACTGTTCAACATGTCAATTGATGGAGCTCTGGCATCTTCTCTCCACTGTATTTTCTTCTCATTAGAATCACCAATCTGGTAACCTGCTACCATGTATGTTACACTATATGTAAAGAAAGAAAAGTAGATGCCAGGCCAATATATCATTACAGCTCTCCTATCTCTGTGTATGCTCCCTTGCAACAGCACTTCAATTAAATGTTGCTTTCGAGTAACTTAAACTTTGTCTTGCATGGAGTGGAAGACATATTATCTGTATATATTGTGTTTCAGACAACAACACTAATCAAATCCACAGCTTCACAATGAAAAGGGAAGTGTTGAGTTACAGGGATAAGAAAAGCTGTATCTTTTACTAGTTGCCTGTGACATCTCATGTAGTCACACCTCTAATATCATTTGGAATCTGAGGTTTTATAATGACCACAATGTAATTTATGATTATAATTTCTATTGTCCAAACATGTAAACATAGTTGCATCTTCATAAACGGTTCCAGAAGTTTCAAATGCATTCCTCTTTTCCCCTAAATATGTAGCCTGAGCAGATAAAACAGCACTGTTACTGAAATTCAGATATTGACTTTTTTTTTCCAGTTAATATCTTAAGCCGCGTACACACAATCAGAATTTCCTACGGGAAATGTTGGATTTTAGGCTGTTGGCAGAAAATCTGACTGTGTGAATGCTCCATCGGACAATTGTTGTCGGACTTACCGCCAACAAATGTTGGCTAGCATGTTTTCAAATTTTCAAATGTGTGTTGTCGGATTTTCCGATCGCGTGTACACAAGTCCGTCGGGCAAAAGTCCAAAGAACAAACACGCATGCATGGAAGCAGAAGCGGTTGGTTGGTCTTGTAAACTAGCGTTTGTAATGGAGAATTAACATTCGTGATGCAGCAAATTATGAAATCTCCAAATGCAGCGCACAATTCTCTTCTTCTTTAATGGGATAATAATGAAGCTGCTTTGCTAGTGATACTGATGGAGTTATTGCAAACAAACTTTCAAAGGCTTTTTTTTCTAGTGATATCAAGAATAATATTTATTATGTTCTTTTAATTTTTTTTTATTTGTGCAAGTTACCACAACACCATTATCCCGTAGTTTATAAGATCAAAGATACAACTATGTTGGTGTACCGTGTCCATTTTACATTGTATTTTTTTAAATGTAACTGCCTACTCCCAAACTGTCATTTGAAGTAAAACACACAGCCAAGTATTATTCTACACAATTTTTTTTATTGTGCATTTAAAAAAAAAAAAAAAAGACATGCTATCTGTCAATAGAACTTAACCAAAAAGGGCATTCTATGCATCCAAAAATATAGAAAATATACCAAATCAAATCATTATTCAACCAAAAAATTTTAAAGCAATAACTCCAAGGCCAATAATAAATAGCACGTTATCTCCTCCGATTCCGCAACATATTTGGTTGATGAACGGCCATTCAAAAACAAACTGAAAGGTATGAAATGAAAAACGTGAACTGAAAAGCTCTAAATGAAAAACGCGAAAAGAAAAGCGCGAATCAACACTCAACAAACTTCTACTAACACGAAATTAGCAGAAGGAGCCCAAAGGGTGGAGCTAAAGAGCTTAAAAACCATGTAGTACGCCTAGTACGTCACTACATTCATAATTGTTGGCCAACATTTGTGTGACCATGTGTATGCAAGGCAAGTTTGAGCCAACACCCTTCGGACAAAATTCCACGGTTTTGTTGGCCAACAATCCAATCGTGTGTACGAGGCATTATCCGTCATTTTGTGTGGCCACCATTATTTTCCAGCACTGCCTTAACCCTCTTGGGCATGAAGTTCACCAGAGCTTCACAGGTTGCCACTGGAGTCCTCTTCTACTCCTCCATAATGACATCATGGAGCTGGATGTTAGAGACCTTGTGCTCCTCCACCTTCCATTTGAGGATGCCCCACAGATGCTCAATAGGGTTTAGGTCTGAAGACATGCTTGATCAGTCCATCACCTTTACCCTCAGCTTCTTTTCCAAGGCAGTGGTCATCTTGGAGGTGTGTTTGGGGTCGTTATCATGTTGGAATACTGCCCTGCGGCCCAGTCTGCTTCAGTATGTCACAGTACATGTTGGCATTCATGGTTCCCTCAATGAACTGTAGCTCCCCAGTGCCGGATGCACTCATGCAGCCCCAGACCATGACACTCCCACCATCATGTTTGACTGTAGGCAAGACACACTTGTCTTTTTACTCCTCACCTGGTTGCCGCCATACAGGCTTGACACCATCTGAACCAAATAAGTTTATCTTGGTCTCATCAGACCACAGAACATGGTTCCAGTAATCCATTTCTCTAGTCTGCTTGTCTTCCGTAAGCTGTTTGCAGACTTTCTTGTGCATTATCTTTAGAAGAGGCTTCCTTCTGGGACGACAGCCATGGAGACCAATTTGATGCAGTGTGCAGCGTATGCCTTGAGCACTGACAGGCTGACCCCCCACCCCTTCAACCAATGCAACAATGCTGGCAGCACCCATACATCTATTTCCCAAAGACAACCTCTGGATATGACGCTGAGCATGTGCACTCAACTTCTTTGGTCGACCATGGCGAGGCCTATTCTGAGTGGAACCTGTCCTGTTAAACCGCTGTATGGTCTTGGCCACCATGCTGCAGCTCAGTTTCAGGGTGTTGCCAATCCTCTTATAGCCTAGGCCATCTTTATGTAGAGCAACATACAAATGGCATACAAACTCTCCATAAGATTAGTAAAAAAAAAAAATTAGATCTCAGCACTAATTAGCATCAACAAAAACTGTTTAGTGCAGCTGCTACATAAAATTTCAAAAAGAAACTTGTTACAAAAATGATTTTAAATGCTGTAGTGCTTAGCATAAATACAACAAGCAATTAATTTCCCCAATGCCTTCCACAATTGTGAGATAATTATAACACACATATAATAATGTGTTTTTTTACAACACAATGCAAAAGACCATGTAAACGCACAGTATACAAATTTTCTCCCTCTTGACGGTTACTACACCCCCAATGTTGGGGTCACGCCGACATTGGTGTAGCAATGGCCAATTACTGGCCCCCTTCCTTCACCTGCCTGTGTGAGTCTTCTGGTGCTAAGCAAATCTTGGCTTAGTTCAACTTTTCTTTTAATCTGGTCTATTTTTTATCTGATTGTGTGACATTTTACTTACTAAAATGTTCCTCTTACCATCTCATCAGATGGTTTATGCATTCCAAACCAATACATAATCTTTCTTTTTATTTATTTTACATAAAAGTTATGTCAATTTACACAATATTTGCTTGGTTGTAATAGCTTTCACTGTAAACCTCTTCATTGTATTGCATCTTTTACTGTAAACCGTGAAACTGCAATGATAACAAATTCTTCAAAAAAGTTTTTTTTTTGGAGGTGTAGGAAAAGCTAAAACCCATGTTGGCTTTTCATTAGTGTCTGTGTTGCAAATGCAGATTTTCTCTCACTTCCTGTCTGGTAAGACCATTACCACCCAGTACAATAAGTGATGGGAAATTAGAGAAACCAGGGAAAGCAGAACATAAGTAGGTTAAACTTATTAACCACTTCAGCCCCGGACCATTTGGCAGCCAAAGGACCAGAGGTCTTTTTTCAATTTCGCACTGCACTTATAGTGCATTTTGGGGGGTTTTATGCCATCTGGGCATTCCATGGCCTCCGAAACTGTGATTGGCAGTGAGAAGTGAAATAAAAAAATTACACCCTTAGAAAGCCTGAAGGCGGTGATTGGTTTTTGGGGTTCCGTACGCAGCTAGGCTCCCAAAAAGTCCCACACATGTGGTATCCCCGTACTCAGGAGAAGCAACAGAATGTATTTTGGGTGTATTTCCACATATGCCCATGACATGTTTGAGCAATATATCATTTAGTGACAACTTTTTGTAAAAAAAATATATATATTTTTTTTTTTTTTTTCATTATTCAATCTCTTGGGACAAAAAAAAAAATATTTAATGGGCTCAAGATTGCTCTCATCAAATAGCTTGGGGTGTCTACTTTCCAAAATGGGGTCATTTGGGGGGGGTTTGAACTGTCCTGGCATTTTATGCACAACATTTAGAAGCCTATGTCACACGTCACCCACTCTTCTAACCACTTGTAGACAAAAGCCTTTCTGACACTTTTTGTTTACATGAAAACATATTTTTTTTTTTTGCAAGAAAATTACGTTGAACCCCAAAACACTATATATAATGTTAAAGCAAAGGCCCTACAGATTAAAATGGTGGGTGTTGCATTTTTTTTTTCCACACAGTATTTGCGCAGCGATTTTTTCAAACGCATTTTTTGTGGAAAAAATACACTTTTTTTTATTTTAATGCACTAAAAACACACTATATTGCTCAAATTTTTGATGAAATAAAAAATTATGATCTTAGGCCGAGTACATGGATACCAAACACGACATGCTTTAAAATTGCGCACAAACACGCAGTGGCGACAAACTACATACATTTTTAAAAGCCTTTAAAAGCCTTTACATGATACCACATTAGATTCACGGAGGAGGTCTACTGCTAAAATTACTGCCCTCGATCTGACCTTCGCGGTGATACCTCACATGCATGGTGCAATTGCTGTTTACATATGACGCCAGACCAACGCTTTTACGCCTTTGCGCAAGAGAAGGGGGGGCAGGGGTTCTTTTTTTTTTTATTTTTAAACATTTTTTTTCTTTGTTATGATTTTTATTGTTATCAGGGAATGTAAATATCCCCAATAAATACTTTTTCCACATTTTGTTGTTACAGCTTTATTCCAAAATAGATTTAATTCATTATTTTATTATTTTCCTCAAAATTCTACAAACAATACCCCATAATGACAATGTGAAACAAGTTAGTTTGAAATCTTTGTAAATGTATTAAAATAAAAAAACAAAAAAAAGCACAAGTACTGTACATAAGTAATCAAAGCCTTTACTCAATACTTTAGTTTTGTGTGAGTGCCAGAAAATTAAGATGATAGTAAAAAAAGGGGGGGGGGGGGGGGGTACCTACATCCTATCAAAATTGAAAATTTGGTGGTTGAGGCTGTTGGACTTTAATGGTACCATAATGATAAAGATACACGATTATATATATTAAAAAAAAAAATTATTAATTTAACATAGACATATTAAAACATATATGTGGAAGATGAACCTTCACCCCAGTCTGAGGTCCAGAGCACTCTGGAGCAGGTTTTCATCAAGGTTTTCTCTGTACATTGCTGCATTCAACTTTACCTCGATCCTGACTAATCTCCCAGTTCCTGCCACTGAAAAAAATCCCCACAGCATGATGCTGCCACCATCATACTTCACTGTAGGGATGGTATTGGCCAGGTGATGAGCGGTGCCTGGTTTCCTCCAGACATGATGCTTGCCATTCAGGCCAAAGAGTTCAATCTTTGTTTCATCAGACCAGATAATTTTGTTTCTCATGGTCTGAGAGTCCTTCAGGTGCCTTTTGACAAACTCCAGACATGCTGTCACATTTACTGAGGAGTGGTTCCGTCTGGCCACTCTAGCATACAGGCCTGATTGGTGGAGTGCTTCAGAGATGGTTGTTCTTCTGGAAGATTCTCCTCTCTCCACAGCGAAATGCAAGAGCTCTGTCAGAGTGACCATCGAGTTCTTGGTTACTTCCCTGACTTAGGCCCTTCTCCCCCCGAGGCCAGCTCTAGGAAGAGTCCTGGTGGTTCCAAACTTCTTCCATTTACGGATGAGGGAGGCCACTGTGCTCATTGGGACCTTCATTGCTGCAGAAACTTTTCTGTACCCTTGCCTAGATCTGGGCCTCAATACAATCCTGTCTTGGAGGTCTACAGACAGTTCCTTGGACTTCATGGCTTGGTTTGTGCTCTGTTAACTGTGGGACCTTATATAGACATGTGTGTGCCTTTCCAACTGAATTTAGCACAGGTGGACTTTAATCAAGCTGTAGAAACATCTCAAGGATGATCAGTGGAAACAGGATGCACCTGAGCTCAATTTTGAGTGCAGTGGCAAATACTGTGAATACTTATGTATATGTGATTTTTTCTGTTTTTTATGAAGTCTGAATCCGCTTTGGAATAAGGCTGTAACATAACAAAATGTGGAAAAAGTGAAACGCTGCGAATACTTTCCGGATGCACTTTACATCAGTAACTACTATTTATTCACATTTGATCTACTAGTGTTGTGGGGCTGGCTGACTCCATCAAGTGAATTATTAACAGATATTTTTACCACCTCAGCTGTTGAAAGCCATTCAGTCTCAGAATCTGTGCAAGATGGTTTTTGATTACACTACAGAGGCTGTGAACCTGTTGATAGTCTGAGACAATTCATTGCAGCAATATTAGGTGAATGACAGCAGTCACCAACTGTTAAAGAATGTCAAAAACGTTCATACTGATTACAGACTAAACAACCCATGTGACATGTCATATTCCACTCTTCTAACAAAGGCTGTGATCAATCTTAAAGAGGAAGTAAAGGCTAACAACAAAGAAAAAAAATAGACCCTGCAAGGCAAAGGCATAATGAGATGGAAGCCCCCGGAGCCACCCTTGTTGTCCTCCTCCGACATGATTCCCAGGTATCGCGGCTCCGGCGATGTGACTGGCCGGAGCCGCGATAATGTCACCCCCGCGCATGCACGCGGGAGCCGCCACTAATGGCATGCTTGCCGTTAGCAGCGGCATGCTCAGTGCGCCTATGCGCCGCTGTCTACAGCGCATGCGCTGTAGACAGCGGTGCCTGTCTTTTGCAAATATCTCCTAAACCGTGTAGGTTTAGGAGATATTTCTTGAACCTACAGGTAAGCCTTAATCTAGGCTTACCTGCAGGACAAAGTGGTCTGTAAGGGTTTACAACCACTTTAAGAGCAGGGCATTTTTCAGCTGGAACTTGGAGGAACTCAGTTCCACCACCTCTGCTCCTTGCCTAACACTAACACTTGTAAACACAGAAGTCCAGTTTCTGTGTTTATAAGTGACAGCTTGTCGCCCAACGGCTCCCACAGATCTGATCTCCTGAGCAGGATGGGGACAAGGGAGATGCAGGTGGCCCTGGGGTGCAGTGCAGATGCTGACACTACCCCTGGATGATCACCCAGCAAGTGAGAAAAACTGAGCCACCTACAGTGTGCAGGAAGGTACTAGAGCTGGATGAGTGCTACAGCTTAAAGTGGAGGGCAACCCTAAAAAAAATAGCATTAATATTCTTTAAAAAATATAAAAATAAACATTTGACATTTTTTTTAACTTACCAGAAACCCCTGTTGCTAGGCAGTCTTCGTAATCTGCCTCTTCCTACTCCGCTGTGATCTTCAGTCTTCTCTCCTCCTCGCGTTGTCTTCTGGGGAAGGTGGCATGGTGTGTTCTGGGAACTGTGTGTGTCCCAGGACACAGTGCGCCCCATTCACAAAGCACCGCGCGACTCGTGCATGCGCAGTAGGAAACGGGCAGTGAAGTCGCAAGGTTACACTGCCTGTTTCCTTTAGGGAGGATGGCGGCACCGGGACACGATACGAGGGACGTATCATCGTCGGGGGGGCCAACATCGCCCTGGACAGGTAAGTGTCCTTATTAGAAGTCAGCAGCTACAGTGTTTGTAGCTGCTGACTTTTACAAAAGTAAGACATGTGGAAGGTGGTGGAGATTTTAAGGAGGGGGGGAGAAGATGGAGGCATTGAAGGGGGAGGTTGCATGGAGAAGTCAGAACTGAAGAGGGGTGAAAGCAAAATGTAAATGGGGGATGCAGAGGTAAGTGGCTGTGGAAGAAGGCTGTATGTAGCGCACCCCTGAAATCTGCACTATGTACATAGCGCACCCCCAAACTCTGCACTCTCTGTGTTAACCCCCCTTTAAACCCTGCACTCTGTATGTAATGCACTACTGGTATTTAATGCCCCTTGAGACCCTCACACTGTTAGTAAAATTTGACTACACCCTCTAATTAATGAGGTTTGGAGGGTGTGTGTGTGAAGGGGAGGGGGCTTTGGGGGGTCGTGGTTGAGTTCCTGCACCTATTTTCGGAGATAAAAAGCCCTGCTTAGGAGAGTAGTGGAAACTAATGTGGCTTCAGGCTTGATTTTACAATCCTTTCTAATGAAAATAATTATATGGAAACCATAAGATAAAAGAACTGTTTTACTTTATAAAATGTAATAGAATTAAATGTAAAAATTACTCTCTTTAGTCTTTCATACTGCTTTCCTTTGCGGCTCTTTCAAAAGATGTATACTTGTGTTGTATGCTACCAGGGCACAGTTATCATGCTTATGATAAAATCAATGAAAAAGTCGATTCACGGTGTTCTTATTTATTGTGATAACTAGGAGTTTCAATAGGTATCTATTGAGGAAGGCAGGAAAGGAGCCATTTGATGTAACGATAAAATAACACTTTGTGAGATAAAATAATCCATTTTGAGGAAATAAAGCTTTCACTGGTAAATGTTAATTTCATAGGTACAAGTTAGGGCTACACATCTTTATAACATTAATGTTTGCACACTAAACATTTTAGAAGCAAATTATAGTGAGATAAAAATGATCAAAAGATGAATAACTTAACATAGTATTAAAACTCCAGTGTTTTTTTTTAGCTTAACCTCCCTGGCGGTATGATTCTGGCTGGAATTTTGTGCTGAAAGCGGTACAATTATTTTGCATGGAAATTTGGCGTTTTTATATTGTAAGCATGCAATTCTTATGAATAACTCACTTAAATCTGTCCGAACCAGAGTCTAGTAGACATCCCGGGTATGATAAAGTTTGAAACACAAAATAATAAATTATAATATAATAAAAATATATATAAAAATGATTCAATAATGTAATCAAATCAAAAACACTGAAATTTGCTCAGTTGCAGAATAGTCGCTGTCATTAAATTTATTGTTTGATGATAAATTGTGATTCTAATTTATTATCAGTGTTTTCCTGCTGGTCTAAAACCACTTTTGACATAAAGGGACACTTTTTGGTTGCTATGGACAATCTCCAGTTTCCAGGCAGAAAAAAAAAAAATGTATTATATAAAATGACATGCAGGGCACTGGGCAGACCACTAGGGACAAAGGGGGTGTGTATTTTTTGTATACAGTACTGTAATCTGTAAGATTACAGTACTGTATGTGTTGTGTGTTTTTAAACTTTTTTGAATTTGGCGCCGATCTCCGCTCCCGTGCGTCAGAACGTCGCAGGGAACGGAGATCGGCGGCACTCGGCACTGTGTGAATCGAGCGAGCGGACGGCTCACTCACACAGCGGGGAGACATCGCAGGATACAGGGGAAAAGGTAAGTAACTTCCCCCCTGTATCCTGCATGCAAGCCCGAGTCTGGCTCGGGGTTACCGCTCCCAGCAGAAAAAACTGGACCCGAGCCAGACTCGGGATTACCGTTAGGAAGGTTAACACATTGAGCACAATAAAACAAGCATTCCCCAGTAAACTGTTGAAATTCTTACCCCAACTCACAATTTACCACTTTCAATGCTGCTTACTCTTGCTTTCTTGGGGCTGCTTCCCTGAATTTCCAGTCATTACCGGAAAGAAGTAAACAATGTACAGTGCAGTCTAGAGTCAGTCTGTTAGATTGGAGGTAAGAGTGAGACTCAGGGCAGTGCCTTGCCATCCTAGGCTACAGGGCAATGGGAGAAATTTACTAAAACTGGTGCACAAAGAATCTGGTGCAGCTGTGCATAGTAACCAATAATAATAGCTGTTTTTTTTGGGGGAGCTATTCCTTATTTTTTTTATATTTTGCCCCAGCAGCCCCCTGGGAGACCCTCGTCGCATGTTTTAGGAAGCTGCAGGAGCCCATTCACAGAGCAGAGCTTCAAGTGTCATTTAGTATCAAGCTCCCTAAACCTGAACGAGGCAGCCAAGGATTTAAAAGAGAAGTATGTTTTTTTTTCCAGAATCATACTTACCTAGCAAGCCTGTTCGATGCTGCATCTGTTCCCTACCGGTTCTAAGAACCAAGCAATCAAACACCACTGATCGCTCGGTTCTCCGAGCT
Source organism: Lithobates sylvaticus (assembly GCA_028564925.1). Taxonomy (NCBI): domain Eukaryota; kingdom Metazoa; phylum Chordata; class Amphibia; order Anura; family Ranidae; genus Lithobates; species Lithobates sylvaticus. Next base: position 81,560,240 of record CM053031.1, read on the forward strand.
CAATGAGCAGAGTGTTGGTGATTGTTAGTCACTGGCTCTCTGTTCTGCCCCTCCCTCGCCCACTGGAGCACTGGGCTGTGTAGGGGACGGAAGCGGCTGGCTCAGGCTCTCCCTGAAAGGCTAAGCCGGGTGGAAGTCCAGGCATGTGGGCGGATCCAAACTTCATTGTCGAGATCTTGCCTCAGCCTGGACCGGTTCTATGACATCAGCTGACAGCAGGTTTCCTTCCCGCTGTCTGCTGAAAAGGGGTCACAGGAGTGCAGATGGACTGCACTCCTGTAATCCACGGGAGAAGTACAGCCAAACGAGCTTTGGCTGTACTTCTGCTTTAATATTACTTTAACTCTCCCTCTTCTTTTTCTCCCCTCTGTTCCTCTTTACCTGTTATGTTTACTCACCTACCAAGCAGATCTTGCATCATTCTGCAGCGATCCGCTGTTAAACTGTCTGTGCCTTTTTCACACACCACTATCTTAGTTCTAAACAGCTGACTGCCTCTACCAGGTTCAGGCAGCTTGGTACCCAATGACATGTAATGCTCTTCTCTGTGAATGGGCTCCTGCAGTTTCCTGATATATATGACGGGGGTCTACCAAGGGGTTTCTGGAGCAAAATATGAAAAACAAGCAGCAGGTCTCTTTAGAAAAATTCAGCTATTATTATGGAGGAGGGAGTGAAGGCAGAGGTTAAAATGACAATCGTTTTTAATCATAGTGGCAAAAAAAAAGGCAAGGGATAAAAGTGTTTTTTATTTTGGGAAACATTTTATTTATTGTAATGCGCATATGTATCCCAAAAGGGTTTAAATTTGAAACATTGGCATTGCAATGGAACTAAACTTTTCAGGGTTTTCATATGAAATTTGTCAAGCCTATACAGTATTGATACTATCGAATAGCCTGATAAATTATTTTTTTCTAAATTTCCAAATGAGTCTTCCAATGAAATTCTGCTGGTGTATGACCAGCTTTAGTAAACCGAGTCTAGAATGTACTATTAGAAAAGGCATATTGCTTGTTTTATAGTAATAACTACTTTGAAATTATATAGTAAACAACGACAAGGAGAGATTATCTTAGCTATAGTGAGTCTTCCGACTCCTCTCTACGTTTCCTGCACATGTTTCCCTTATAATCCATTTTCTGAATTTAGCCACAAACATCCAGTGGTACCCGCAAACGGCAAACAGATTAAAAAGGACATAATTCGTGAATTCTGAGGCTGACATCAAAACCCCAAGGAATGGCAGGTGAATGAGGTAACACTGTTCCAAGCTCTGAGAGGCTCAGTTAAACTGGGTCTGCAATAAGAAATTACAGGCCTCCACACACCATCATTGTGTTAAGAGAAGGTTTTCATTACCCTTGCTGTTAGCTGGCATCATCCAGCGTTAGACTCAGTTTGGCCAAAAAGTGGCAAAATTCAGTCCCTAAACACTGAAAGGAGACCAGAAGCTAAGCCCTGTTGCCCACTTAGTTGTATGCAAAACTGGAGGCTTCCATAGTGTATGACCTCACATTTGTAAAAATAGAATGACCCCAGGTAAAATGACCCCTGATCCCCCCCACCTCTTTACCCCCAATCGCTCCATTCAGTCCAGTCCTGAAATTACACAAATATATGTTAGCTTTGGATAAATAGATATAAGATGTATACTTTGCTTGGTGATGATGGTGAACAACTGAATTGGATCACAGTGGTGTTCCCATTATGTAGCCCCAAAGTTGGCCATACACCACTTGAATGTCATCCGATTCCTACTGAATTGGCAGAAATTCAAGCTCAAGGTGGCCCTGTTAGTTCTCATAGACTAGAGTTAGGGACCATACTACACAGAGGAGCCTTGTATAGGAAGCGTAGCTTCGACATATATTTGCAAATGTTGTGCAACAAAAATGGTGTAAACTAACACAATGCAATTACTTGTTTATTTATTTGCTGGCTAGCTTAAAAGTGTGCTGGGCAATGATTGTATTGTTTGTGTAAATCCCTTTCATTAACCACTTGACCTCTGGAAGATTTACACCCCTTCATGACCAGGCCATTTTTTGCAATACGGCACTGCGTCACTGACAACTGCGCGGTCATGCAACTCTGTACCCAAATTAAATTTATGTAATTTTCCCCCCACAAATAGAGCTTCATTTTAATTTACTTTAATTTAATATATTTTACTTTCTGCTATAAAACATATCCAATAAAAATACATTTAAAAAATCTAATTACGTCATAAATTTAGGTTAATATGTATTCTGCTACATGTTCTTGGTAAAAAAAAATCCCAATAAGCATATATTGATTGGTTTACGTGAATGTTATAACGACTACAAACTATGGTATATATTTCTTGAATTTCTTTTATATTAGTATTTGCGGCGATCAGCGATTTCTGACACTTTGCGGAAACCAGTGGCACTAATACAGTGATCAGTGCTAAAAATATGCAGTGTCACTGTACTAATGACATTGGCTGGGAAGGGGTTAAACATCTAGGTCGATCAAAGGGTAGCTGTGTGCCTAGCCAATTTTTTTGTGAGTACAGTGTGGTGCTTTCACTAGAGGAAGAGATGGATTCTAGTCCTTGCTTTGCATGAATACAAAATCCATCCCTTCCTCCCTGTCAGGATGGATATCTGCCTTGTTTACATAAGCAGATCCATGTTCTGTGTGGTTTACCGATGATCGGTGGGTTCCGGAGGACATTGAGTGCTCGGCACCCTCAATCAGCATCTGCTGTGAATAATCACAGCAGAAGCAACCCACCAGTGTGTGTGCCCCCTGCAGGTGGAAGTGCAGGATCGCGTATATATATATATATATATATATATATATATATATATATATATATATATATATATATATATATATATATATATATATATATATATATATATATGTGATCTGGCGCAGAGATGCTGCCCTGTATCAGTAAAACTATAGGGTGGTCAGCGAGTGGTTAAAAAGCTGGTTATAAATTGGAACAGTTATCAATTGGAGTTAATTACAACATTGTAGCGGTTATAAATTGGAGCTAGTTATAACATTGGAGCTGTTCTAAATTAGAACAGTTGTAAATTGGAGCTAGTTACAAATTGAAGCAAGTTACAAACTGGAGCTAGTTAAAGTTTGGAGTTATTTATAAATTGGAGTGGTTATATACTGGAGTAGTTATAAATTGGAATGGTTATAATTTGGAGTTAGTTATAAATTGGAATGGTGATAAATTGGAGCTAGTTATAAAATTGTAGTGATTTATAAATTGGAGATAGTTATAACATGGTAGTGATTATAAATTGGAGCTAGTTATAAAGTGGATTGGTTAGCAAGTTACAATTTGAAGTGGATATAAATTGGAGCTATTTATAAATTGGAGTGATTATATATTAGAGTAGTTATAAATTGGAGATGTTATAATGAGGAGTGGTTAAAATTTGTAGCTAGTTAAAAATTGGAATGGTTATAAATTGGAGCTAGTTACAACATTGGAGTGGTTATTAATTAGAGCAGTTTTAAATTGGAGCTAGTTATACATTGAAGCAAGTTACAAATTGAAGTGGTTATAAATTGGAGCTAGTTATAATTTAGAGCTCTGTATAACTTGAAATGGTTAAATACTGGAGTAGTTATAAATTGGTGAGGTTTTAATTTAGAGCAGTAATAATTTGGAGCTAGTGATTAATTGAAATAGTTTTAATTTAAAGCAGTTATAAATTGAAGCTAGTTATAAATTGGAGCTGTTATAAATTAGAGCTAGTCTAAAATGTAAGCAAGTTACAAATTGGAGTAGTTATAAATTGAAGCTAGTTATAATTGGAGCTATTCATAAATTGGAGTGGTTATATGATTGAGTAGTTGTAAATTGGAGTTATTATGATTTGGAGTGGTTTAATTTCCAGTTAGTTATAAATTGGAATGGTTATAAATTGGGACTAGTTATAAACTAAAACGGTTATAAGCTGGAGTGGTTTATTGTTAGAGCTAGTTATAAATTGGAGCACATAACAATCAGCTCAACAAAACTCATTTGAAAAATTTGTTGGCTGAACGGTGACCAAACACTATCAGAGAGGCAGTCACCATTCAGGTATTCAGGCAGCCTTTAGTTTCCAGTGTTACCAAATTATATTCCAACTGTTGTGTATGCAGCTAAAATCCCGAGCTCCCAATCGGACAGCTGCAGAGAACAGGAGCTGAGGTTATTGCACCTGCTGGCACAGCTTCTTGTGCTCTGGCTCTGCCTCAAGTCCGGCCAGCGCAGCTGTTTTCAATTATGCATTAAGGTCTTTCAGATATAGAGAAGAGATAAGTTACTTAACAACCTGCTATGTGCCAGCACATGGGATATTGGTATATTTATATGGGCAAATGCAGTTTATACACTGGCTATTACAGCCATGATATAATAATTCAGGCAGAGGATCCCATATCTATTTAAATGTAATTCCTTTTCTAAAGAGTTCTAGCAATGTCATACAAAGACACATTTTCTGTTTATTTTCCAATTCCATTGTTTACATAGAAAACTGTCTGAAAATGTAACAAAGTACTGTTGCTTGTTTTCACTTTTAGTTTAATTAGACATGGATGGGTGAGTTTGGGGTGGAGGAACTTGACTGACCTGCACAGAGTTCTGGCCTCAATCCGATATAACACCTTTGGGATAAATTAGAACGGAGGCTGCAAGCCAGACCTTCTCGTCCACATCAGTGCCTGACCTCACAAATGCACTTCTGGAAGAATGGTCAAACATTCCCATAGACACACTCCTATACCTTGTGGACAGCCTTCCCAGTAGAGTTAAAGCTGTTATAGGTACAACTCAATATTGAACCCTACGGACTGAGACTGAGATGTCATTAAAGTGATTGTAAAGTCTAGTTTAAAATCAAAAAACATGTTATACTTACCTGTTCTGTTACAGAGGATTTGCACAGGGCAGCCTAGGTCCTCCTCTTCTCGGGTCCCTCTTTGCTGCTCCTGGCTTCTCCCTCCTGTCAAGTGCCCCCACTGCAAGCAGCTTTCTATGGGGGCACCCGAGCCCAGCCGCAGCTCTGTGTGTCCATTTGGGCCCACCCCCTCTTTCTCCTGATTGGCTAACTGACTTTGATTGACAGCTGTGGGAGCCAATGACACCGCTGCTGTGTCTCAGCCAATCAGGAGGGAGAGTCAGGGACAGCCGAGGGACATCCGATGGACTTTTGGACATCACTGGACAGAGAGGGGGCTCAGGTAGGTATTAGGGGGTGCTGGGGCGGCTGCTACACACAGAAGACTTTTTTTCTTAATACATAATATGCATTAGGAAAAAAACCTTCTGCCTTTACAACTCCTTTAAAGTTCATGTGCTTGTAAAGGCAGGAGTCCCAATACTTTTGGTAATATAGTGTATATTGGCAGAAGTCTGTGCTGTAACATACTGCAAAGGAGTTACCCTGGCTTTACAGGGTGTTTGAGTTTTCTTTGCTTGTAGTATTGCTGGGGATGGGATAGTTGTAACCTGTACAAAGGGGGGTCTTTGATAAGGCAGCATGCAGTAAGCCATAGTAACCAACCAGACTTCAGTTAAAAAAAAAAAAGGCAAACTCTAAATAGATATAGGTTACTACCAACACTGCAATTTTACATCCCCTTGAAGTATATTCTCATTACAACTGGAAAAGTCAGCAACCCCTTCAAACATAGTTGTGTCCCCTTTAAATCTGAACTCTAGGATAAGCAAATCGTGTCTAAATGCAAAAGTCAAGTGTATTCTTAGATCTTGGTGTGCTTTGGGTTTCTTCCAGATCTGTTCAATAATACAGTGTGAATCTTTTCTTCTGTGCAGGAGCTTTCTGTTATAAACACCGGTCACTGCTGCTCTCTCTCTTTGTTCAGGGTCTATCCTTCCCCCTCCTGTAGTTTTTTGCAGGTATACTGTAGTGGGTTGAGCCTGCTGGGCCCCTCCCATAGTTCTGCTCTTTGCACAAGCTATGTATAGCACACTGACGATGTCCCTGCTACTTTTACAAGATAAAATCTAGGTTTACAAACGTTATAGGTGAACACAAAGTAGATTTATATCCTTTGTGGCTACTAAGAAGTATATTTAATTTACAGTAAAACCTTGGATTGCGAGCATAATCCTTTCCAGGAACATGCTTGTAATCCAAAGCACTTGCATATCAAAGCGAATCTCCCCATAAGAGATAATGAAAACTCAAATGATTTGTTCCACAACCATTTATTCATAAATGTGATAGGTTGTGTAACCATAAAATGTCCATCTACAAATGGAAGCCTCCACAAGGGGATTAGAAGCAAAATCCAGCAGGAGCTCCAGAGTATAAAAGATAAGAGAGGTGCATCTAAGTGTAGCAATATGGTTACATTTAATGAAGGTACAACATTTAGCAACTCACATGGTTGATGATTAAAAGAGACACATCTAAATAAGTAGAGATCTGGGGTAAAGCAGTTCACATAGACCGGCTCTCACTGCTGTCAGTCTGCAATTGTGACCGGGAAGACTACCCTGCAGTAGAGCGATCTAGAAACTAGGCTTGAAGCGCTTGTGGAGTGGAGCGTGGAAGGGACGACGTCTATGGCAGTGCGGAGGATGGTCTGTGGACAGCTTTACCCCGGATGCCTGCATACTTAGATGCGCCTCTTTTAATAATCAACCATGTGAGTTTCTAAATGTTGTACCTTCATTAAATGTAACCATATTGCTACACTTAGAGGTGCCTCTCTTTTCTTTTATACTCACTTGTGACATGACGCTACTCTTATATCAAGACATCGCTTGTATATGAAGTCACAATTTTGTAAAAAATTTTGCTTGTCTCAAACGCTCTCAAACCAAGTTACACTCAAACTTTTTTTACTGTAATGTTTTTTTGCTCAGAATTTAGCTTTAAAGTGAACATGTCACCAATGGACATTGGTAACAATGGGAAGCTGTACTCCTGATTGATTATTGCAGGTCTAAGGAAAGAAAACAAAATGATAACATGATAACACAGTTAACTTGTATATCTGTCATATAACATATATTTAATATGATTGTGGTTTGTAAACGTGTCCTTTCATTTAAAATATTTAGTTACTACCATAGGCTTCTCTTTTCCTATTTATACCATTGGCAGTGAAACACAGAATTCTTTCAGAAATAATTTCTGATACAATTGCTGAAGGCCAACAAAAGCAATGCATTAGTGACATCTGGTGGCTGCTTTGGAATCTGCACCTTACAATTATTAACACATTTATAATAACCTGCTGTGATAATAGGTCTGACTACTGATAGTGAACTGTATATTATTTACTTTATTTTATTGTACTCATTTGTATTCTTCTTCCACAATGCTTTATAGAGAACACTGAATTATTCACATAAGTTCCTGCTCCTGAACAAGCTCAAAATCGAATGTCCCTAATCATAGTTGCAGATAAGCAGTAAGGCCAGTTTTTATGAAATAATCTTTTTACTGGGATGACGCATAGAAATAAAGGCAAATAAATAATATAAATGTTTTTTTTTGTTCTAGAGAAGTAATTCAGATTCAGGAGGAAATATACCGCTCTTTTTCTTACAACCCTCTGAACTTGATTGTGTAAACACTGAATGCTGTAACGATTACACCTTTCTCAAATTAGCTCATTAATATTTATAGGTGAAACACATGTAGCGCACCCCCTAGGGAGACGCAAATATACCCTGCACAGCCAGGCACACTGAATCTTCACAGGCGCACTTGGGTCAGAGAACAGTTAATGACTTTGTTTTTCTTTTTAGTTTTAACCACTTCCCGACCGCCCCCTGTATATTTACGTCGGCAGAATGGCACGTACAGGCAGAATCACGTACCTGTACGTGACATTCTTCCGGCGGTTGGGGGGTCCGATCGGACCCCCCTCCGCCGGCGGGGACGGTCGGGATCGCTTCAGGAGCGATCCGGGACGAGGGGACGGCCAGTGGTTTCTGGCCACCCCCTCGCGATCGCTCCTGGCCAATGAGAAACTTCCCCTTCCTGTCTATTGTATAGACAGGAAGGCGGAAGTGATGTCACGCTCGGTGCGCCGGTCTATGTGACCGGAGACGCCGAGCGGCGAACATGTACAGGTTAGTGCACAACACTACACTGACACCAGTACAGTTAGGCACATATTCCACCCCCCTGTCACCCCCTGATCACCCCCCAGATCACCCCCTCCCCCCCCAGTCACAGTGTCACTAATTGCAGTGATCATTTATTTACTGATCACTGCATTTAGTGTCAGTGTGACTGTAATAACTGTCAGGGCAGTTAGTTTTAGGTCCAAGGTAGCCCCCTACCCCCCCCTAATAAAGGTTTAACCCCTTGATTGCCCCCCAGGTAACCCTTTCACCCCCTTTTGCCAGTGTCACTAAGCGATCGTTTTTCTGATCGCTGTATTAGTGTCACTGCTGTCGCTAGGTAACCATTTTTTTTTTTTTTAGGTAACCGCCATGTTTATATAGGTTCATAAATAGGTTTATAGGTCAGGTACCCCCATATTACAACCTAAATAAAGGTTTTAACCCCCTGATTGCCCCTAGAGTTAACCCTTTCACCAGTGATCACTGTATAACTGTCACTGGTGACGCTGGTTAGCCAGTTAGTTATTTCGTTATTTAGGTTCCCCGTCAGGTTTTTATATAGCGTCAGGTACCCCCAGATATGACCTAATAAAGGTTTTAAACCCCCTGATTGCCCCTAGTTAACCCTTTCACCCCCTTTTGCCAGTGTCACTAAGCGATCGTTTTTCTGATCGCTGTATTAGTGTCACTGCTGTCGCTAGGTAACCATTTTTTTTTTTTAGGTAACCGCCATGTTTATATAGGTTCATAAATAGGTTTATAGGTCAGGTACCCCCATATTACAACCTAAATAAAGGTTTTAACCCCCTGATTGCCCCTAGAGTTAACCCTTTCACCAGTGATCACTGTATAACTGTCACTGGTGACGCTGGTTAGCCAGTTAGTTATTTCGTTATTTAGGTTCCCCGTCAGGTTTTTATATAGCGTCAGGTACCCCCATATATTACCTAATAAAGGTTTAACCCCCTGATTGCCCCTAGTTAACCCTTTCACCCCCTTTTGCCAGTGTCACTAAGCGATCGTTTTTCTGATCGCTGCATTAGTGTCGCTAGGTAACCAGTTTTTTTTTGTATTACTGTTACGGGTGACGCTGGTTAGTTAGCTTGTTTTTTATACTGTCAGGGCACCCGCCATTTATTACCCAATAACGGTTTAACCCCCTGATCGCCCGGCGGGTGATATCAATTAGGTTTTAGGGTCAAATAAGGTCTGCGTCGCCCCAGGTTAGTGCCAGTACCGCAAACACCCACGCACAAAGCATACACCTCCCTTAGTGGCACAGTATCTGAACAGATCAATATCTGATCTGATCAGATCTATACTAGCGTCCCAGCAGTTTAGGGTTCCAAAAAAAACCGCATTGTTAGCGGGATCAGCCCAGATACCTGCTAGCACCTGCGTTTTCCCCCTCCGCCCAGCCCAGCCCACCCAAGTGCAGTATCGATCGATCACTGTCACTTACAAAACACTAAGCACACATAACTGCAGCGTTCGCAGAGTCAGGCCTGATCCCTGCGATCGCTAACAGTTTTTTTGTGGTAGCGTTTTGATTCAGTCGCTTCAGTCAGGAGCTTTTTTACCTGTGAATCTCAAAAAAATAAAAAAAAAAAAAAATAGTTGTCGTTTTATTGTTCTCTCTCTCACTCTATTCTCTCTCTATTGTTGCTCTTTTTTTACTCCATTCTATTCTGCAATGTTTTATTATGTTTTATCATGTTTTATCATGCTTGCTTTTCAGGTATGTAATTTTGTTTACTGTGTTTTAGTGTTGAGCATTTTTTTGTTTTCAGGTGCGCCATTCAGTTGCAACGCGGATTTATTTATCTTGACAGCAACAGCGTTTGCTCCCACGATACATAAAGCCGCGACTCCAACGCTGTAGGAGGTGATTTCACCACCACAGTTAAAAAAAAGAGCATATATGCCAAGCATGGGGGCAGCAGGGGGGGGGAGGAGCGATTGGCTCCTAATGCCACGTACATACGGTCGAAATTCCGACCGTGTGTACACGGCATAACTTTTGCGGGAGGATGCCCCCATGCATCGGCATATATAAATGGTGCATGTATGCCCATCATTAGAAGTGGGTGGATGAAGGGAGGTATTCTAATGGTGGGCATACCCACCAATCAATCTCTTTTTTTCGTTCAGCCAAGAGGCTGCATGAAAAAAAAAAGATTACAATATATGTCCAGTATGTTGCTGGACTTTGAATGGTTATACCAGAATGATGCCTGCAGGTTTAGGTATCATCTTGGTATCATTCTTTTCAGCCAGTGATCGGCTTTCATGTAAAAGCAATTCTAGCGGGTAATTAGCCTCTAGACTGCTTTTACAAGCAGTGGGAGGGAATGTCCCCCCTCCCGGATATAAACCGCGCCATTGGGAAATTGGGAAAGCATTTTATCACACCAATCTTGGTGTGGTCAGATGCTTTGAGGGCAGAGGAAAGATCTAGGGTCTAATAGACCCCAATTTTTTCAAAAAAAGAGTACCTGTCACTGCCTATTGCTATCATAGGGGATATTTACATTCCCTGAGATAACAATAAAAATCATAACAAAGAAAAAAAATGGAAGGAACAGTTTAAAAATAAAATAAAAAAGCTAAATAAATAAAAAAAAAAAACAAAAAAAAAAAAAAAAGCACCCCTGCCCCCCCTTCTCTTGCGCAAAGGCGTACACAAGCGTTGGTCTGGCGTCATATGTAAACAGCAATTGCACCATGCATGTGAGGTATCACCGCGAAGGTCAGATCGAGGGCAGTAATTTTAGCAGTAGACCTCCTCCGTGAATCTAATGTGGTATCATGTAAAGGCTTTTAAAGGCTTTTAAAAATGTATGTAGTTTGTCGCCACTGCGTGTTTGTGCGCAATTTTAAAGCATGTCGTGTTTGGTATCCATGTACTCGGCCTAAGATCATATTTTTTATTTCATCAAAAATTTGAGCAATATAGTGTGTTTTAGTGCATTAAAATAAAAAAAAGTGTATTTTTTCCACAAAAAATGCGTTTGAAAAATCGCTGCGCAAATACTGTGTGGAAAAAAAAAATGCAACACCCACCATTTTAATCTGTAGGGCCTTTGCTTTAACATTATATATAGTGTTTGGGGGTTCAACGTAATTTTCTTGCAAAAAAAAAATATGTTTTCATGTAAACAAAAAGTGTCAGAAAGGGCTTTGTCTACAAGTGGTTAGAAGAGTGGGTGACGTGTGACATAGGCTTCTAAATGTTGTGCATAAAATGCCAGGACAGTTCAAACCCCCCCCAAATGACCCCATTTTGGAAAGTAGACACCCCAAGCTATTTGATGAGAGCAATGTTGAGCCCATTAAATATTTTTTTTTTTTGTCCCAAGAGATTGAATAATGAAAAAAAAAAATATATATATTTTTTTTACAAAAAGTTGTCACTAAATGATATATTGCTCAAACATGTCATGGGCATATGTGGAAATACACCCCAAAATACATTCTGTTGCTTCTCCTGAGTACGGGGATACCACATGTGTGGGACTTTTTGGGAGCCTAGCTGCGTACGGAACCCCAAAAACCAATCACCGCCTTCAGGCTTTCTAAGGGTGTAATTTTTTTATTTCACTTCTCACTGCCAATCACAGTTTCGGAGGCCATGGAATGCCCAGATGGCATAAAACCCCCCAAAATGACCCCATTTTGGAAAGTAGACACCCCAAGCTATTTGCTGAGAGGTATTGTGAGTATTTTGCAGATGTCGCTTTTTGTCACAAAGTTTTGAAAATTGAAAAAAGAAAAAAAAAAATTTTTTTTTTCTTTACTTTCTTCATTTTCAAAAACAAATGAGAGCTGTAAAATACTCACCATGCCTCTCAACAAATAGCTTGGGGTGTCTACTTTCCAAAATGGGGTCATTTGGGGGGGTTTTGTGCTATTTTGGCATTTTATGGCCTTCGAAACGGTGATAGGTAGTGAGGAGTGAAATCAAAAATTTGCACCCTTAGAAATCCTGAAGGCGGTGCTTGGGTTTCGGGGCCCCGTACGCGGCTAGGCTCCCAAAAAGTCCCACACATGTGGTATCCCCATACTCAGGAGAAGCAGCAAAATGTATTTTGGGGTGCAATTCCACATATAACTATGGCATGTGTGAGCAATATATCATTTAGTGACAACTTTTTGAAAAAAAAAAAAATCTTTTTTATTTTTGTCTTTATTCAATCACTTGGGACTAAAAAAAAAAAATATTCAATGGGCTCAACATGCCTCTCAGCAAATAGCTTGGGGTGTCTACTTTCCAAAATGGGGTCATTTGGGGGGGTTTTGTACTTCTCTGCCATTTTAGCACCTCAAGAAATGAAATAGGCAGTCATAAATTAAAAGCGGTGTAAATTCCAGAAAATGTACTCTAGTTTGTAGACGCTATAACTTTTGCGCAAACCAATAAATATACGCTTATTGGCATTTTTTTTACTAAAGACATGTGGCTGAATACATTTTGGCCCAAATGTTTGACTAAAATTGAGTTTATTAGATTTTTTTTATAACAAAAAGTAGAAAATCTCTTTTTTTTTCAAAATTTTCGCTCTTTTTCCGTTTATATCTCAAAAAATAAAAATCACAGAGGCAATCAAATACCATCAAAAGAAAGCTCTATTTGTGGGAAGAAAAGGACGCAAATTTCGTTTGGTTACAAAATTGCATGACCGCGCAATTACCAGTTAAAGTAGTGCAGTGCGAAATTGAAAAAAGACCTCTGGTCCTTTGGCTGCCAAATGGTCCGGGGCTGAAGTGGTTAATGTGGGTAATAACTTGGATAGGGATGGAAGGTTATGGGATGCCCACTTGACTTCAGCACTCACTTGCTTGCAGCACCTAGCTGGAACACTGTGAATACTTGACAGTCACTCAGTCAGATGAAGCAATGGTCCATTTCAGGCATTAGAGGCCCCTTAGTTGTGTAACAGAATTTCAGAGTCAAGCTTGCATTACTCCTGTGGCTACTGATCCCAGCATTACCTCTTCAGGCACTGCAAACCCACCTGGCTGCAGCTGTCCCCTTCACTAGCCCTCCAAGTTCACTTCTCCCCACTCACCACCCCACCCGGCTGACTCTCAGGAGATCTCCCAGATGTGCTGACCTGCTCCTGCTCTCCTCTCTCCTTCGCTTTAGTGCCTCCAGAAAGGGTTTCCTCTGTGTGTTTTGGTAAGAATCTTCCAGCATCCAAGCCCCTGGACTGCGGTCACCCCCCAGACTACAGGGCAACCACAGGCGCCACAGACAGTCTCCTCAGAACTCCATCTCCATCTTCCACCGACTGCCCGTCCTGGCACGACTCATGCCTATTTATCAGATATGCCCACTACCAGCCCTTTACTGGGAATTGGCTGAGGTCCTCATGAATATTCCAAGCAGTCCCTCCCAACCCCCACCCACTATATCTAGAACCTTCTCCAATGTCCCAGAGAACAGGGGGAGCTACCAAAGAAGCTTCTAGGATGAGTCATCCAGCCCCAAACTAAAGTAACCCTGACCCAGATTACACAGCTCAGGCTTAAGGTCCGTACACACGATCATAAAATCTGAAGTAAAATTTGAAAGTGCAGGCTATAACATTTTTGTCGTATGTGAACACAACGTCCGATTTTCATTAATTAGTACAGCTATCGTCTGAAAAACTTTGTAAGAACAAGACTACGCATACTCAGAAACTAAAGAACACATACAAAACAATTTAACACATTACATCACTTCTGAAGTTGAATTCGGTCGTACGAGAATTTTTTCGTATGTTGAGTAACCTCTTCACTTTCGTTATGAGACTAGCATGCAATAAAAAACTGACGATAATTAGTCCGATAATCTGTTCGTGTGTACCAGGCTTTATGTACACACGACTGGTTTTGCCATCGGAATTAAGTCCGAAGGTTTTTTCAACGGAATTCCGATGGAATTCAGCTCAAACTGCTTTGCATACACACAGTTACACCAAATTCCGACAGTCAATAACGCAGCGACGTACCACACTTACGACGGCACTATAAAAAGGAAGTTTAATGCTTCCGAGCATACGTCAAATTGTTTCCGAGCATGCGTCGGAATTTTGCGTGTCGGAATTGCATACACACGAATGGTATTTCCGATAGTAACTTTTTCCGTTCATTAAAATTGAGAACATGCTCTCAATCTTTTGCTGGCCGAAATTCCGCCGACTACACACAGTCGCATTTTCCGATGAAAAGCTCTCATCTGTCTTTTGCTGGCCGAAATTCCGATCATGTGTATGCGGCATTAGTCCTAAACTAACTTGCCTGCCTGCCCTAACAGACCTACACTAACAAACTAACAAACCTAAATTAACTCTAGCACACATCTAGAGGGTGCTACACACATGATATGGTTTATACATAATTTAATGAAATCATTAATTTACCTAAAAAATGTTGTACTATAAAGCAGTAATTTAACATTTGAATTTGACAAAATGTCTGCTATTTTTTTTGTATCTTTCTATCAACTTTCTTAGTGGAAACTGGTACTGAGAGAAATACATCAGCTGATGTTGCTGACCTTTTCTTGAAAATGTGATGCCAACCTCCTGGCTTTAAGCATACCTCCCAACTTTTGAATTTGATAAAGAGGGACAATTTTTAAAGGGGAGGAATTTGGTTCGGTTAGCGCCAGAACTCTCGAACATCGCAAAAATTCAGACCCGAACTTGAAAAATCAAAAGTCACCATTTTGAAGGCTTATATGCAAGTTTTTAGCCATATTAAGGGTATGGGACCTGGCTACTGCCTTGGGGGACATGTACCAATGCAAAAAAAAAAACTTTTAAAAAGATTGTTTTTTAAGGAGCAGTGATTTTAATGATAAAGTGAAAAAATTAAAATTAAAAATGTATTTTAAATATAGTGCCTGGGGGGGTCATCTTATTCTGCCTGTAAAGTGGCGCATCTGTACTGTGTATAGAATCTGCTGCAGCAAAACTGACACTTTTAAAGAAAAAAAAATGACATTTAAATTGAATTTCCCTGCAAGCTTTTTTATTTGGACAAGCTAGAATTTAGACGCTGGGCATGGGTGGGTGGAAGGGAGTGTATTTATTTTTTCGCTGCAGCAGCTGGGGCAGAAAAAATTGCCTGCTATATTGTGGTACAGTGATACAAAAAAGACGCCACTTGCTCCCATCTATAGCTGGCTATTGCAGTAAGCAGCATTGGAAGGCTAACAACAGGTAAAAACAAGGACAAGGATAAATCCAAGGGAAAAACCAAGCTTAACTTACCACCAGCCCGCAGACAACCAAATAACCTGTCTAACAGTATGCGTTAAAAGCAGGCGTTTAGTCTGCACACATTTGTAAATGCATGCGTAAGCCACAGAGCCTCGTCAGGGCTCCCTGGTATCTGTGGTACCTAACACTAACTTATAAGTGTCCCCACAGTGGAGGCACATGCATCACCATGTGCTCTGTTTCTTAATTATCATTTTTACCACTATAAAACGGCTACCTTTCATCTTTACTCTATTCTCTTATCAACCTTTTCTAGCACAGTGATATCCCATTTATTTATTGTAGACTCTATGACAGTTACCACTTATCCCCCATTTGGACTCACCGTGAAGGTCGGCTATCTGTGTTACGGGGGGGGGGGGGCTCTGTGTGTGCACCCTGTTGCCGTGCGGCTCAATAATTGCCTCAGACTACCCTTCTGGCCCTGGCCCCCTACTCACTATACTTTAGAGCATTGATTCATTTGTAAGTATTTAGGACTGGCATATGCATTTGCCTTTTCCTGTTCTGTTTAGTGCCACATGAGTTTAATTATATTTATTCTTTATAGATACTCTTGAACTTTCGCCCCTAAAGTTTAGTTTAGTTTATACACGAAACACGTCAGAAAATTTAGGAGGCAGATACACGCCTGCACTAGCAATTACTTCATGCATATACTTTATGCATATACCATTCTATTTTACTTGTATTGCAATGTGCCATCATTATGATGTTTGTATATATAAGAATCTACAGAATCTATTTACCAATTTTTCCACATTATAACGTGTTGCCAAGTTGATATATTTTCATGTATCCTTGATGTTTATCAAACATGTAGATGCATGTGTTTACACATATAATCAATACTTTTTACTAGTCTTGTACCATTGATACGTATTATTATATCTTTGCATGTTATTAAATATGTCTTTCTATCAATTTGCCTCCACAATGTCATTAGTTTCATTTAAAATCCCAAATTCCTTTTCCATGTAACACACTACACTGACATACTATCCTCACACACTATACTAATACTACACTAACACTCTACAGTCAGAGTCACAATAAGTGAACACACTAACTCGCTAGTAGCAAACTGAGCAGGGCCGGACTGGCCTACCGGGATACCGGAACATACCCGGTAGGCTGCCTGCCCTGGGGCCGCTTTGATCTATGCTGTGGCTGCAGCGCAGCGCTCCCCTCCCTCCTCCTCCTTACTTGTAACACACAGCGTTTGGGAGACCGCTGTGTCACAGAGCTCAGTGTTAAATGTTCGGCTGCGCTGTGACAGGAGGGCGGGATTTTTGTCATAGCGCGGCCAAACATTTCACAGCTCTGTGACACAGCGGGAGATGCCTGCTGACTGATGTGTGTAATCCAGGCACTAAGGCTGCAACAATGGTGAGGCTGTATAAGGGCATGGTGAAGCTGCAATAAGGGCACGGTAAGGCTGCAATGAGGGCATAGCGAGGCTGCTATGAGGGCACAGTAAGGCTGCAATGAGGGCATGGTGAAGCTGCAATGAGGGCACAGTAATGCTCCGTACACACGGTCGGAAATTCCGACGGAAAATGATCCTGCTCTCAAATTTTCCGACAACAAAATCCAATCGGACTTTTTCCGATCGTATTTAGAGAATTCCGACGGACAAAGTACCACGCATGCTCAGATCAAATTAGGAGACCAAACCTATTGGCTACTAGCCTCTACGTAGTTTTGTCGTTTGCAACGAACACCACCACGTTCAGAATGATCGGATTTTCCGACAACTGTGTCCAACCGTGTGTATGCAACACCAGTGTCGGACAAAATCCGTCTGAAAAAATCTGATGGATTTTGTGGTCGGAATTTCCGACCGTGTGTATGGGGCATAAGGCTGCAATGAGGGCACAGTAAGGCTGCAATGAGGGAATGGTGAGGCTGCAATGAGGGCACAGTAAGGTGGCAATGATGGGCACAGTAAGGCGGCAATGATGGGCACGGTGAGGCTGCAATGAAGGCACAAAAAGGCTGCAATGAGGGCACAGTAAGGCGGCAATGAGGGCATGGTGAGGCTGCAATGAGGGCACAGTAAGGCGACAATGATGGGCACAGTAAGGAGGCAATGATGGTCACAGTAAGGAGGCAATGGTGGGCATGGTAAGGCTCTAATGAAGGCACAGTAAGGCTGCAATGAGGGCATGGTGAGGCTGCAATGAGGGCACAGTAAGGCTGCAGTGAGGGCATGGTGAGTCTGCAATGAGGGCACAGTAAGACGGCAATGATGGGCACAGTAAGGCAGCAATGATGGGCACGGTGAGGCTGCAATGAGGGCATGGTGAGGCTGCAATGATGGGCACAGTAAGGGGGCAATGATGAGCACAGTAAGGCGGCAATGATGGACATGGTGAGGCGGCAATGATGGGCACAGAAAGGTGGCAATGATGGGCACAGTGAGGCGGCAATGATGGGCACAGTGAGGCGGCAATGATGGGCACAGTAAGGCTGCAATGAGGGCACGGTGAGACGGCAATGATGGGCACGGTGAGGCTGCAATGCGGGCAGAGTAAGGCTGCAATGAGGGCATGGTGAGGCTGCAATGAGGGCACGGTAAGGAGACAATGATGGGCACAGTAAGGAGGCAATGATGGGCACAATAAGGTGGCAATGATGGGCACAGTGAGGCTGCATGGACTGGCACAGAGGCTGCATTGATGGGCACAGTGAGGCTGCATTTGATGGGCACTGGTGAGGCTGCATTGATCTCTTGTATCATGTCTGCAGTCTCTGACCATCTCCTGTATCATGTCTACATTCTATTAACATCTTTAGTATCATGTCCTCAGTCTCTAACCATCTCCTGTAATATGCCTGCAGCCTCTGACATTTCCTGTACCATGCCTGCAGCCTCTAACACCTTGACATCTCCTGTACCATGCCCACAGCCTCTGACCATCTCCTGTACCATGCCCACAGCCTCTGACTATCTCCTGTAATATGCCCACAGCCTCTGACCATCTTCTCTACTATGCCCGCAGCCTCTGACCATCTCCTGTACTATGCTTGCAGCCTCTGACCATCTCCTGTACTATGCCACAGCCTCTGACCATCTCTTGTCTTATATCATGTCTGCAGTCTCTGAGGGAGTCTGGAGAGGAGTCAAGAGTGACAGAGGCCCTTTCCCACGTGATAACTTGTAAACAAACTGGAGCATGTCCAGTTCGGCTCCTCCCATCTCCTCACGCCAATCGGTACAGCGTGTAAGGAGAGGAGGGAGTCGGTGCTGTGGATCTCTGCAGCTCCTCCAGAGTTACCATGGGCCTCATGGCTGCTTCTCTGATTAATGCTCTCCTTGCCCGGCTTGTCAGTTTAGGTGGACGACCATGATGTCTTGGTAGGTTTTCAATTGTGCCATACTCTTTCCATTTTTGGATGATGTATTGAACAGTGCTCCGTGAGATGTTCAAAGCTTGGGGTATTTTTTTAAACCCTAACCCTGTTTTAAACTTTATCCCTGACCTGTCTGGTGTGTTCCTTGGCCTTCATGATCTTGTTTGTTCACTAAGGTTCTCTAAAAAGCCTCTGAGGGCTTCACAGAAGAGCTGTATTTATACTGAGATTAAATTACACACAGGTGGACTCTATTTACTAATTAGGTGAATTCTGAAGGCAGTTTTGGTTCCACTAGATTTTAGTTAGGGGTATTAGCGTAAAGGGGGCTGAATACAAATGCACGCCACACTTTTCTGATATTTGTAAAAAAAAATTAAAACCATTTATCATTTTCCTTCCAGTTCACATTTATGTGCCACTTTGTGTTGGTCTATCACATAAAATCTCAATAAAATACACGTTTTTGGTTGTAACATGACAAAATATGAAAAATTTCAAGAGATATGAATACTTTTTCAAGACAATGTAGGTCAAAACATATATATTTTATAAGAACATTTCAATTTTATTCTAACAAATTGTAGTGTATTATAGTCAATGGGGGTTATTTAGGAAAGGCAAATCCACTTTGCACTGCAAGTGCACTTGAAAGTGCACTTGGAAGTGCAGTTGCTGTAAATCTAAGGGGTAGATCTGAAATGAGTGGAAGCTCTGCTGATTTTATCATCCAATCATGTGCAAGCTAAAATGCGTTTTTTTATTTTCCTTGCATGTCCCCCTCGGATCTACAGCGACTTTACTTCCAAGTGCACTTGCAGTGTAAAGTGAATTTTCCTTTAGTAAATAACCCCCAATGTGTTTAATGGGCACAGCTGCTTCATCAGGACCCCTAATGTCTTTAATAAATGATGTATAAAAAAGGAAGAGGGTTGGAACTTTGAATGAAGCATGTGGGACATGGCTAGAAAAGTAGTCAACTGTTAAGAAAACATGTATTTATTCTCTTAAAACAATGAGTAGCATGACATATTGCAGTAAATACATACATGAGATAGTAAACCTATCAGTAACATGTTGAAACCATAAATACATATAAATAACAACATAGCATATTGCATATATAGATGTAGGGATTGGGGTGATGATTCTATACGCCTCATTTAAAGTCCCAAACAAACCCCCCCATCTAGTTTATATCAATGATGATCAAGAAAGAGAAGTTTACTCTAAAAAAAATAAATAAAATACATGTCTGAATTGTATGTCTGAATGGAATTGTATATATATTTTTTCTGTTGTTTTCTGTGATGTTTTGTCACATTTCAGACATGTATATATTTTTTTTTTTTTTTGCTTTTACTTTTTTTTTGCAAGCTAAAATGCTGTTTTTTATTTTCCTTGCATGTCCCCCTCGGCGCTACAGCGACTGCACTTCCAAGTGCACTTTTTGTGCAATTTCAAGTGCACTTTGCCTTTCATAAATAATCCACATAGGATGTTAAGAGAAAGAAAGAACCTGACAAATAAGATCATACAAGTATGGCACTACGTAAAAGCAGAAAGCGAGTTAATTCATTTTTAAATAGGGCCAGCACCCAGGTAAATCCTATTACTTTTCTTATGATTACTGGTAAAGCTCCTACTACATGTCAATGTTAAATTCAATAATTTCTTGCTTACCTATATAATAAAAGAACAGCAAACATCAAAAAGCTTTCCCCTTTTTAAGTAACAATTAAAAGATACCTGTTATTGGTAAGACAGAAGGCAAAAAAGGCCTTCTATGTAAAATAAAAGTTCACGTAGATTCAGGTTTGTTTGTTTCATTCCATTTTTTTGCTCTTATACATTTAGCACCACAGTGTGTTCCCCCATACCTGACTCAGCAGTACTTCTGCAAATATCATCATCCCTTATCTCCAGCTTAAGAATACCATCTACTCAAAGCATCACTAAATCTAAGAACGAAAATGTAATATAACGTTACATTCAGGGAATTTCTCCTTTTCCTCCTCTCCCTTGTTGCCTACTCTATTTCTCCTTATTATTTTTATTATTATTATTTATCTCTATCTCTTTTGTCCATGATACCCTCTACCTCATGGTGGCCCGCATTGTGTTTGATCTGTAAAACCTATTTTTAATGATATAATAATGATATAACCAGGCTACTACACAGCAGTCGGATGAAAATAGTTTTCCACACTTCATTGAATGACCAATGTTAGGATCGTTCAGACCAGGTTTATAAATCTTAGCTGATTCTCCAGAACGAACCACAATTATTCTGTTTTAGAATTTTACTTATGCTTCTTGTTGTTTTACTCTTTTTCAATAAAATTATTGAACAAGAGAAAGTGTAATATATTGCAGAATATGTTCTTCAAGTACAGATAATACCTGTCAACCTAGCCAGAAATGCTGTGCCCTTGTCACTTCCTGTAATTGGCACTAAAGACAAAAGAAAATATATTTAAAGTGAAAATTTCTGCGCAGCCTTTAATCTATCATTAACTGTGAAAGTGCTCCAACCAATATTCTAATAAATTAAATGTTGCTGCAATGCACCAATCATGTGTTCCCATATCGAAAGTAAAATCTATATGTAAAGTGCTACATTAAAATTCTTGCACACTTATAAAAATTATAATATTACATAAAGTTAGTGTAATACTAATATTTCACTCCAATGAGAGAGGTGCTAAATACGGTACAGCTGTGCATGGTAGCCAATCAGCTTCTAAATTCAGCTTGTTCAATTAAGCTTTCACAAAAAAAAAATGGAAGTGGATTGGTTTCTATGCAGAGCCGCAAGAGATTTTGCACTCCAGTTTTAGTAAATCAACCCCAATGTTTGTGTTCCATATACCACAATATGTTTAACCAGTTAACAACCGGCCCATAGCCGAAAAACGGCTACAGGGCGATTGCTTAACTCTGGGAGGCCGTTAATTAACGGCCTCACAGAACTCTGCTCTTGCGAGCCCCCTGGGGCGCGCACTCGAGAACATCCATGATCGTCGGGTCCAGAGGACCCGGCGGATCATGGATCACGGTAAACGGCCGCTCATCGCGGCCGTTTACCACGTGATCGCTCCGTCAAATGACGGAGTGATCACATGTAAGCAAACCGGCGTCATTTGATGACGCCGGTTCCTCTCTCCTCCTCTCTCTGTACCGATCAGAGGGGGAGGGATCGGTGGCAGCAGTGCTGTGGGCGGGATCTGTAGTGCCCACAGCCTGCTCTGCAGTCACCACCGATCCATCCATCCATGCTCAGCCATCCCTCCATACCCTGCAATACACAGCATTAGCCTGCAGTGTATTGCTGGGTATTGCAGGGTATGGAGGGATGGCTGAGCATGGATGGATGGATACCCTGCAATACTCTACAATGCCCTGCAATACCCTGCAATACTCTGCCATACCCTGCAATACTGTGCCACACCCTGCAATACTGTGCCATACCCTGCAGTACTCTGCCATACCCTGCAATACTCTGCCATACCCTGCAATACTCTGCAATACTCTGCCGTACCCTGCAATACTCTGCCATACCCTGCCATACTCTGCCATACCCTGCCATACTCTGCGATACTCTGCCATACCCTGCAATACTCTGCCATACCCTGCAATGCTCTGCCATACCCTGCGATACTCTGCCATACCCTGCGATACTCTGCCATACCCTGCGATACTCTGCCATACCCTGCAATACTCTGCCATACCCTGCGATACTCTGCCATACCCTGCGATACTCTGCCATACTCTGCAATACTCTGCCATACCTTGCGATACCCTGCCATACCCTGCGATACCCTGCCATACCCTGCGATACTCTGCCATACCCTGCGATACTCTGCCATACCCTGCGATACTCTGCCATACCCTGCGATACTCTGCAATACCCAACAATACCCTGCGATACCCTACCCTGCGATACTTGCTACGATCAAAGACAGGATCATTTTTTTTTATTCCAGGCTTTCCAGCCTAGAGGTGAGATGTGGGGTCTTATTGACCCCATATCTCACTGTAAAGAGGACCTGTCGTCATGTCATATTCCTAATACAAGGGATGTTTACATTCCTTGTAATAGGAATAAAAGTGATCCAAAAAAATTTGGGGGGGAAAAAAAGGGTCAAACTAAAATAAATAAAGTAAAATGAACAATAAAATATATATATCTTTTTTAAAGCGCCCCTGTCCCTGTGTGCTCGCATGCAGATGTGAACGCATACGTAAGTCCCGCCCACATATGAAAACGGTGTTCAAACCACACATGTGAGGTATCGCTGCGAACGTTAGAGCGAGAACAATAATTTTGGCCCTAGACCTCCTCTGTAACTCAAAACATGTAACCAGTAAAAAAAATGAAAGCCTATGGGGATTTTTAAGTAGCGAAGTTTGGCGCCATTCCACGAGTGTGTGCAATTTTGAAGGGTGACATGTTGGGTATCTATTTACTCGGCGTAACTTCATCTTTCACATTATGCAAAAACATTGGGCTAAATTTACAGTTTTGTTTTTTGTAAAGCACAAAACATTTTTTTCCCCAAAAAAACACGTTCAAAAAATTGCTGCGCAAGTACCGTGCTAGATAAAAAGTTGCAACGACCGCCATTGTATTCTCTAGGGTGTTTGCTAAAAAAAACATATATAATGTTTTGGGGTTCTATGTAATTTTCTAGCAAATAAATGATGATTTTAACATGTAGGAGAGAAATGTCAGAATTGGCCTTGGTGCTCCAGTACGCCTGAAGGTGCTCCCTGCATGTTAGGCCTCTGTATGTGGCCACGCTGTGTAAAAGTCTCACACATGTGGTATCGCCGTACTCAGGAGTAATAGTAGAATGTGTTTTGGGGTGTAATTTGTGGTATGCATATGCTGTGTGTGAGAAATAACCTGCTAATATGACAATTTTGTGAAAAAAAAAAAAAAAAAAAAATCTTGATTTTGCAAAGAATTGTGGGAAAAAATGACAACTTCAAAAAACTCACCATGCCTCTTTCTAAATACCTTGGAATGTCTTCTTTCCAAAAAGGGGTAATTTGGGGGGTATTTGTACTTTTCTGGCTTGTTAGGGTCTCAAGAAATGAGATAGGCCATCAGTACTTCAGGTGTGATCAATTTTCAGATATTGGCACCATAGCTTGTGGACTCTATAACTTTCACAAAGACCAAATAATATACCCCAATTTGTACTTATTTTTACCAAAGATATGTAGCAGTATAAATTTTGGCCAAAATTTATCAAGAAAAATTACAAATTTGCTAAATTTTATAACAAAAACAAAGAAAAATTCATTTTTTTACTTAATTTTCAGTCGTTTTTCTTTTATAGCGCAAAAAATAAAAAACCCAACGGTGATTAAATACCACAAAAAGAAAGCTCTATTTGTGTGAAAAAAAGGATTTTCATATGGGTACAGTGTTGTATGACTGAGTAATTGTCATTCAAAGTGTGAGAGCACCGAAAGCTGAAAATTGGTCTGGTTATTAAGGGTGTTTAAGTGCCCAGTGGTCAAGTGGTTAATGTACAGTAGCTCACAAAAGTGAGTACACCCCTCACATTTTTGTAAATATTTTACTATATCTTTTCATGTGACAACACGGAAGCAATGACACTTTGCTACAATGTAAAGTAGTGAGTGTACAGCTTGTATAACAGTGTAAATTTGTTGTCCCCTCAAAATAACTCAACACACAGCCATTAATGTCTAAACCGCTGGCAACAAAAGTGAGTACACCCCTAAGTGAAAATGTCCATTTAGGTCCAAAGTGTCAATATTTTGTGTGGCCACCATTATTTTCCAGCACTGCCTAAACCCTCTTGGGCATGAAGTTCACCAAAGCGTCACAGGTTGCCACTGGAGTCCTTTTCCACTCCTCCATAACGACATCATGGAGCTGGTGGATGTTAGAGACCTTGTGAACCTCCACCTTCCATTTGAGGATGCCCCACAGATGCTCAGTAGGGTTAAGGTCTGGAGACATGCTTGGCCAGTCAAACAGCTTTACCCTCAGCTTCTTTAGCAAGGCAGTGGTTGTCTTGGAGGTGCGTTTGGGTCGTTATCATGTTGGAATACTGCCCTGTGGCCCTGTCTCTGAAAGGAGGGGGACATGCTCTGCTTCAGTATGTCACAGTACATGTTGGCATTCATGGTTCCCTCAATGAACTGTAGCTCCCCAGTGCCGGCAGCACTCATGCAGCCCCAGACCATAACACTCCCACCACCATGCTTAACTGTAGGCAAGACACATTTGTCTTTGTAATCCTCACCTGGTTGCCGCCACACACGCTCGACACCATCTGAACCAAATAAGTTTATCTTGGTCTCATCAGACCACAGGACATGGTTTCAGTAATCCATGTCCTTAGTCTGGTTGCCTTCAGCAAACTATTTGTGGGCTTTCTTGTGCATCATCTTTAGAAGAAGCTTTCTTCTGAGACGACAGCCATGTACACTAATTTATGCAGTGTGCGGCGTATGGTCTGAGCCCTGACAGGCTGACCCCCCACCCCTTCAACCTCTGCAGCAATGCTGGTAGCACTGATATGTCTATATCCCAAAGACAACCTCTGGATATGACCCTGAGCACGTGCACTAAACTTCTTTGGTTGACCATGGTGAGGCCTGTTTTGAGTGGAAGCTGTCCTGTTAAACCGCTGTATGGTCTTGGCCACCGTGCTGCAGCTCAGTTTCATGGTCTTGGCAATCTTCTTATAGCCTAGGCCACCTTTATGTAGCACAACAATTCTTTTTTCAGATCCTCAGAGAGTTCTTTGCCATGAGGTGCCATGTTGAACTTCCAGTGACTAG
This sequence comes from Lithobates sylvaticus, assembly GCA_028564925.1. Classification (NCBI taxonomy): domain Eukaryota; kingdom Metazoa; phylum Chordata; class Amphibia; order Anura; family Ranidae; genus Lithobates; species Lithobates sylvaticus. Next base: position 81,585,794 of record CM053031.1, read on the forward strand.
TATGTGCGATAACACCAAATTTACCACACCTGCTCCCCATTCACACCCTATAACACTAACATCGGGGAGGGAAAATGGCTAATTGGGCCCAATTTGGACATTTTAACTTAGGGGTGTATTCACTTTTGTTTCCAGCGGTTTGGACATTAATGGCTGAGTGTTGAGATATTTTGAGGGGAAAGCAAATTTACACTGTTATGCAAGCCGTGCACTCACTACTTTACATTGTAGCAAAGTGTCATTTCTTCAGTGTTGTCACATGAAAAGATATAATAAAATATTTATAAAAATGTGAGGGGGTGTACTCACTTTTGTGAGATACTGTAGATCCAAAAAGACTCCTGTGACTCCAAGTACCTGCTAGCTACCCCATCCCAAACGACCCCTAACTTTTTAGGAAATGAAAACTGGAGCTGGGACTGGAATTTACACCTCACCAGTAGGGATGAGCCGAACACCCCCGGGTTCGGTTCGCACCAGAACCTTCGAACCGACCGAAAGTTCGCGCAAATTTTCGAACCCTATACGTTATAATGGACGCGAACGTTCGAAATCAAAAGTGCTAATTACAACGGCCAATATGCATGTTAATGTCATAAAACAGGTTTGGGGACCCGGGTCCTGCCCCAGGGGACATATATCAATGCAAAAAGAACTTTTAAAAACTAACGTTTTTTCGGGAGCAGTCATTTTAATGATGCATAAAGTGAAAAAAAAAAAAAGTGAAATTTTCCTTTAAATATGGTACCTGGGGGGTGTCTAAAGTATGCCTGTGAAGTGGCATGTGTTTCCCGTGTTTAGAACTGTCCTTGCACAAAATTACATTTGTAAAGGAAAAAAAGAAGCCATTTAAAACCACTTGCGGCTTTAGGTTTGTTCTTAAGTAGAATCTGAACAGGTACATTATGAAGTGTAGCTCCATCCCCAAAAAATCTATTTTTAAGCTTTTTGGAGAACATAGGGAGGGGTTATCACCCCTGTAACATTTGCTGTCTTTGCACATCTGTTCAGAACATGTCACCTCACTTTCCGTCCCAATGACAAATGTTTTTAATTGAAACAAGGATTGGTGATAAAGTATCAGTAGAGAGGAGATACCTTTTTCCCAAATTAAATCTAACAGGATAGAATTTCCCTTCCTAGGGGTAGATTTCCTCTCACTTTCCATTTGCAAGTAGGAGTCGTTTGTAAGTTGGATGTTTGAAAGTAGGGCCCTGGCGTATATACTCTGCAGAAATTTGCCCTATTAGATGTTGGTGTAGCCACAAGACTGGTGGGCACAGGAATGGGCCCTGCTATGAGTTAATAGATCAAGATTTGTAATTGCATGCACCTGTTGAACAGGGCAGAAAAATTGGGGGTGGTGGTGGTGGGTGGACGGTGTTGCCACAAGACTGTAAGCTCTCACAGTTACTCTTGGTGGGCGCAGGAATGGGCCCTGCTGTGAGTTATTAGATCAAGATTTGTAATTGCAAGCACCTGATGAACAGGGCAGAAAAATTGGGCCTTTGGCGGTGGTGGTGGACGGTGTTGCCACAAGACTGCAGGCCCTCATAGTTACTCTTGGTGGGCGCAGGAATGGGCCCTGCTGTGAACTATTAGATCAAGATTTGTAATTACCCGCCCCTGTTAAACAGGGGCTGAAAAATTGTGCCTTAGGCACTGGTGCTGGTGCCACAACACTGCAACCCCTCACAGAGACTGTACTTGGAGCACAGCAGTCACACGTGTTGCGAAGCATTTTTTTAAAAAATTGTAAGTACACGCCCCTGTTAAACAGGGGCTGAAAAATTGTGCCTTAGGCACTGGTGCTGGTGCCACAACACTGCAACCCCTCACAGATACTGTACTTGGAGCACAGCAGTCACATGTGTTGCGAAGCATTTTTTTAAAAAATTGTAAGTACCCGCCCCTGTTAAACAGGGGCTGAAAAATTGTGCCTTAGGCACTGGTGCTGGTGCCACAACACTGCAACCCCTCACAGATACTGTACTTGGAGCACAGCAGTCACATGTGTTGCGAAGCATTTTTTTAAAAAATTGTAAGTACCCGCCCCTGTTAAACAGGGGCTGAAAAATTGTGCCTTAGGCACTGGTGCTGGTGCCACAACACTGCAACCCCTCACAGATACTGTACTTGGAGCACAGCAGTCACACGTGTTGCGAAGCATTTTTTTTATAAAAATTGTATGTACACGCCCCTGTTAAACAGGGGCTGAAAAATTGTGCCTTAGGCACTGGTGTGGTGGCATGGATCATTGAGGAGGAGGAAGAGGATAGTCAGTGAACATAAGAGGACAGTCACTCAGCATCAGCATAGGCAGTCTTGAAGGGATGTGACATTAAAAATTATTTGGTTATATCCGCCTCAGGTGCCTGGTAGCTGGTGGTGATCCAAGACTGATTCATTTTGATGAAGGTCAGTCGATCAACCGAGGCGGTGGACAGGCGCACCCTATGATCAGTCACAAATCCTCCAGCAGCACTGAATGTGCGTTCGGAAAGAACGCTGGAGGCAGGACAGGCCAGTAGCTCAATTGCATACTGTGCAAGCTCTGGCCAGTGATCCATCCTCAGGACCCAGTAAGCCAGAGGATTTTCGGTGGGAAAGGTGTCCAAGTCTGACCTTGCCCCAAGGTATTCCTGCACCATGTATATCAGACGCTGGCGATGGTTGCTGGAACCGATCATACCTTGGGGCTGCGGACTAAAAAATTGTCTGAACGCATCGGTCAGACGTCCACCTTCCCCACCGCTCCTTCTGCCACTGACCGAAGCCTCAGCAACTCGTCGCCCAGGACCAGGAGTTTGTAGCCTCCCAGTTTCTGGGAACGCGTTGCACAGACCTTTCTGCAAGGCCTCCCTGAGATGTCTCATCCTCTGCTCCCTCTGCGACGGCAAGATAAGGTCCGCAACCTTACCCTTGTACCGCGGATCAAGGAGAGTGGCCAGCCAGTAATGGTCCCTCTCCTTGATCCGAAGAACACGAGGATCCTTCCGCAGGCTTTGCAGGATCAGGGAGGCCATGCAGCGTAGGTTAGCTGAGGCATTCGGTCCGGAGTCTTCTGGGTCACTGAGGATGACATGATCGCCAGCCACCTCCTCCCAGCCACGTACAAGTCCACTGTTTTGTTGGGACTGTACATCATCCCTAAAAGACTGCTGCTGCTGATGCTGAGTGCCAGGCTCCACCTCCATGCTCACACAATCCTCCTCCTCCTCCTCCTCCTCCCTCCTCATCCTCTTCCTGTGTGATGGGTGGGACAGAATGAACACTGTCCGGATAAAGGGGGCCTTGAGAGGCAAGGAAGTCCTCCTCTTCCTGCCTCTGTTCTGCCTCAAGTGCCCTGTCCATTATCCCACGCAGCGTATGCTCCAACAGGTGGACAAGAGGGACAGTGTCACTGATGCATGCACTGTCACTGCTCACCATCCTCGTGGCCTCCTCAAATGGTGAGAGGACAGTGCATGCATCCCTGATCATGCTCCACTGACGTGGGGAAAAAAAACCAAGCTCCCCTGACCCTGTCCTGGTGCCGTAGTCGCAAAGGTACTCATTGATGGCCCTCTGCTGCGTGTGCAGTCGCTGCAGCATGGCCAACGTTGAGTTCCACCTGGTGGGCATGTCACATATTAGGCGGTTCTTGGGCAGGTTCAGCTCCTTTTGCAGCTCAGTCAGCCGAGCACTGGCATTATAAGATCGGCGGAAATGCACACAGACTTTCCTGGCCTGCCTCAGGACATCCTGTAAGCCTGGGAACCTGCCCAAGAACCGCTGCACCACCAGGTTGAGGACGTGAGCCATGCAGGGCACATGGGTGAGCTGCCCCTGTCGCAGGGCGGAGAGGAGGTTGGTGCCATTGTCAGAAACGACCATTCCTGGCTTAAGCTGACGTGGCGTCAACCACCTCTCGGCCTGCCCCTGCAGAGCTGCCAGAACCTCTGGCCCAGTGTGGCTCCTGTCCCCCAAACACACCAGCGCAAGCACGGCATGGCATCTTTTTGCCTGCGTACTTGCGTAGCCCCTTGTACGCCTACGGAGCACCGCTGTTTCCAAGGACAGAGCACTGGAGGAAGAAGAAGAGGAGGGGGTGGAGGAGAGAGGTGTGTCACAACCAGTAGCAGTAGTAGCGTTTTGGAGGCGTGGTGGCGGAACAACCTCCAACACTACTGCACCTTGTCCTGCATCCCTCCCAGCTGCCAATAGAGTGACCCAATGGGCCGTGAAAGAAAGGTACCGTCCCTGTCCATGCCTGCTGGACCATGAGTCAGCGGTAATATGCACCTTACCGCTGACCGCCCTGTCCAGCGAGGCATGGACATTGCCCTCCACATGCCGGTAGAGAGACGGAATCGCCTTCCGTGAGAAAAAGTGGCGTTTGGGAACCTGCCACTGAGGAACCGCACATTGAACAAACTCACGGAAGGGGGCCGAGTCTACCAACTGAAAAGGCAGCAGTTGAAGTGCTAGCAATTTAGCCAGGCTAGCATTCAACCGCTGGGCATGTGGATGGCTGGGAGTGTACTTCTTTCTACGGTCCAGCAGCTGGGGCAGGGAAATTTGCCTGCTGCAATCGGACGTCGGTGTACTGCAAGTACTTGGTTGTGACACACCTAATTCTACACCTTCAGTCCTCTCAGAGCAGCTTTCAGAGAGGACTGAAGGTGTAGTGGGGATGGAGATCCCAGCTGAGGAGGAGCAAGGAGAGGTCCGCTTAGTTCTTTGGTGTGGGTCTTTTATGTGTGCCTGCCAACGAGCTGCATGGCAGGTCGCCATATGTCTGGTCATGCTTGTGGTGCCCAAGCGGCTGATGTTTTGGCCACGCGAGATACGCTTGAGACAAATATTGCAAATAGCAGTGGTGCACTCGTCTCAAAAAAGGCCCACACCAAAGAACTTTTCTGATAACGTGCAGAGGCAGCGCCCTGCACAGGCGGAGCTCTGCGGTGTTGTACAGTTGCTGTGCTGGCCTCTACCTGGCCTCCAGGGGGCATCCTGCCTCGTTGGACATGTGACGCCGCATCCTCCTCCTCCTCGTCCTCCTCCTCATCCTCTCTCCCTTCAGGCACCCACGTGGAGTCAGTGACCTCATCATCCCCTCCCTCTTCACCACTAGAGCAAACCTGGCAGTAAGCTGCAGCTGGTGGAACAGTACTGCCAGATTCCTCAAGCTGGGTATCATCATCCGAGCCTTCGAATCGTTGGGCATCCTCCTGGAGCATGTACCCAACACTGTGCTCAAAGAGTTCGGGGGACTCCTCAGGAGGACATGGTGGGTCTAGGGAAGGGGTGGCTGATGATGCTCTGTCAGTACCCTGAGCCTGGGTGAGAGAGGATGAGGAGGATGAGGAGGGCTTGGTCATCCATTCTACCAAGCCTTCAGCATGATGCGGCTCCACATGTCCAGCTGCCGAAAACAAAGACGCGCGTGTCCCATGGCCACGTGCTGATGACGATGCACGACCACGTCCACGTCCACGGCCACGTCCACTAGAAACAGAGCCTGCCTGCCCTGTGTTCTTGGCTCTGCACGCTCTGCCTCCCCTTGGCGGTCTTCCAGCCATTGTAGTCGGTAGTCCTGTGGGTGCTGCTGAGAAGAATATATAGGAGCTCTGTGTGATGCCACTAACACACTAGAAGTCCTATGGGTGCTTCTGCAAAGAAAATAGAGGAGCTCTGTGTGATGCCACTAACACACTAGAAGTCCTGTGGGTGCTGCTGAGAAGAAAATATAGGAGCTCTGTGTGATGCCACTAACACACTAGAAGTCCTATGGGTGCTTCTGCAAAGAAAATAGAGGAGCTCTGTGTGATGCCACTAACACACTAGAAGTCCTGTGGGTGCTTCTGCAAAGAAAATAGAGGAGCTCTGTGTGATGCCACTAACACACTAGAAGTCCTGTGGGTGCTGCTGAGAAGAAAATATAGGAGCTCTGTGTGATGCCACTAACACACTAGAAGTCCTATGGGTGCTTCTGCAAAGAAAATAGAGGAGCTCTGTGTGATGCCACTAACACACTAGAAGTCCTGTGGGTGCTGCTGAGAAGAAAATATAGGAGCTCTGTGTGATGCCACTAACACACTAGAAGTCCTATGGGTGCTTCTGCAAAGAAAATAGAGGAGCTCTGTGTGATGCCACTAACACACTAGAAGTCCTGTGGGTGCTTCTGCAAAGAAAATAGAGGAGCTCTGTGTGATGCCACTAACACACTAGAAGTCCTGTGGGTGCTTCTGCAAAGAAAATAGAGGAGCTCTGTGTGATGCCACTAACACACTAGAAGTCCTGTGGGTGCTGCTGAGAAGAAAATATAGGAGCTCTGTGTGATGCCACTAACACACTAGAAGTCCTATGGGTGCTTCTGCAAAGAAAATAGAGGAGCTCTGTGTGATGCCACTAACACACTAGAAGTCCTGTGGGTGCTTCTGCAAAGAAAATAGAGGAGCTCTGTGTGATGGGACTAACACACTTCAAGTCCTATGGGTGCTTCTGGGAAGAAAATATAGGTCTGTGTGATGGGACTAACACACTTCAAGTCCTATGGGTGCTTCTGGGAAGAAAATGTAGGTCTGTGTGATGGGACTAACACACTTCAAGTCCTATAGGTGCTTCTGGGAAGAAAATGTAGGTCTGTGTGATGGGACTAACACACTTCAAGTCCTATAGGTGCTTCTGGGAACAAAATATATGATCTCTGTGTGATGGGACTAACACACTTCAAGTCCTATAGGTGCTTCTGGGAACAAAATATATGATCTCTGTGTGATGGGACTAACACACTTCAAGTCCTATAGGTGCTTCTGGGAACAAAATATATGATCTCTGTGTGATGGGACTAACACACTTCAAGTCCTATAGGTGCTTCTGGGAAGAAAATATAGGTCTGTGTGATGGGACTAACACACTTCAAGTCCTATGGGTGCTTCTGAGAAGAAAATGTAGGTCTGTGTGATGGGACTAACACACTTCAAGTCCTATAGGTGCCTCTGGGAACAAAATATATGATCTTTGTGTGATGGGACTAACACACTTCAAGTCCTATGGGTGCTTCTGGGAAGAAAATATAGGTCTGTGTGATGGGACTAACACACTTCAAGTCCTATAGGTGCTTCTGGGAACAAAATATAGGATCTCTGTGTGATGGGACTAACACACTTCAAGTCCTATGGGTGCTTCTGGGAAGAAAATGTAGGTCTGTGTGATGGGACTAACACACTTCAAGTCCTATAGGTGCTTCTGGGAACAAAATATATGATCTCTGTGTGATGGGACTAACACACTTCAAGTCCTATAGGTGCTTCTGGGAAGAAAATGTAGGTCTGTGTGATGGGACTAACACACTTCAAGTCCTATAGGTGCTTCTGGGGACAAAATATATGATCTCTGTGTGATGGGACTAACACACTTCAAGTCCTATAGGTGCTTCTGGGAAGAAAATATAGGTCTGTGTGATGGGACTAACACACTTCAAGTCCTATGGGTGCTTCTGAGAAGAAAATGTAGGTCTGTGTGATGGGACTAACACACTTCAAGTCCTATAGGTGCCTCTGGGAACAAAATATATGATCTTTGTGTGATGGGACTAACACACTTCAAGTCCTATGGGTGCTTCTGGGAAGAAAATATAGGTCTGTGTGATGGGACTAACACACTTCAAGTCCTATAGGTGCTTCTGGGAACAAAATATAGGATCTCTGTGTGATGGGACTAACACACTTCAAGTCCTATGGGTGCTTCTGGGAAGAAAATGTAGGTCTGTGTGATGGGACTAACACACTTCAAGTCCTATAGGTGCTTCTGGGAACAAAATATATGATCTCTGTGTGATGGGACTAACACACTTCAAGTCCTATAGGTGCTTCTGGGAAGAAAATGTAGGTCTGTGTGATGGGACTAACACACTTCAAGTCCTATAGGTGCTTCTGGGAACAAAATATATGATCTCTGTGTGATGGGACTAACACACTTCAAGTCCTATAGGTGCTTCTGGGAAGGAAATATAGGTCTGTGTGATGGGACTAACACACTTCAAGTCCTATAGGTGCTTCTGGGAAGAAAATGTAGGTCTGTGTGATGGGACTAACACACTTCAAGTCCTATAGGTGCTTCTGGGAACAAAATATATGATCTCTGTGTGATGGGACTAACACACTTCAAGTCCTATAGGTGCTTCTGGGAACAAAATATATGATCTCTGTGTGATGGGACTAACACACTTCAAGTCCTATAGGTGCTTCTGGGAAGAAAATGTAGGTCTGTGTGATGGGACTAACACACTTCAAGTCCTATAGGTGCTTCTGGGAACAAAATATATGATCTCTGTGTGATGGGACTAACACACTTCAAGTCCTATAGGTGCTTCTGGGAAGGAAATATAGGTCTGTGTGATGGGACTAACACACTTCAAGTCCTATAGGTGCTTCTGGGAACAAAATATATGATCTCTGTGTGATGGGACTAACACACTTCAAGTCCTATAGGTGCTTCTGGGAAGGAAATATAGGTCTGTGTGATGGGACTAACACACTTCAAGTCCTATAGGTGCTTCTGGGAACAAAATATATGATCTCTGTGTGATGGGACTAACACACTTCAAGTCCTATAGGTGCTTCTGGGAAGAAAATATAGGTCTGTGTGATGGGACTAACACACTTCAAGTCCTATAGGTGCTTCTGGGAACAAAATATATGATCTCTGTGTGATGGGACTAACACACTTCAAGTCCTATAGGTGCTTCTGGGAAGGAAATATAGGTCTGTGTGATGGGACTAACACACTTCAAGTCCTATAGGTGCTTCTGGGAACAAAATATATGATCTCTGTGTGATGGGACTAACACACTTCAAGTCCTATAGGTGCTTCTGGGAAGAAAATGTAGGTCTGTGTGATGGGACTAACACACTTCAAGTCCTATAGGTGCTTCTGGGAACAAAATATATGATCTCTGTGTGATGGGACTAACACACTTCAAGTCCTATAGGTGCTTCTGGGAAGGAAATATAGGTCTGTGTGATGGGACTAACACACTTCAAGTCCTATAGGTGCTTCTGGGAACAAAATATATGATCTCTGTGTGATGGGACTAACACACTTCAAGTCCTATAGGTGCTTCTGGGAAGAAAATGTAGGTCTGTGTGATGGGACTAACACACTTCAAGTCCTATAGGTGCTTCTGGGAACAAAATATAGGAGCTCTGCCTGCCTGCCACGAACACACTACAAGTCCTATAGGTGCTTCTGGGAACAAAATATAGGAGCTCTGCCTGCCTGCCACGAACACACTACAAGTCCTATAGGTGCTTCTGGGAACAAAATATAGGAGCTCTGCCTGCCTGCCACGAACACACTACAAGTCCTATAGGTGCTTGGGAACAAAATATAGGAGCTCTGCCTGCCTGCCACGAACACACTACAAGTCCTATAGGTGCTTCTGGGAACAAAATATAGGAGCTCTGCCTGCCTGCCACGAGCACACTACAAGCCCCTCTTTCTAAATCAATCTAAATGAATGAATCTATCTAACTCGATCTCTCTAAGTAAATCTCTCTAACTAACTAAATCCAGCAGAGTGTCACAGATCTAGCCTGCTCTATCTGCGCCGTAACAGCATGTGACCGGCGCAGACGGCGTGGCGGCCTTTTATAGGGGGGGGCGTGTACTACAGCCCCTGAGCTGTAATTGGCTACAGGCGTCCTGCCTGTAGCCAATTAGGGCTCTTCGAGTTTCCGGGGCTGTGATTGGCCAAGCATGCGGGGTCACAGTGCATGCTTGGCCAATCATCAGCCAGCAATGCACTGCGCCGGCCGCGCCGGCCGCAATGCATTGCGGGGCCGCTCGCATCACACGAACGTGATGCGAGCGGCCAAAATAGTTCTGGGCTCGCCGAGCGAGCGAACGCCCGGTGCTCGATGCGAACGTGGGTTCGCATCGAGCACCGGGCCCATCCCTACTCACCAGCTATAAAAAAATGTTAAACTATTTTACATGTCCTCAGCTCTAAGACCCAAGAATCATGTTACAAATTTAAGGTACAAAACGCCTTCATGATTGGCTAGGATTTTCCCAGGTGCTGGCAGTAATTGTTGTAGGGGTTTTGCACAGGAGGGTACCTTTATGCACTGGCATTGCCCCAAGATTCAAAAATGGAGGGACATCTTGCATGGATCCAAAGAACCATGATTAAGCCTATACAATTTACTCATCTGCAAATCCACTTTGCACTGCAAGTGCAAACTACAAGTGCAAATGCACTTGAAATTGCACTGAAAGTGCACTTGGAAGTGCAGTCGCTGTAGATCAGAGGGGGACATACAAGGAAAATAAAAAACAGCATTATAGCTTGCACATGATTGGATAATAAAATCAGCAGAGCTTCCCCTCATTTCAGATCTACCCCTCAGATTTACAGCGACTGCACTTCCAAGTGCACTTTCAGTGCAATTTCAGTGCAATTTCAAGTGCACTTTGCCCTTGTAGTGCAAAGTGGATTTGCCTTTCGTAAATAACCCCCATAGTGTTTGAATGTGGCCAAAAGCCTCATACCAAAATTTTGGAAACAAGTCCATTGCCGCACCTTACAGGACTGAAGGCGAGAGGGCGACAGGGTCATATAGGCAGAGGGATGGGTCTACACTGCTAAAACAACCTTAACCACTTCAATACCAGACACTTAGACACCTTCCCGCCCAAGCCAATTTTCAGCTTTCAGCGATGTCGCAATTTGAATGACAATTGCGCGGTCATGCTACACTGTACCCAAACAAATTTTTTATCATTTTGTTCCAACAAATAGAGCTTTCTTTTGGTGGTATTTGATCACCTCTGTGATTTTTATTTTTTGTGATATAAACGGAAAAAAGACCGAAAATTTTGCAAAAAAAACAAGTTTTTCTTTGTCACTGTTAATTTTTTTTGTAAATAAGTGCGTTTTCTTCTTCAATGACGGGCACTGATAAGGCGGCACTAATGGGCACTGATAAGGCGGCACTGATGGGCACCGATGAGGTGGCACCAATTAGGGGGCACCGATGAGGTGGCACTGATGATGGGCACTGATAGGCGGCACTGATGGGCACTGATAGGTGGCACTGATGGGCATTGATAGGTGGCACTGGTATGCGGCACTGATGGGCACTCAGGTGGCACTGATGGGCACTCATAGGCGGCACTGACGGGTACTTATGGGTGGCACTGATGCACACATATAGGTGGCACTGATAGGTGGCATGGATGGGCACTGATAGGTGGCATGCATGGGCACTGATAGGTGGCATGGATGGGCACTGATAGGTGGGCATGGGTGGGCACGGATGGGCACTGATAGGTGGCACTGATGGACGCTGATGAGTGGCACTGATAACACTTATGGGTGGCATTGCTGGGAATCCTTTTTTTTTTACTTTTTTTTTTATTAATATGATGTGCCAATCAGTGCCCATCTGTGGGCACTGATTGGCATATTTTTGATTTTTTTTTTAACATGTGGATGGCCATGGGGGATGTACCTGGCCATCCACATGCTGGGGGCTTCCCTGGTGGTCCTGGGGGCTTCCCTGGTGGTCTAGTGTGGGCATCTGAGGGGGGGCTGCGCTGATAAACAATCAGCGCAGACCCCCCCTGTCAGGAGAGCCGCCGATCGGCTCCCCTCTACTCGCGTCTGTCAGACGCGAGTGAGGAAAAGCCGATCAACGGCTCTTCCTGTGTACATCGTGATCAGCCGTGATTGGACACGGCTGATCACGTGGTAAAGAGCCTCCGCCGGAGGCTCTTTACCGAGATCAGTGTAGCGGTGTGTCAGACTGACACACCGCTCCACCGATCGCCGCGATGCGCGCCCCCACGGCGCGCGGCGGCTGTTATCCTGAAGGACGTCATATGACGCCCAGTCAGGATAACGAAGCCACTTCCCGGACGTCAATTTACTATTGACCGGGCGGGAAGTGGTTAAGAAATGTCATGACATCTGGTCTGGCTGGATGTACTATTCTATAAAACTGGATAGCCCAGACCTTACTGACCCCTGACCGCTGTAACTAATTTTTAAGGCTACTTGACGATACATACCCAGCACGGTACTTAGTGGCATACCACCTGATTATATATATACAGTGCCTTGAAAAAGTATTCATACCCCTTGAAAGATTCCACATTTTTTCATGTTACAACCAAAAATGTAAATGTATTTTATTGGGATTTTATATGATAGACCAACACAAAGTGGCACATGAATGTGAAGTGGAAGGAAAATAATAAATGTTTTTCCAAAATTTTTACAAATAAATATCTGAAAAGTGTGGCGTGCATTTGTATTCAGCTCCCCTGAGTCAATACTTTGTAGAACCACCTTTTGCTGCAATTAGAGCTGCAAGTCTTTTTGGGTATGTCTCTACCAGCTTTGCACATCTAGAGAGTAAAATTTTTGCCCATTCTTCTTTGAAAAATAGCTCAAGCTCTGTCAGACTAAACGGAGAGCGTCTGTGAACAGCAATTTTCAAGTCTTGCCACAGATTCTCAATTGGATTTAGGTCTGGACTTTGACTGGGCCATTGTAACACTTAGATCAACGCTTTGATCTAAACCATTCCATTGTAGCTCTGGCGGTATGCTTAGGGTCATTGTCCTGCTGGAAGGTGAACCCTCCACCCCAGTCTCAAGTCTTTTGCAGACTCTAACAGGTTTTCTTCTAAGATTGCCCTGTATTTGTCTCCATCCTTCTTCCTGTCAACTCTGACCAGCTTCCCTGTCCCTGCCAGTGGCCGCTGGTGCCTACTATTTTTGGGGGGGGGGGTGGCACAACCAACACAACTACCCCAGACAAAGACACAGACATGGCCAGCAGCGATCAACCCGCAGCACCCCCCCCAGACACTGACACATCCAGCAGCGATCACCCCTCAGCACCCCCCTCCCCGCAGCGGGAGCCACAGCCAGCAGCAATCACCTTACCTAGTGGAGGCATGAAGGAGACATGGAGGCAGGGAGGAGGAGCCGGGCCGCTCCAGCGAAAACACAGACATTCTCCTTTCCTGAGACACGATTGGCCAGGGAGTCGTAGGACTCCCTGGCCAATAGGTGCTTCCTGTTTGGCCGGGAGGAGAATGTGGCAGAATAGCGAATATTCATTGTCTACTGTCACACAGCTGGGTGGGATCAGGGCGCACTCTGAGCCCACCCTATTTTGAAGCCTATTAGAGCCTCTGGTTCTAATCAGGTGCTTCAAAATACACACCCCCACCTATCCCTGCAATTGTAATTCATGTGTCTGGCATCCTGAAAGGGGCCAGGCACATGGATAGGGAGGGCGGTGTTAGAGGGGGCAAGGCCCGTGCGCCCACAATGCATGGGCCACCACTGGTCCCTGCTGAAGAAAAGCATCCCCTCAATATGATGTTGCCACCATCATGTTTCAGGATGATGTGTTCAGGGTGATGTGCAGTGTTAGTTTTCTGCCACACATAGCGTTTTGCTTTTAGACAAAAAGGTAAAATTTTGGTCTCATCTAACCAGAGCACCTTCTTTCACATGTTTGCTGTCCCCCACATGGCTTCTTGCAAACTGCAAACGGGACTTCTTATGGCTTTCTTTCAACAATTGCTTTCTTTTTGCCACTCTTCAATAAAGGCCAGATTTATGGTGTGCATGACTAAAAGTTGTCCTGTGGACATATTCTCCCACCTGAGCTGTGGATCTCTGCAGTTCCTCTAGTGTTACCATGGGCCTCTTGGCTGTTTCTCTGATTAATGCTCACCTTGCCCGGCCTGTCAGTTTAAGTGGACGACCATGTCTTGGTAGGTTTGCAGTTGTGCCATACTCTTTCCATTTTCAGATGGTGGATTGAACAGTGCCCTGTGAGATGTTCAAAGCTTGGAACCCTTTTTTATAGCCTAACCCTGCTTTAAACTTCTCCACAACTTTACCCCTGACCTGTCTGGTATGTTCCGTGGCCTTCATAATGCTGTTTGTTCACTAAGGTTCTCTGACAAACCTCTGAGGGCTTCACAGCACAGCTGTATTTATACTGAGATTAAATTACACACAGGTGGATGCTATTTACTAATTAGGTGACTTCTGAAGGCAATTGGTTCCACTAGATTTTAGTTAGGGGTATCAGAATAAAGAGGGCTGAATATAAATGCACGCCACACTTTTCAGATATTTATTTGTAAAAAAATGTGAAAACCATTTATCATTTTCCTTCCACTTCACATATGTGTGCCACAACTACGTTTTTGGTTGTAACATGACAAAATGTTAAGGGGTATAAATACTTTTTCAAGGCACTATAGACCTTCAGTCTTTTGATTATTTTTTATACTGCCTCCATGGTCTTACTTTTTTTATGGAGCTTATATAAGTTCAACCCCATGATCACAGTTGTTTTTTCTTTTTTCCCTAATGCTCCCCATTATGGTTACTGCCATGCGCTATATTTTTCTGTTCATCCGTGTCCAGAACTCAACTCTATGCTTTGTTACCAGGCATAAATCGTATTGTACTCATAATTTCTACGTGGGTTGTTCTTCATTGTATACGGTATCCCGTTTTTTTTTTTATATTGGAAGTTTGTGCCGGTCTCTTTTGTATCATCTTTTACCCATTCCCATCTTGGATGTTATGTACATATTCTTCAGATTTAATTATGTTTTTCTTTTTTTGAATTGTGCATATACCCTTGTTTTTGCAGCCTTTATACAGTGGACCACAATGTTGACACCTACGTTTTTGTACACATACTTATTCTCTTTGTATGTATTTTTTCTGTATTTTTGTACTAACCACACATTTATATACATTTTATTGGCATGTAATTTGTTGTTGGTCTTTATCCTGGCTGTCCCACCCATACCTTTATTCCAATGTTTTTTTCTTTTGGGATTTGGGTGTGGGCTGCTGCAGCCAGGTGAGATCTTTTGAATGCAATCACCAGAATGATCAAGCTGTAGTGCCCTGATTGGCTGTTTAGTCAATGTTGGTCACCTGACTTTAGCTATATATGTTTTGTTTTTTGCATTCTATCTTTAGCTATGACTAAGCGCCTTTGAGGCGTGAAACGCGTAAGCTACTGTTGCTGTTTTGCTGTATCGCATGAGATGTCACTACTTTGGATTTTATCTTTTGCCTAATAAAGAAGTTTTTGCTGAAGTGCGGCCATCCAGACTTCCCTTTTTCCTATAAATCGTATTGTACTCATAATTTCTACAATACTATTGGGTCCCCATACGATAACTTGCATGCCTCTTCCTGTTGTTAATAGCTGGGGATTGCTGGTGAATTGGAGATTGGATTTATGAACATCCTTCCATTATATTGAAAAGTCTTAAATCAATGAAAAGAAATTATACAAGAAAAAAGTAAAACAAAAAAACTTAGATCCAAAAAAGTCCAATATGTGTGTGAGGGGGGGCCACCACCGCTACTTTACTGCAACTCAAACCAATAGTCCATAAAATACAAAAATGAATCTGATAAAAAATTACAGGGATCACTCCAACTAAGCCACTTCCTGAAATCCATTCCACCCCCAAGAGATAACACTCCAAACCTCACAACACTCGAAGATATATGCTCTACGAGGGGTACCCTGCCACACGCGCTCTCGATGACCTATGCACTTCTGAATACACCACAGGAGGAGTTTATACCTCCCGGTATACTTAGATGGGAAGAAGATCTGGGATATCAATTTAGTAGTACTGAGAGACAACACATACTGAGATATACTCACAAATCCTACATATGCGCCAAAACTCAGGAAACAAACTATAAGATTCTCTCCCGGTGGTACAAGACCCCGGTGATACTACATAAGATATTTCCAACAACGACGGACCGTTGCTGGCGCTGCCTAGTAGAAGAGGGGACTCTCTTACATATTTTCTGGTCATGCCCGAAACTTACGCACTTCTGGACAGTAGTCCGGGAGACTATACAAAAATTTACGGAAAGAACAATCACAGCTGACCCGGCCTTTTTTCTACTACATGCGTCCTCTATTCCTGACAGAGTATATAAGAAATCGCTGACTCGTCACCTGTTAGATGCAGCTAGGGCCTGCATCCCATTATGCTGGAAGTCTGTTCTCCCGCCAACCATTAACATGTGGCTTCAAAAAGTGGAGGACATCAGGAGGATGGAAGACCTCATCCTCACAGCACAGGAGAGACAGGAGAAGTTCTCCAAGACCTGGCAGCTCTGGATAATGTTTATATATTCAGATGAGGGCCAAGCTTTGAGGAGCGCGGATATACCAGTTTGACTTTTTTGAAGACATTTCTTAGTGAGTATAGAAGCCAGTTCGAGCCCTCTTATGGACACTTGATATAACCAAGAATGCACTGGATGTGGATCCATGATCACGGGGTACACAATTCCCCCCCCCCCGACCTACACCTCGTTCCCCCTCCCTATCTCTCTTCTTCTCCCCCACTATTTTTCCCTCCTCCTTCTCTCTTCTATTGTTCTAGTGCTAACACTAACCTTCCGCCCGTGCTGCTCTGCTGCACTGTGTCCCCCCCCCCCACAACATGGGGGCGCGGTTGGCGGGGCAGAATGGGGGGAGGGTAAAAAATCTCTGAAAAAATAATTGGGAGCAGGCCCCAAGTGATGATGGAACCCCCTGTTTTTTACAGTGGGGCGCAATACATAGCCGGACCTTCTAGACACAGGTTATGTTCTCAATACTATCCATAAGGATGGAACCCAAACACCTAGTTTAACATACGACACACTAATATTGACATTGACCTGTCCTTTTTTTATTTATTTATTTATTTATTTTCTTTGCTGTGTCTCACAGAAAATGTTCTGTTATATCTGCTCATGACTTGTGGTATGTGATATAGTTACTTTTGCATTATTCCTGTAATACAATTTGACTTGTATCCTGTTGGCCCTTGTGGGCCCTGTTCCTTGCAATAAATAAAAAATATTTATTGCAAGCTCTCCACCACCACAAGTACTCCTTGCTGCAGTGGTTCTGAAATATCCTGCTGCTGTCAATCAAATGTAGTGAGGGGAAAGGGGGGGCAGTAGTCCATAGACACACACTACTCCATAGACACACACTGCTGGGGAGCAAGCATGCACTGTGTGTCCTCATAGCAAGCTGCTTACTAACTTTATGTTGGGGTTTGGATGTATTTTTTTTTATGTTACAGCCACACTGTCTATCAAAAATTCCACTCACTTACCATCATGATTTTTTTTTGCTCATATGGATAATAGAGAAACATAGGGGGGGTTGCAGAATGTCCATCCCTGTAGTGTTTTCTAGTGCTCATAGAATGAGCATGAGATCTTGTGCCTCCCCACTTTCTAGTGCAGACCAGGACAAATTGCAACCCCAGGGCAACATCTGGCCCTTTGGCTGTCCCTATCTGGTCCTTGATGCCTCCACTGTCAGCATGCCTCTCTAAGCCTATCAGCTTCCTAAGACGGCTTTCACCACAAGCCGTGGCTGGCGTCGGCGGTAAAGCGGCGCTATTTTAGCGCCACTTTACCGTAGTTTTAGCGGCGTTATTCGGCCACTAGCAGTTTTAACCCCCCGCTAGCGGCCAAAAAGGGGATTAAATCCGCCCGCAAAACGCCGCCGGAGCGGTGTTTTGCCGTCGGTATCGCAGCGCTGCCCCATTCATTTCAATGGGGAGCAGCAGTGGAGGAGCGGTGAAGCAGCAGTGAGTTCACTGCTCCAAAGAAGCTACTGGAAGGACTTTTTGTGATGCCCTGCCCTCGGGCTTTCACACTGGGGTGCATATAGCAACTTTTTTCAGGTTCTATACAGGCGCTATTTGTAGCGCCTGAAAAACGCTGGCAGTGTGAAAGGGGTCTTACTGAGGATGCCAATGTGGAGAGCTGCAAGAACTGGAAGGAGAGAGCCTGAGGAGCTGATAGGTACAGCAGGGAGGTTCAGTTCCAGTGGGACATCTAGGAGACATCCCGACTCTCTCCCGCCACTCTGCTACTTGGCCAACTTCCTGTGTTAGTGCCTGAACACTAAAAACCCCCTTAACCACTTTCCGACCGGCGCACGACGATGTACGTCCATTTTTTGAAGAGGGATATCTCGGTAACGGCAGCAGCTGCTGCCACAACCGAGGTATCCATCTCTTCAGGCGCCGGTCGGCTGTCCGATAATGGTGGTCATCGCGGCGGATTCGCCGCAAGATCACCGTTATCGGCGGTGGGAGAGGTGCCCCCCCCCCCCTCCCGCCGCTCTCCCGCGCCTTCCGCCGCTTACCGGAACCGTCGGCAGCGGCGGAGGCGATCGGGTCCGTTCTCCTCCTGTGTCTATAGATGAGTGATGCTAAGATGGCCGCCACTCATCTCTATACCATAGGAGGGCGGAAGCGACGTCAAAAACGTCACTTCCGCCCATACCTCTTAAAGAGGAATTTTCAAATGTCATTTTTTTTAAATGACATTTTTTTTTTTTTTTTCATTGAAGTCCAAATATGAGATCTGAGGACTTTTTGACCCCAGATCTCATATTTAAGAGGACCTGTCATGCTTTTTTAGGAATAATAGGAATAAAAGTGAGCCAATTAATTTTTTAAAAAAAAAACTGTGTAAAAATAAATAAAATCAAGAAAAATAAATAAGAAAAACAAAAAAAATTTTTTTTTAAAGCGCCCCGTCCCGACGAGCTCGTGCACAGAAGCGAACGCATACGTGAGTAGCGCCCGCATATGAAAACGGTGGTCAAACCACACATGTGAGGTATCGACGCGATTGGTAGAGCGAGAGCAATAATTATAGCCATAGACCTCCTCTGTAACGCAAAATATGCAACCTGTAGAATTTTTTAAACGTCGCCTATGGAGATTTTTGAGGGTAAAAGTTTGATGCCATTCCACGAGCGGGCGCAATTTTGAAGCGTGACATGTTAGGTATCAATTTACTCGGCGTAACATTATCTTTCACAATATATAAAAAAATTGGACTAACTTTACTGTTGTCTTATTTTTTTATTCAAAAATTGAATTTTTTCCAAAAAAAGTGCACTTGCAAGACCGCTGCGCAAATACGGTGTGAAAAAAAGTATTGCAACGACTGCCATTTTATTCTCTAGGGTGTTTGAAAAAAAACAATATATAATGTTTGGAGGTTCTAAGTTTTTTTCTAGCAAAAAAAACTGTTTTAAAACATGTAAACACCTAAAATCCAAAACGAGGCTGGTCTTAAAGTGGTTAAGCCATGCACCTGTCACAGCGATTTTCACAGGGTATTTGACAGGCAGTGAGGAGGTGTTATATCAACTCCCAACCACCGGATTAAACCCTATAATGCCACACTACCTGTATTGCATGTGGTTGCAGCGTGGCTCTGCTGCACTCAATGGGCAGTTTCAGAAACAGTTCCGTTTGTCAAACTCTGAAGCCCAAGTTAAAATGCTGCGGCCACGGCATGTAAACAGCCCCATCCGGGTGTTATTTTACAGTTTGGGTGGGCAGCCAGGGTGTGGTAAAACTGCAGTTCAGTCACCAGTTTTTATCAGCCCCTGACTACCATGTGCTTGTTTTCAATATGTTTATGTACTTACTGACCTTCACAGGTTCAAAATTAATATTGAGATGCTGTTCCAGTTGGCCTTGCTTGAGATACAATTCTTAAATGCTTCATAGTGAGAACAGCCCTTATTCTTTATGCAGCGGGCAGTGCAAATCAGTGGAGACTTGGGCACAGACTCAGGTACTTCCTGAAAAATTCCAAGCTAATCATGGGGCATCTGGGAGGTATAAAATATCCATCACATACAGTATCTAACTAAGGCATTTCATGGCTTCAAAGAGAATAGGGTTTTAAGGTAGGTCAATAAGCTGTGAAGCTATGTCACGATAAGTAATTCTACTACTTTAATCCATTCATAGCATAGGATGTTGGCACAGTGGGAGCTGCAGAAATGTTTGTGTTAATTATATGTCTGTGCTGAATATATGAGTACAAAGAGTTTAAAGTTTTGAAACAGGTGAGCGGAAAGAAAAAAGTAGGTCAGTCAAGCAGATCTAATCTGCTGTCTCATTCTAGGTTACAGTGATTTTATATTTAATTGGCACAATGTCTACTCTGTAACTGGTCTAGTTTTGACATTTTAAGAACTGGCCTTGCTTGACATTTTAGTGATTAGTGCGAATTTGTCTTGTGATTTGTCATATCAGAGCCTGACTGACTCAGAGCAAAATGCATCTCAATCACATTGTGCAGGGTCAGATTATGTCATATGGTAGTAACCTTAACAGCCTTCATATTTTATACTGGAAATTACATATGATGTTTTGTGATACAAAGGCAGCATATGGCTCATTGCATTCTTGCTGCTCTGAGAGCTTCCTTTGCTGTTGAGAGAGCTACAAGGAGCATACGGAGAGAAGGCAGGGTCATTTTAGGTAATTGTGCCAACTGATACTACTTTACACACTGAAAAATCTCTGCGAAAAGTTACAGTCACTTTAGAATCTTGCCAGTGCACACACACCTTGAATATCATACCTGCTGTTTAAAGTATTAGGATGGCCAGGCTATGGATGATCAAGTATTAGCATATTTTTAACATGCAATAATTTTGTTTTAAAGCCTAAGTTTAGTTTAAAAAAAAAAAAAAAACAGCACAAGGGACATTACTTACTAACAGTGTGATGAGTCAATTGCATTGCTGTTTCCTGGTTTAGTTTAAATCTTCCCCTTCCAATAAACCTCTCCCCCCGCCACTGCAATCTTCCATTGGAGAGGGTTAATAGAGCTGAGGTAGTTGATACAGACAATCATTAAGAGTGCCCAACTTTGCCTGCCCTTTCCACCCATTTCCTACATTTGCATAGGCTGTACTATATATTTTATGAACATAAAACAATGGAGGATGGGCAGATTGAATGGTCTGCTTCATCATTTATAGATCGTTTTTCATTTTTCAGAAGTGTTTAGACCCTTCACAGTATATTTTTTGCTCTCTGCGTTCCCTTTGGGAATTTTAATTTTCTGTTCTAAGGATTTTTGGCAAACTGCCTCAATCTTCCAGAGGTTTTTGGTGGCAATGGAGGGGTTAACATGGGCTATTGGAGAGGACAGACACTGCCATACAAGACCGCTCCAGACAATATTCGGGTGTTGAAATGCATTGAGCAGAGTCTATGTAGAGTGACATCATTACATGCAGAGGAAGAATGCAACAGGAAGAAGCTCTAGAGCAGTCGCTTCGCACCATCTATACAGTAGTTGTTTGAGAGATTTAACCCTTAGTACTGTAAAAGCACTTATGTTTTGTAAGTTTTCACCTTCTTTTATGGTTTTAATTAATAAAGGACTATGACTTCCCCTACTTTGCCCCATATGTTCTCTGAGGGTTTGTATATAAGAATTCCAGAGTGGAATTTTGGCCTAGATATATACTGTATAAAAACAATGCCTTCCAGACCAGCATACTGATTTAACTGGTCATCCACATTTAGTGAGTTGGGGGTTCCACCCGGTGGTGGTGGAAGAGTCTGGTGTCATTTTGAGGAGACAATAATGTGGGTTTATAAAAAAACATGGATGTACTGATACTTCCGCTCATCGGAACCCTCCCCGCCTCCGGTGTCACATTTGGCACCTTTCAGGGGGGTGCAGATACCTGTCTAAGACAAGTATTTGCACCCACTTCCGGGCATAGACTCCCACGGGAGTCTATGCCTCTTCCTGTCTTGCCGTATTGTCTGCTGGGACACACACGGGTCCCAGAGACAGCGCGGAGCATTCCTATTGCATTGCGTGACTCGCGCATGCGCAGTAGGGAACTGGGAAGTGAAGCCACAAGTCTTCATTTCCTGATTCCCATACCCAAGATAGCGGTGGCAGCATCCGAGGACCGAGGAACGGTTCGGCCTCGGGTGGCGACATCGCTGGACCCTGTGACAGGTGAGTGTCCTTATTTTTTTGCCGGACTCCCTCTTTAAAGACAGGTTGTGGGCACTTGCTAATTTTTATTCTGGGAGAGAAAAGTACTTTAGAAATTGCATTGCATTGTTATTGTAACATGCAACTAATATTTTTTTTAAAAGGAAACAGGACTGATTTTTGTATTGTTTTTTTATACTAAGCACTGTTTCTTATTTTATATATACAGTATATATATATATATATATATATATATATATATATATTATATATTATATATATATATATATATATATATATATATATATATATATATTATACAGGATTTATATAGCACCAACAGTGGGGAGGGTAGGCTTCTCTGAAGAGAAGGGTTTTCAGGGATCGTCTAAAAGCTAATAGAGTAGGAGATAAGTGGACAGATTGGGGTAGGGCATTCCATAGGATTGGAGAGGCTTTGGAAAAGTCCTGGAGGCGAGCAAGGGAGGAGGTGACGAGGGAGCTAGAGAGCAGAAGGTCTTGAGAGGAACGAATAGAACGAGTAGGTTGGTATAAATATATATATATATATATATATATATATATATATATATATATATATATATATATTTTATTATATTTATTTATTTTTACTAAGAATGAGGTGATTAAACTGAAGCGATAGGTGCTTTTACAATGAGTTGCGCCAGTCCAAAACTGTATCTTTAGGTCATGGCAGCCCACTTTTATTTAAAAGCAAGTCAAAGTTCATACAGGTAAGTCTTTCTATGCAGGGGGTTCTCACCATCACTGCAAAGACATAACATTCAGCTCTTTTGTGGCAGCTTTACTGTTTCGAGGACCTCTGCAGGGTCTTCCTGACCATCAAAAACCTTTTGGTCTTTCTGATCATCAAACACATCCCAGTGTTTATGCACAGATGCTGTATCCTAGCTCTGCATCTTCTCTCACAACTCCCTAGCTGCACTTGTCCATCCTGGACCCTCTCTCGGGCTTTGGCCTTGGTCTGTCCCAACCTGGACAGCATAGTGCAACAGCCCTTCATGGTCCTGAGCTCGAATTCTGGCTCCAATATGAAGCCAGCACACACCTGTGCAATTGGTGTGCCTGCTTCTACCAAAATCTGGCGTAAACCACCATTTCACAGAGTAACACCCTGCTACAGTATATATCAACCCGACAGAACACCTTTGGGATGAATTAGAGCAGAAACTGTGAGCCAGGCCTTCTCATCCACATCAGTGCCTGACCTCACAAATGCACTTCTGGAAGAATGGTCAAACATCGCTATAGACACACTCCTAAACCTTGTGGACAGCCTTCCCAGAAGAGTTAAAGCTGTTAGATCTGCAAAGGGTGGGCCAACTCAACATTGAACCCTATAGACTAAGACTGGGATGCCATTAAACTTCATGTGTGTGTAAATGTAAGTGTCCCAATACTTTTGGTAATATTGTGTGTAGTGTGAAAAATCAGCCCCTGCCAGTGGTCGATGGGGTGTATCTGCCACATAGAGTTTTGAGGTTCCTAAGGTAAATAGGTGGCAGTGAGAGGTCTGTAGCAGGATGCAGGGAGTTAAGCACTGGCTACCAGAATCAATCCTTTGAGAGCATGAACAGTGCCAGGCTGAGATAGAGGCTACAAAATGCCAGTGTTTCAGTGCCCCATGGCAGGTGACATGGGCTTACCAAAGGCACAGTGTCTAAGTACCATTCAGTCTACACTAGAGCACCCCCATCAACAGATAATGGCTGAATAATTTTTAAATTTACCACATGAAATGGACATTTAACTATTGAGAAACTTTCTAATAAAGCAGTATTTTGTTCTTCATTATTTTATCTACTGCTCCAATGGAACCATTAGACATGTCATAAAACCTAAAGCGTATATAAATATAAAATTTTTTAGGGTAGATCTCCCTTCACTTTCTGTCCTGTGTTATAGAGACGTAGCAGTAAAGGAGAGGAGATCTCTCCAAAATGAACAAAATTCCCTTATTAGACAGTTATCACATGTGTTATGCCGCGTACACATGGTCAGATTTTCTGTCTGAAAATGTTTGATGTGAGCTTGTTGACTGAAAGTCTGACCTTGTGTATGCTCCATCGAACATTTGTTGTTGGACTTTCCGCCAACAAATGTTGGCTAGCAGGTTCTCAAATTTTCTGCCAACATAACTTTGTTGTCGGACTTTCCGAAAGTGTGTACACAAGTCCGTCGCACAAAAGTTCACGCATGCTCAGAATCAAGTACAAGCCGGAAGCTCTCGGTCTTGTAAAACTTGCACTCGTATGAATTATTATGGAGATCACTAGAAAAAAACTTAAAAATTATTCTGGAGATGACGAGGAAAAAAAATGAACTGTTGGAATTGGTGAAGCCTGTGTATGCCATGGCAGACATCACCTATTTGAAGACCAAAATTGGTAGCCTGAGGAGCACATATAATAAGCAAAAAGGTCCAGGATTCCCTGAGATCCGGAGCAGCAGCAGATGACGTATATGTCCCCAAGCTGTGGTAATACAGCCTGCGTTTTTTGTCTGACCAGACAGAACCCAGGCCATCGCAGGACCATATTGTGCTCCCTATTAAATTGACTCCTCATGTTACCAATTTTGACAGCCAAATAATTGATGTCTGCCCTGGGGTACAAAGGCTTCACAAATTCCGACTGTTTCTCCAGCGTTGCCTTCCTCTTTATTTAGTTATGACTAGAGTTGAGCGGACACCTGGATGTTCGGGTTCGACGGGTTCAGTGGAACTTCAGAAAAAAGTTTGAGTTCGGGACCGAACTTGACCCGAACTTAACCCTGAACCCGAACCTCATTGAAGTCAATGGGGACCCAAACTTTTGAGGACTAAAATGGCTCTAAAAAAGTAATGGAAAGGATAGGGAAATAACTTAAAATAACATTAAAAAAATAAAAAATAAAAATAATATGCTGGAGGCCCCCTTCTCAGCAGAAGAGGTACAGGAAGTCATTAAGAACCTCAGAAACTCAACGGCACAATGCCACACATATGGTGGGAATGCCCCAGAATATGCCCTTTCTGGAAAAAATTATTCAATTTAATGGAGAAGCTAGTGGGAAAATAAAATACTTTGAAATAAAAAAATACATTTTTTTTAATCTTGACCTAGGAGGACAAGGTCCATATGGAGTAGGAGGTTGAGGTGGCGGTGGATGTGGCTGTGTAGGTGGAAGCGGCGGTGGAGGAGGACGAGGTAGCCAACACTGGTTCAAAAATACAATGGCTGGGTAAGGCCGGCGATGTGTCGAATTCTGTCTCCCGTTGGATAGTGTCCGCCCTTGCTCTTGCTCAGTACGTAGGACAAGGGGATTTTGAAAACAAAAAAACAAAAACAAAAAATTGTGACAAAAATTGTGACAAGAACACACTGAAAACCAGAAGCAAACTATAAATAGAACGCACTGAAAGACAGGAACGAACTGACAACACACACTGAAGAACAGATACGAACCGACAAGCACAAACTGAAAAGCAGAAATGAACTGAAAAGCATGAGGCAGAAAAGCGTGAATCGTCTCTCTCGCCAAACTTCTACTAACACGAGATAAACACAAGATTAGCAGAAGGAGCCCGAAGGGTGGCGCATTGAACTTCCTTTTTATCGGCTTGTCGTACGTGTTGTACGTCACCGCGTTCCCACGTTCGTAATTGTTGGCCAACATTTGTGTGACCGTGTCTATGCAAGACAAGTTTGAGCCAACAACCTTCAAACAAAAATCCACGGTTTTGTTAGTGGAAAGTCCGATCGTGTGTACACGGCATAAGGTTTATATAAACAAAATACTGTATGAATAACACTTATATGCTATACCACAGCACTTCTTGTACACTTGTATAACCCTTTATTTTCTTTTATGTACCCTTCTCCTCAACAAATTTGTAAATAAAATAAATTTTGAAAGAAAAATTATAATACATGTTGTGCTTTACTGAATTAATCCTGTGCATGTATCATTTTGAGAGACACATTAAGTGGTAATCATTTCTGGGTAGGAGCTGATGCGAATTGTTCAGTATTCTTTGTTAAGTTAATCAGCTCTATATTAATTAGTAATATAATCTCTAATTTCAGTTTTAAGTAGATAACTACATGTTGAAAAATGTTACATCTTCCTTTATCTCTCAAGTATTTCATTAATCTCTGCACCTGAGACCTAAATACCATCTGCATCATGTATCCTCTAAGGGACTTTACAATTTCTGCTGTATTTATACGTATTTTATTGCATCTAGACAGTGACCGGTTACAACAGATGTGATGCGCTACTGCAGACAGCAAAATCTTGCGATGACAGTGAAATCTTGAGAGATAAATAATTTTATGCAACATTGTGTAAACATCAGTTTTGTGTCAGCCAAATCTGAATGATTCAAACTGAACACATGAATAAAATAAAAAAAAGAAGTACATGTTCAATCAAATCTATATGTAAAACAACCAGTAGATGTAGACATAAATGTAGGTGAAGTTATTTGCAAACCTCAACTTTTTCTTTAAAATATTAGCTTGGCTCTGTCCTCTTCCACCTCCTGAACCTCCCTGTTGGTTATCCATAACAATAAAAGATCATCAGGTAGGCTTGGGAGGTTGTAAGAGGAAGAACCAAACTCAGCTTTTACCATTAAAGAGTAACTCCACTTTGGTTGAAAAAAAACATATTCCCCTCTGGATGCACATCGTAACAAACTTTGTTGTAGAGTCCTAACTTTTGTTATTTCTGAGAAATAGCTGATTGTTTGTCTGTGTCTAGGTACTGAGTGAGTCTGTATGGGAGAATCTGTATGGGAGTGGTTTTGTAATTGTCAATCAGCTGCTGCACCTGCAGGCCTCTAATGAGGAAACTTGCAAGGTCTGCATCACTTTAAATGTGATTTCCCTTTGAGAGTATTTCACCAAAAATGCAATTTTTGTTGCAGGAGAGCCTTAAAATCAAATTTGTATCTTAGTATAAACTTCTGGGAAAATCAGTGAGCCAATCCCCAGGAAATTACATACCGAAGGGGCGTTCTGTACACGTCATACAGAATGCCTCCAGGTAGCAATATTGCATTTTACAGAGAACTACAGCGCTGCAGTTTGAAAAGGAAAGGTCATTTTTAATAACATTCAGTTAGAATATGACTTGTGTCACAATTTTATACGCTGTATTATTATTATTTTTTTATTTGCTATTTTTTTCCCATTGAAAGTGTAGTTACCCTTTAAAGTTGCCATTTGCAGATTATTCAGATGCCAATATCTTTGGATCAACTGGTCATACTTTTTGCGTGGGGTTTCAATGACGTTAACCTCTACTTATGAATTTGTTCACAATATGCCTAGTCTGAATTTCCCAGGTTTGTGAGGAGTCAACTTTAGGTACCTGTAGTTTATGATTGATGCATTTGTAAACTACAGGCACAAATATCAAAGGTTTTCCAATAAGACACATTTTAGTCATAAATTGCTTATTTTCTGTAAAATAAATATAAAGATAAAAAAAGATCCAATATTTATCATCTCTAGTTGTTATTCTATAATTTAAACAAAAGGGAATTACATAATTGGCAACAGACAAGCAGAATACTGATGAGATTTCTAGATTCATCAAACCAAACTAAGCAGTTTTGCTTTTGTCATGCAATGCACAGTGATCTCTAAGGAAATCAAAACAGAATTTCATTACGCTGTGTACATTGCTGAACCACTGGATAGCTTTATTTTTCAGGCTAGTTACAGTAATAAACAAAACAACCTTATACTATTTTGGAAAAAAAAGTATTAATGTAATTGGTCCTAGCTGGAATGAAAAATTATGAATATGTGATATGGTTTAAATTACATGTCACTGTATCCAGATTTAAGCTTACATTCTTATTCTGTTATTTACCTTTCATGGGACCGTAGACATCAGGCTAAAAAACTACAAGCTGCAAACATGCATAACAGAATACAAAATCACACCACACAAATTAACTTGGATAAAAATAGGCCATGGCCTGGTTTATTGGTTTACAACAAATTATATGTCACGTCATAAACTTTATTACTTAAATCATTTTTTTCAAACAAAATTCATCCAGAATTCACCAAAACTCAATCCAGCCACTAAGACTCGGGTTGACCATCATTTCTTCTTTGAACATTTTCTCACATATCCCAACCGGCAGGAGGGCTGTTTTTAAAACCAGCCCTCCTGTCACCTGACCTGATGTCCAATCCTACCTCCGATAAATTCATGCCATCAAACCGATACATACCTTGAATGCCACCTTCCAAGTCAACACGACGAAATGAGAAAACTAAATCCTGGACTAAGAATCTTCCAATAGCTCTGTTAACTCTCTTGCAAACTTTTTCTAATGGCTTAAATGTAACTGATTCCAACCTGGGTATTATTTCTGAAAATACCAACACTGTGTTTGGAGAAACTAACTTCAAAAACCTAAAAGTATTCTTCATATTTGACATTAATTCGAATGTCTTCATTTTTCCAATATCATTTCCCCCCAAGTGAATTATAAGAATGTCAGGTGGGGGAAAATAGCATAAAGTCTACCTAACTCATATACTAAATTGCTCCAAATCATTACCCTTCTACCATACCAATTAATACAAACTGAGGTTGGATCCAATCCCAAATTTTCGGAATAAAGTCTGGCAGCAGCTCTTTTCTGAGCCCAGAAGACAAAAGAATGTCCCACTATCCCCACTGAGCGACGATTACCTGAAACAAAGCAAGCAATTAATAAGAACGAATATACAATTTTTAAGAGTCAGAACTCCACCTACCTATTCTCTTAATGCTATACGGCTTTAAACCAATCCAAGCTGCCTCTGTGGCAGCTCCTACTCTAAAAGAATGTGTTGTTATTCTTAAATGGTTCAAAGTTAAATGACACAAACAACTTGTAATACCACCCTAAATCGATAGCCTGTTAAAAGTGAATCATCACTGTGAATAAATAATAATTTGGATGTGCCCAATCTCAAATTCATATATAACCTTAAAGCCTTAACTGGACAAATACTTTTGTCCTGGCACCTCTTTAAATATATCCAAGAACCAAGACCCAAAGAGTCCGTCTTGCTAAATTTTAGAAATATTCTTAAGCTTTCTTCCAATAACTGCACGTTTGATAAGAAAATACCTGACCTTTCTGCCCTTGATAGAGGTAATAACTCAGATACCCTGAATGCTGCAAAAGATGCCAGCGAAAAAAATACATTGAACAGGATAGCTTCATAATTCGATGAGCATATTAAAATTGTTACACTACATAACTTTGATAATAACTCAAGTGTAATAGGAGATCTATTATCCTTAAATAAATTTGCTTTTCTATATCCTTTCATGGCCTGTTTTATTGAAAAGAATCTTTGACAAGCAGGTAGCTTGTAAAGATGTAGAAAAAATGATACTCCAGCTAGGGTTTTGTTAATGTGTGACCAGGAATAATTATTTTCAATCATTGAATGCAGGAAAATTAACACTAAATGTTCTAAATATTCCAAAATGGTCAATTTTAATGAAGATAAAAAGGATAACCACAGCAACCATGCAGCCGAATAATTTTTCCAAGTAGATATCGCCACTGGATTCTTAATATTTACAAAAATTAAATCAGATCCCATACATGGGGCTTCAACCAGATGTTCCATTTAAAACAAACGAAATGTCGCAACAAAGAAACCACCTGCGGAGACTTGGAGGAAAGACAATTTACAGCAAAACAAACACCTTTATTGTCTGTACTCAATAATATCCTCCTATTCGCAAATTGAAAACCCCATAACTCTAAAGAAACAACAACTGGAATAATTCCAAAAGCACTATATTCCTACAAAAACCATTAGCAATCCACCTGCTTGGCCAAGCAGATGCACACCAAAGGCCCCCCCAGATAGCTCCGAAACCAATGGAACCTGCTACATCTGTTGCCAATTGGGATTCACTGTCACAGATAAAATCCATCTGTCACAGCGATTTCCTATTAAATTGCTACAGAAAATTTAGCCAAACCTAAAGGTCCCCTTTTAACTCTGATGTTAATCTGACATGCGAGGAAAGGTTTTTTAAACCAGATATAGCCGTGCACAACCTTCTGGAGAAAACTCTTCCCATAGGCAAAACCCTTGCTGCAAATGCTAATTGACCCAAAAGCGAAATGTGATACCTAAGAACTCTAAAGATTTTGGTGAAAAAAAAGTTTTTTCGTCTGCTAAAGGAATACCGAAATATTTACATACTGAACAGAATGAATTCAATAAATGAAGGCAGTCCTCCGAATCTGCTGACACCATGAAAAGAAAATCATCTAAATAATGAATTGAGAATCTCGAGATTAGCCACCTCATTTACTACCCATTCAATGAATGAAGAACATTTTTCAAAATATACACATGACAACGAACAGCCCATAGGCAGGCACTTGTCAAAGTATAATTTATTTTCAAAACATATTCCTAAAGAGTTAAAACAATTTGGATTCAACAGAAGTCTAAAGGCTGACTTTATGTCTGCTTTTGCCATTAAAGCATTTTTTCCCAATATTTTTAGTTTCTGCAAAGCTGATTCAAAAGATGCTTAAGACACTGTTGCTAAATTCGGGTCTATCTGATCATTTAATGAATTTCCAAAAGGAAACGAGAGGTGGTGGATGAGGTGGAATTATTTGGTTCCTTTTTGGGGACCACCCCTAAAGGAGACACCCTAAAATGTAAAAAAGGAGGGGATTCAAAAGGACCTTCCATCCTACCAGCCCTCACCTCCTTATCTAATTTTTCTCTAACCACATCAGGAAATTCTCTAGCTGATTTTAGATTATTAATTAAACTACAGCCTGAGCCTTCAAAAGGGGATACATTAAAACCTACCGTAAAAACTTTAATTAACAATGAAGCCTTCTGCTGGTTTGGATAAATTCTGAGCCAAGGTAGAATTCTTAGAAAATTCACTGGCGTTATCGCTTTTTGAAAAATTGTCTATTTGACCCTACTGTAGTTTCCAAAAACATTTAGACACTGGGTGGGCACGTAACAAAATGCACACTCGTGCTTGTATTTGCATGCGGCCAGCCATTTACAACGGCTATCATTAAATGTGAAGCATATCCCTTTCCTGTAAACGGCCCCTGAGTTTAGCTTTTGTGGTAAAAATAAATTTAGCCAAAGACTAACATCTTTTGTACTCCATTGAAGCGATGGTTGAACTGCCAACTTCTGTTGAAAGCTTTCATCTTATGTCAACCATGAAAACCCACTGAAACTCCTATACACCTTAAAGATGATATCAATGTTTTGGAATAGAGATGAACTCTTCTCAGGATATTTCTCACATAATACGCTTGCATAAATGCAGAAGGCTTGAAGCCACCCATAAAAAGATTTTAAAACTGGCTTACGTTTATCCTCATTCATTCTTTCCTCCTTCTTGTCATACCTGTGAGAAAAATACCTTAAAGGAAGAATTGTCACTAAATCTATGTAATTTCCTTGTCAAATTGTTTCTCTTATTGCAGAGGAAAGATGAAAACCCAAAGGTGAGAGTGCACACGGCATACATTCTTTACCTCTATTCTCCTTTACCTGTTTACCGTGAGGAGGTTCTAATGCCTGTGAAGTAAAAAAACGTTTTACACTTAACCACATTATTATTTTCATTTATAACTGTTGACCAAACTCCTGCTGCAACATCCCCACTTTCCCCTGCCTGGTGAGACTGCACTTCATTATTCTTCAGTAAAGCATGAAGTAACTGCGCTAAAGATGATGATAATGCAGACAGCTGATTCATTGTTTCAAGCTTACCATTATCTAAAATTGCCATATTTGGTTGTACTGTTTGGTTGTGCATGGGAGATTCACACCACACAGGAATTGCACTGCCGGCTTTATCTGCCCCTAAAAGAGATTGTCGGCTTAACACTTGTGCTGCTAACTGTTAACTTGCAGACTCAGGAGTAGACCATCTCTGTCTTGTCTCGTGGCTATGTTCCTCTGCCTTGTGATGCAAGTCTTAGTCTCCGCCCACCTCTTCCCCTCCATGATGACTCCGCTCCTGCGTGCCTTATACCCGACTCTGATGCCGACCTCCCTCTTCTGCCTCCAGGGGGAGTGTGTGTGACAGGACTAAAGCTCCTCCGCTGTTGACACCGCCTCTTACCGACACTCCCTCTGTTCACTTCTTCCCCACGAATGACACCTTCCTGTCTCCCGACCTCCAAGTCTTCTTCCGCCAGATCTTCTCCCTCCATGGAGCAAACATGGCTTCACAGAGCTCCGGCGCCGACCCGTTTCATCTCCTCCACTCCTACTTGATTTTCTCCGCCGGCCCTGGCCGACTCTTGACCCGTAGGTAAGGATAAAAAGCTCTGAACACATTCCTCTCCGTCCGCTGCTTTAGCTCTCTCTAACAGCTGACGAACTAGAGTCTTCATGATACCAGGGGTATCCTTTGCTGTATAAATAGCCCCCAAACACCTTCCAGAAGGTTCTAAGGTCACCTGACCCTAATTTAACCAATCCTCTTTGACCTTCTCACCTTCTGGAAGCTTCTCTGCCACGTGACCCTGTTCCTCCAATAGAATGAGCCCCTTTATGAAAATATTTTTTTTTAATATCAGCCGATGCCACCAGCCCCAAGAGGCAAGGGGGGGCCTAAACCCACCCCGTTTTACCCCACATTCTTTTACCAGAGTAACCAAGACCTGTTGGGCTTTCAATTACTGTGCAAAGGAATATTTTGTTGTTAGTTATCAAATTAAACTGTATGCCATCTGACATTTCTACCTCTCTGTGCCATTGTATAATAGGCTCTGGCGAAAAGCACAGATAGAAGCTTGGAAAATAAAGAAAACTCTACCTAACATTGAAACAAATAAACCCACAATTTATACCATATACATTGATTTACAAAAATGATATACCTTTACTGTCTGTAAACAGCTGTGGTGGTTTTCATCTTCATCTGCACACAAGTGAAAAATCCGTAGGATGACAGCATCTATGGGCTCTAGGGAACAGAATCAAATAGGTATACTGAGTGCATTCTAAATGTTCACCCATTTTCTACTTAGGTTACTTTAAAGCGGAGTTCCATCCAAAATCCGAAGCTCCGCTTATCAGCCTCCTCCCCCACACCGGTAGCACATTTGGCACCTTTCGGGGGGGGAGCAGGTACCTGTTTTTGACAGGTAACTGTCCCCACTTCTGAGAGATCACTCAGAGGTTCAGCCCCCCTCCTTCTTCGTGCATGCTCTGTAGCGAACCTGCTTTGAAGCCGAAAGGCTTCATTGCTGGGTTCCCTTAACACAAATGGCGGCAGCAGCACCAAAAAATCCAATGGAAACACTGGCTGGGGTGCCAAAATCACTGGATTCCAGGACAGGTAAGTGTCCTAATATTAAAAGTCAGCAGCTACAGTATGTGTAGCTGCTGAATTTTAATTGTTTGCTGGGGGGGGACTCATCTTTAAGAAATTAAAGTTTATGCAATGTTATATATTTTACAAACTGCAGTAGCAAACAGCATTCTTAGAGGCAGCAAACTTAGGTATGTGGGAGGGAACAATTTGAGAAGTAATTGTAAGTATCACACTTCTAAAATGAAAATGGTTTTATGTCTGTTGTATTTTAGTTACAATTGACAGGGGCAGCACAGGTAAATAGTAATCATGCTAACGGTGTGTAAAGAAGACTAGATCTCCACCTGTTGACATTTCTCATATTTATACCCTGGTTCAATCTTCTGGTGATGGGGAATGGTGCAGGATAGGCCACACTACTGGAGCTGGTAGTGCCTCCACCTGTCTTGCCCATTAATGACAAGCAGTCACCTGCAGCCTCTTCTCCTCATTGGCATCATCCTCTGACTCCTGTGAACTGGAAGCCCCCTCAAGCACCCCAGAGCATACGCAATGCCCCAGGCTAAATGCCACCATACTGTTACCATTACCAGCTCCTTGTACGTCACTTGTCTTTTTCCAGTGTTCTGGCAATGTAAATGTGCCACACAATGTTTCAGGGAGAAACCTACAGCCACAAGCCACAAGCAGCTTGCTCTTCCACATTGCAGAGGGTTGGGCAGGCAGCAGAAAATGGAGGGAGAAAATCCTATGGCCAGTGAGAATAATTGTAAAATCCTACATCCTTCCTCAAACAAAACCTAAAAGGAGAGGTAGAGGGTGCCAAGCTGAGAATTCCTAATGTGAGCTCTTCTCCTTCCCCCTTTCCTCCCTCTACTCCTCCTCCCATTCCTCCTCCTCCTCACTCGACTGCTCCACTTGCTCCATGATCTTTTATGTGATTATGGCATTAGGAGAGGCTTTTTCACAATGTCAGTGGATTTTCATTTAGGAGGCCTGCACCATTGTGGCCCCTTTTAAAGAGGCAACAGTTGAGTTGCAACGAGAAAGGGAGTATTGACACAATTCTTCCTATGTTCCTCTTAGAGCTCACACTGCATAGTCTAATAGATGGCATCACTTACAAAAAAACATTCAATGCAACTCCTCCCATATTTAGCACAAATGTCCTGGCCTTGGGGTCCTGCATTAACATATTATTCCCACAAGCCATCACTGTTTGTTTTTATATTTATATGTTTACTTTTTTTTATTGTACTCATTTATTTTTTCCTTGTTGGCAACATTTGCTCAGGTCAAGCAAACATAGGCAGAAACGACAATTTAATATTTTAAAGTGGATGTGAACCCTCACATATACCCAGTGACGTGAACAGCCTCAGGTGATACACAAAGATGAAACAAATCTTGCTACATAAGATTTACATGCATATCTGCTGTCTTTATATATTCTTTAGAAAGTGCAGATCGTGTTACAGATTTTCTCTTCCTGTTCAGCTCTGGAAGTGAAGTCTTGGCATACAGCCAAGACAGCTGATTGGAGGAAAGGCACACACCCGCACTCCACATAGGCGGAGACAGGCAGAGACTTGCAGAGCTGTTTCATAATTAGTTCAGCTCTCTGCTAATCTATTTAAAGCAACCCCCCTCTACACAAAATTCAGCCTTGTTTTATCTCATTTGTCAGAGAACTTGTCAGATGTTATCATGCTGATAACAGAAGAATGGAGTAGGAGAAAGCCACAGGACTTAGAGCTTTGAAGAGACATAAGAAAACACTGCAGATATATGTTCATAGCTCAAGTTTTATGAATCGGGTTTACAGGCACTTTAAGAGTCCACAACTTTTATTCTGTTTGTGGATGTATGAAGAGGAATGTGAACCCTAAAGTCTGATCTATTGCAAAATAGTGCCCCTAATCCTACATGGTGAAGAACTGATAAAAACAGACCCTTCCTCCAGGTTATGGATTGAGCTGTCCCACAGTTACATATTCCCAGCTGCC
Organism: Lithobates sylvaticus; assembly: GCA_028564925.1. Lineage (NCBI taxonomy): Eukaryota > Metazoa > Chordata > Amphibia > Anura > Ranidae > Lithobates > Lithobates sylvaticus. The sequence goes on from CM053031.1 coordinate 81,621,046, forward strand.
ATAACTTATTTTTATGCACATTTAGTTGCATTTTTTAATTTAAAAGTATTTAAAAAGTAATTCTTATTTACAGTTTTACTTGTTTTACTTGTAAGTCCATCCCTACACAAATGAAGCAAACAGGGCAGGGGTGGCAATGCAAACTGAAAAATATATTGGCAGCTGGAAAGGGTGATGCAAGGTGGACCCAGTTGAATGGAAGAATGGAAAGTTAAATATTTACATTCCATTTTCTATAGATAAGTAATACTTTGTAAAATTGCTCCAAAATGGTATAATAAAAGCAACTCAAATTACAATGTCCTGTCACCTTGTCAATAAGAGAAAGAGGAGGTAAGAAGAAAGGGGACCGAAGAGAAGAAAGAAAAACAAAAAAAAAAAACAGATCTTGGCTTGTACTAAAATATCATGGTTGGTCAATCCAGGGTGACCGGATGTTGAGTATTGTTTCAAAATTGTGTAAGAATAATTTAGTATAGACATCATTTTTCATCAAAGCTTTGTATTTCATCAGAGATGGTGGGTTCTTATTTAAAAAGGCTTCACATGGATTCTGTGGGTGGTTACAATGCAAAAGGGATCTAAGAAAGTTGCTGTTATCCATGAGTGGGACAAAAGTAGTGTGATTTATTATTCTGGTGGGGGTAGCTACCAGCACATAAGGAGTTTATAAGAGATCTCAAGAGCTATAGTGTTGAAGGGGCTCTCAGAAAAATGTACCCAAATTTCATTTCAGTCTGCACTGTCCAACATGCTACCTTTATCTCTTTATATTTTGTCATGTATGGGAGTTTAATGGGTGTACTTGCAAGGTCCCTTTATAAGGAATAAATTGTGGGGTTGATTCACTAAAACTGGAGAGTGCAAAATCTTGCGCAACTGTACATGGTAGTCAATCAGCTTCTAACTTCAGCTTGTTCAATTAAGCTTTGAAAAAAACCTGAAAGTGAATTGGTTTCTATGCAGAGCTCCACCAGATATTGTACTCTCCAGGTTTAGTAAATCAACCCCTATGCCAGTGGTTATCCTTTAAGTGTGTCCAGGCACCAGACACACAGCTGTCTATGAGACGCTTTTACTAAACTTCTACTTACTACTTAACACTCCCACTCTATAATGATTTGTTCCTTTGGCTCTTGTGCTGTTTTTGATTGGTGAGGACCGGAGGACGATGGGCGGTGCTTTTTGTGGCAGCGCGGCATCACTTCTGGTTTCACAGCCATCGCTCACTTTGCTGTGGACTGTGCGTGGTGGATTAAGGAAGGCCGGAGTGGCGCCTCTGTGATTCCGGCTAACGGTAAGTGCAAGCGCCATGGGCCTCAGGCTCAGTCTTCACTCAGGCCCTCTCTATCTACTCTTACACTGACAGCTGCGACCGCCCCTCCGCTCCACACACATGTCCCTGTGCTTCTCTGCTCTCAGTCATTCTCCACTCAGTGCAGACTGGGCCCAGGCCAGGGAGGATGACTGATTGATCGCGCGGCTGGACTGGAGCATCAGAGTGTCAGTGAGTGTCCCACTGCCACATCATGTCTAGCTGGCTGCAAATACAGTTTGGGGATTTTTGCCATGTACTGACTACTGAGGGTCAATCAGGAGGTGTCACTTGTCAGTTTTCTTGGATGTGTGTATATATAGCTGTATACACTACACAGATAATATACACAAATTGTGAGTAAATCTGTCCTGTGTAGTGTATACAGCTATCTACACCAACCTTCCTGTATATAGAGACCTTCCTCTATCATCATCGACTGCAGATATACATCATCTGTTCTATTACTGTATATATAGCTGTATACAGGACAGATGATGTATATCTGCAGACAGTGATGATGGAGGAAGGTCTCTATATACAGGACGGAAGGTGGGTGTATATAGCTAGCTGTATACAGAACAGATGATGTATACCTGCATACCCTGATCTGTGAAACTGAGCTATATACCCTGATCTGTGAGGCTGAGCTATATACCCTGATCTGTAATGCTGAGCTATATACCCTGATCTTTAATGCTGAGCTGTATACCCTGATCTGTGAGGCTTAGCTATATACCCTGATCTGTGAGGTTGAGCTATATACTGTGTCCTGTGATTCTGAGCTGTATACTCTGTCCTGGGATTCTGAGCTGTATACCCCTGACACTTAGGGTGGAAGCAAGTGGAATACAGGGGACCGAGTGGGTGGATTCTATAAGAGGTGGGGCTTATGATAAGTGGGAGGGTCAAAAAAGGAAGGGCGGGGTCTGGTGCCCAACCATCCTAAAACTTCACCAGCCGTCACTGCCCTATGCCTGTGGCTTGGTGAGACATCTGTCTTTGTAATTAGTTAATATTCATTGGGAAGTAGTTGGGTCCTGAATTAAGAAATTAACAAAGTGTCTGAGTATAACAGAAGAATTCAGAGGTGGGAATCTTGCAAGATTTGTTTTTATGCTTTCACATAATCAGACCCCTTGAATGTTTAGTAGACATGTGCACAACAAAAAAATTAGTTTATTTTCATTTCGTTTTTTTCGTTTCCATCGATTCGTAACGATTCGTACATTCGTAAGTCGTCGTTGTTCGGATTCGTAACGATTCGTACATTCGTAAGTCGTCGGTGTTCGTATTCGTAACGATTCGTACATTCGTAAGAGTTATTTTTTCGTTGATTCGTTTTTTCGTTAGTTTAATTTTCGGACGCATTCGTATTTATTCGTACATTCGTAACATTCGTAGATTCGTAATCGGAGCATAATTCATAATTTTATGTAATGTGTATGCTATTATTACATTTTAATAATTTACGAATCGAAAAAAAAAGTTACGAATCGAAAAAAAAAAAGTTACGAATCGAAAAAAAAGTTACGAATGTACGAATTTTTTTGTTCAATAGAGACACGGAAAATTACAAGTCGAAAAAAACAAAAAAAAAAGTTACGAATCGAAAAAAAAAAAGTTACGAATCGAAAAAAAAGTTACGAATGTACGAATTTTTGGGTTCAATGGAGACACGGAAAATTACAAATCGAAAAAAAAAAAAAAAAAAAGTTACGAATCGAAAAAAAAGTTACGAATCGAAAAAAAAGTTACGAATGTACAAATTTTTTTGTTCAATAGAGACACGGAAAATTACAAATCGAAAAAAAAATAAAAAAAGTTACGAATCGAAAAAAAAAGTTACGAATCGAAAAAAAAGTTATGAATCGAAAAAAAAGATACGAATGTACGAATTTTTTTGGTCAATCCATTCGAAGCAGGTTTAGCAGCACCATTGTAAGGGACACGGAAAAATTACCAATTCAACAAAAAAAAAAGTTACGAATGTACGAATTTTTTCGTTCGTTTTCGTTTTTCGGATTTTCTTCATTAGTACATTCGTTGTTTCTAATTAGTTTTTTTCGGATTTTCGTTGTTTTTCGGATTCGTTCGATTCGAATGATTCGTTAATCGGATTCGTACGATTCGTTATTCGGAATTGTACGATTCGAATGATTCGTTCATTCGTACGAAAACGAACGAACGAAAATAACAAAAAAAAACGTAAAACGAACAAAAACGAAATCAATTGCACATGTCTAATGTTTAGCAGTTGGCTAAACTTACAATCCTAGGTCCACAGGCCTGCCTTTCTCCAGAGTGAAGCCTTGAAACGTAAAGCAGCACTCCCCAGCACCCACCCCATGGTCTCCAATAACAAAACTAGCCCCTTCCTCTAGTTTTTGGCCTGGGCAGTCACACAGTAACATTTTCCCACCTAATTTTTTTATAAACACTATTTACAGTTTAAAACATTTTTATACTTTTAAGTTTTTTTTCCTCCTAATGCTATCCCTGCTCTGTAAAAACAAACAGTGGCAGGGAAAGCAGGGTTGTAACTACAATGTTTACAAGTGCTCATAACTTGGACTACTGGGTGTCAAGGATGTACCACTTGTTGGAGGTGGACCAATATGCACTTAAAGCGGATGTCCACCCTATAAAAAACATACTCCCTAAAATACATTAAAAAACATTTTGTGGTTATGCCTACAAATGGGATAATCCTCCCTTTACTAGAGCATCGACAAAACCACCTAATTTTCAACCACCCAAAAATAACTCTGACCCACCCAGTACGTCATCCAACTCGTTTAGTTCAAGCACAACCTATCACGAACTCTCACAGGACCCCATGACCAAAAAGCGAAAAAATGATCAACCGACCTCGTCCACAGAGTTAATTAAACGAGCTTTGAGTACCAGTACTTTAACTAGACCCTCAAGCACTCGCTCTAAAATGTCCAGTATCTCTACTCCCTATCCTAAGAACCAACCATCTTCATCAAACATACCCCCCTCAACTACTCATATGTGCGCTTTGGATTCCTCAACTCCTGCTCTTACATCCCCCATTAGAAGAGCAAGTGAACCCTCCTTATCCACTATGTTTCCCATACCCTCCCAGGAATTAAAATTGGCGCCTATTTTTTTAGGCCAAAACCAGGACCTACCACTAACACCCACTTAATCCCACAATACAATACAGAATACACTAGAACAGCTAATTTAGATGTCATTAATCTTTCCTCTTCGCCACTTACATTACCTCAAATTCAGGTCCTACAACTAGGCCTTACCTTCTGTCCTTCTACAGACTTTGACTGTTTCCAATTAGTAAAAGACCTTCATCTTTTTGCAAGGAAACTACTATATAAAACAATCTATCACCCCAAAACAATATCTACCCAGATTTCCAACACAGATAACACCATTCCCACTCTAGCAGAAATCCAAGCCCTAGAGGATCTAATGAACCTTCTAGATGAAGCTGACCCTACTGACGATGATCTCTTGGATAATATACAAAATGAAACTACCACTCCTGCCATTACAATTCCATGCCCGACTCCCTTTAAGCCCAAATCTAAAAACTTTCCTTCGCTAACCACCAACCCCTCTATTTGGGCATTCGTGGAACAAACCACAAAGGAATTAAAAAAACTTAATTTAGATGAATCGGGTATGACAAATCTAACTAAGGCTCAACAAAGAGCTCTCAAATCTCTCCAATCCAATCGAGACATAATTATCAAACCCTCCGATAAAGGAGGAAACGTGGTTGTCATGGATGTCCTGGCTTACATGAATATGTGAAATGACATCCTTGACAACCACGATTGGTACAGACCTATTTGCCCTACCCGAATCAAATCCTACATTTTAGAAAAACCAAAATTTAATTTTCCATGCAACTAGAAAGGGAACCATAGACACTAATACTTGGAAATTTCTACATGTAACTCAACCTAAAACTCCGACCTTTTATGCACTTCCTAAACTTCACAAATCTATGACAAAACCCCCAGGTAGGCCTATTGTCTCAGGCTGTGAGGGACTTACAGAAAAAGCAAGTGAGCTCGTAGACAAACACCTTGCCCCCCTTGTTTTTGCACTTCCATCCCACATCAAAGACACCATCCATTTGTTACGCATTCTTGAAAATAAACAGTTACCCAAAGACTCGTACCTTGTCGCGTTAGACGTCGAATGCCTCTACAACGCCATACCCCATGAAAGAGGTGTGGAAGTTGTAGCTAAGCAATTGGAATTTCTTGGCCCTAGTGCACAACCTTACAATAAATTTGTTCTATCACTACTCAGGTTCATTCTAACTAAGAATTACTTTACTTTTGGATCCTCCCACTACCTCCAGATACAGGGCGTAGCAATGGGCACTAAATGTGCCCCTTCCTACGCCAATCTGTATCTGGGGGGGTGGGAAAAGGATATTCTCTCGGACCCTGAGATGAGATGTTTCACCCAACATGTCTTCTCCTGGCTGAGATACATTGATGATATTTTAATTTTCTGGACTGGTACCCATTTAGATTTACAACATTTTTTTGAAAAAATCTCCACCAATGCATACAACCTAAAATTTTCCCTGGACTATAGCCAACAAATGATCACCTTTCTTGATCTTACTATAACCATTAACAATGAGGGTAAAGTACATTCCTCGCTATATAGAAAAGCCTCGGCTGGCAATACTATATTGCATGCCTCTAGCTCCCACCCTAAAACCCTCCTAAAAAGTATACCGTACAGTCAATATCTGCGTATAAGAAGAAATTGCACTAATGACAAAGATTTTTACCAATCTTCCTATGAACTATACAAGAGATTAAAACTAAGAGGCTACAGCCATAATTTACTTAAACAATCTTTCAATAGAGTTAAATGTTTGGAACGAAAGGAATTAATCTTTAGAGACAAAAATCTTCAATCAATGCAACCCGTACGCCTCATTACTCAATATTCAAACCAATCTACCCAAATTAGGGACATTATAAATACATTCTGGCCCCTACTCTCAACTGACCCAATAGTTGGACAATATGTGAAAACATATCCGGAAATCACCTACCGGCGACCACTATCTCTTAGTGATAAATTAACCTCCAGTCATTTTTATACCCCAGAGGATAAGAAAATGGACCATCCAGGTACATTTCCCTGTGGTCATTGTGACTCTTGCACTTTTATGTCCAACTCTAACAGCACCTTATTACCGAATGGCAATTTATTCAAACCTAAACATCGGGTCACCTGTAACACTGTAGGAGTCATCTACCTAGCCACTTGTCGCTGTGGGTGTTTCTATGTCGGCAAAACAAAGAGAGCATTCTCTATCCATATACAGGATCACATTAAACCTTTACTCAAAAAGAAAATCTCAACAGCAATTAACCGCCATGTCGCCCAAAAACATAACTTTGATGCCACTGCAATTTTGTTCTTTGCCCTTGAACATATACCCCTCAATATACGTGGAGGAGATATAGACACCCGCCTACTCCAACTCGAAACTAGGTGGATATACACTTTAGATGCCACCAGACACCCTGGCATGAATGAATATATTAGCTTTAAATCCTTTTTGTAATCCCTCTCCCCCCCTCCCCCCTTCCCCTCCCCCTTTCCTTTTCCCCCTCCCCCCCTCCACTCCTCCCCCCCTTTTCCCTCCCCACTCCCCCTTGGGTTCCTCTTTCTCCAATTTATAAAAAATTTTTATTTAAACTCCCTCCCTTCAGTCCTTGACCGCTGAGCTCATTTCCAACATGCGCCAAAGCCTGCTCCCCCCTCCATTCTGATTTTATTAAAGTGTACAAATAACCTAAATGACATCTTCCAAATATACATTGAAAACAATTCAAAATACTGAGAAATCCCATTAAATATACTGTATGGGATTTGAACTCTAACTTTATCCAATCCTAAATTAATTAAACTCTGTAACTTGCCCCTGTTGTATTTTTATGTTTATGTCCTATAATCATAATAGGCACTTGACAAATGGTAATTTGGACTGATCTGTCCAAATTTGTCTGCATGCCTTCATTAAATATACTCCCCACTTGCCAGTATTTTAAAGGCATTCAAACTGTTATTTTAGTATGTCTAAATCTGGCTATTTATTGTTGCCTTTATTCACTGGAGATTTTAACTAGGTGAGACATCTTCTGTATTATGCGATCCATCGGGCTGCCCCACCAACACCCCCTAGGCTTAGTTCCTTTTCCCCTCCCTTTTCTCTCAAAACATCCCACGATTTCCATCTCTCGGCCGTCATGATACGGTCGCTGATTGGACGGCGGGTATGTCTGCTTGGGAGTGCCTCCTTGCACAGTATGGACACCCGAGGGCGGGATTATCAAGCCCGCCCACCCTCAGCCTCTGCAGCGAATCGCCCCACTATGGCGACTACGTCATCACGTCGCGCACACGCACACCGCCAGGAACCATGGTCTTTGTAGGCCCCTGACGGAGATGCGTGTGACGCGCCTGCGCACAGGCTCCTACGTCCGCTGACTGAGGGGCGTTCCCCACGCCCTCTCAGACTGGAAGGCGAGTATAAAAACCAGCTTGCTAGCACAGTCCAGCACGGGACCTTGGAGGCACCTGACACACGAAATTTCTCTGCAACCAAGTAAGCTATTTAAACTTGTCCTTTACCTACCTTCTGACCTTTCAATTGGCACTTCTGCTCTACTAAATTGGGCTTACCCTGATCAATTTATCCTTCCTTTTTAGAGACCCTCATCTATTTGGACACCCCTTCTATATAAGGGTGCCCATACATGCCCGTATCTGGGCAGAATTTGCCCTCATATTCATAGAAAGATACAGGTACGGAACTATACACTTGTCTCTTTTATCCATATTCAAGCCTTCCCCCATTTTTCCCTATCTCCTCTTAAGTCTTGAAATTTTGCTTTTATCAATGCTCTCAGGTGCCTCCCGTCTTCCATTCATCCCCTCCCAGAACATAAGGTTCCTCTATTAATTTTCATTATCAGTTCCTCCTTTAAAGTAAGTTAATACTTGAGACATTTGTCCTTTATATAGTGTATGGCGTTACGTCCATGAATTATCTATCATGGACCTACAACACTATATTATTTAAAAAAACTTTTATATAAACTCATTACTTCTTTTCAAACATCTCCTCCGTTTCTAATCAGAAAATCTTCCTTTTGGCCTGGATTGACTCGCCTTCTGCTATGCACTGTAGGCACCCTTTAAGACCAACCCACTCCACAATCTGACCTGAGTCTGACTCCCTACCATCTATACCGTTTTGGGTAAGTTTTTGATTGTTTTAAAGGGGACTCCCCTGTTTTTTCCACCACCAGGGGATATTTTTTAGGGGGGGGGGTGAAGTAGGGGCAGCCCCTTAGGATCGCAGTCAGGGGATTTCTTCCCTGGCCATCTCTACCAATCTCCCCCCTTTTTCTCTGTACAATACTGGCACTGGACTACTTCCGGTCTTATTTTTAGTGAATTATACTAACTATGATAATCTTTCTCATTAGATACCTTTATCTATTAAAGTAGACCTACCCTGAGGAAGCCATTGTCATGGCGAAACATGTCGGAATTGTCTACTAAGATGCACCCAAACCATCTCAGGTCATCTTATCTACAGTAATCTTTGAATTGTTTCCAATTTCCTGTGTATTGTTGAACTATATGGTAATACTGGATTGTTCCCTGTATAAATGATTATATATTCGCTAAAACGAATTTAATCATCCCTTGCTACGACCTCTCATGATTCAGCATTGTGAAATGTACATCAATAATAATTTTCTCCTTTTCTCCTTTTTGTTTATGTAAAGAATTTTTTATATGTAATAAAACTATTTTGTACTAATAATACGTGTGTCTTGAGCATTGAACTGTGAGTCAACCCCGACTCTCCCATATTACCTCTGCACCGCTATAATCCCTAGTCCTCTACCCCCCTCTTGTCCATATCCTTGTAACTACAATGTTTACAAGTGCTCATAACTTGGACTACTGGGTGTCAAGGATGTACCACTTGTTGGAGGTGGACCAATATGCACTTAAAGCGGATGTCCACCCTATAAAAAACATACTCCCTAAAATACATTAAAAAACATTTGAAAAAAAGAATTTTTTACTTACCAGAAATGGCTGTTGCTAGGCAGATCATCCTAAAAAAAAAAAAAAAACAGCTGCTGCATGTGTTAAGTCAAAAGAGGACATTCAGGGCAGTAGGAGGGATTTGTGACTAGGAAAAAGGCAGGCAGAGTTCAGAGAGTAGTTCATATACGATCCAAGGTCGTCAACGAGGGAATCCAATCTAGCAGAGCAGGGCCGACAAACAGGGAGCTTGGAGGCACTTGGAAGTGCAGTCACTGTAAATCCGAGGGGGACATACAAGGAAAATATAAAACAGCATTTTAACTTGCACATGATTGGATGATAAAATCAGCAGAGCTTCCCCTCATTTCAGATCTACCCCTCAGATTTACACGTTCAGTTACAAGTTAATATTGTTCACCCTACAACTATGATGTTACATAAAAATGTAACTCGGACCACTGTTATTGCTATGACTGACGTTCATCCCTAAAAGCAAAGTTGCCTTAAGCCGGGTACACACGTACCAAAAGTTTACCAGTTCAGCAGGTACAGTGGGGGTTATTTACGAAAGGCAAATCCACTTTGCACTACAAGTGCAAAGTGCACTTGAAATTGCACTGAAAGTGCACTTGGAAGTGCAGTTGCTGTAGATCCGAGGGGGACATGCAAACAAAAAAAATGCATTTTAGCTTGCACATGATTGGATGATAAAATCAGCAGAGCTTCAACTAATTTCACCCCTCAGATTGACAGCGACTGCACTTCCAAGTGCACTTTCAGTGCAATTTCAAGTGCACTTTGCACTTGTAGTTTGCACTTGTAGTGCAAAGTGGATTTGCCTTTCGTAAATAACCCCCAGTATCTTACAAAAGTGAGTACACCCCTCACATTTTTGTAAATATTTTATTATATCTTTTCATGTGACAACACTGAAGAAATTACACTTTGCTTAGTTTGCTACAATGTAAAGTAGTGAGTGTACAGCTTGTATAACAGTGTAAATTTGCTGTCCCCTCAAAATAACTCAACACACAGCCATTAATGTCTAAAACCGCTGGCAACAAAAGTTAGTACACCCCTAAGTAAAAATGTCCCAATTACCCATTTTCCCTCCCAGGTGTCATGTGACTCGTTAGTTTTACAGGGTCTCAGGTGTGAATGGGGAGCAGGTGTGTTCAATTCGGTGTTATTACTCTCACTCTCTCATACTGCTCACTGGAAGTTCAACATGATATCTCATGGCAAAGAACTCTCTGAAGATCTGAAAAAAAATTTTTTTGCTCTACATAAAGATGTTCTAGACTGTAAGAAGATTGCCAAGACCCTGAAACTGAGCTGCAGCACGGTGGTCAAGACCATGCAGTGGTTTAACAGGACAAGTTCCACTCAGAACAGGCCTCGCCATGGTCAACTAAAGAAGTTGATTGCACGTGCTCAGCATCATATCCAATGGTTGTCTTTGGGGAATAGACTTATGAGTGCTGCCAGCATTGCTGCAGAGGTTGAAGGGGTAGGGGGATCAGCGTGTCAGTGCTCAGACCATATGCCGCACACTGCATCAAATTGGTCTGCATGGCTGTCGTCCCAGAAGGAAGCCTCTTCTAAAGATGATGCACAAGAAAGCCTGCAAACAGTTTGCTGAAGACAAGCAGACTAAGGACATGGATTACTGGAACCATGTCCTGTGGTCTGATGAGACCAATATAAATGTATTTGGTTCAGATGGTGTCAAGCGTGTGTGGCAGGAACCAGGTGAGGAGTACGAAGACAACTGTGTCTTGCCTACAGTCAAGCATGGTGGTGTCCCTTGGACACAGCCAATCACAGATCGTGCTAAATGGCCAATCACAGCAGCCATTTAGCACTCAATCGTAGTGTCCAATGAGAGATGGTCTCATATGTAAACATATGACATCATCTCTCATTTCCGGCTCTCCCTCCTCACACAGAGACTGCGAGTGAGGAGGGAGAGCTTCCGTGCTGCAGCATGAGTGAAAAAAATCATAAATTACAGTGCCACACTAACAGAACACAGTGCCCACAGTACCTATCAGTGCCATCTGTCCCCAGTGCCACCTGTCCCCAGTGCCACCTATCAGTGTCATCTGTCCCCAGTGCCACCTGTCAGTGCCATCTGTCCCCAGTGCCACCTGTCCCCAGTGCCACCTATCAGTGCCATCTCTCCCCAGTGCCACCTATCAGTGCCAACTGTCCCCAGTGCCACCTATCAGTGCCATCTATCCCCAGTGCCACCTGACCCTAGTGCCACCTATCAGTGTCATCTGTCCCCAGTGCCACCTATCATTGGCATCTGTCCCCAGTGCCACCTGTCCCCAGTGCCACCTGTCAGTGTCACATGCCATCTGTTATCAGTGTCACGTGTCATCAGTGCCACGTATCAGTGCCATCTGTCATCAGTGCCACCTGTCAGTGTCACATGCCATCTGTTATCAGTGTCACGTGTCATCAGTGCCACGTATCAGTGCCACGTATCAGTGCCACCTGTCATCAGTGTCACATGTCATCAATGCCACGTATTAGTGCCATCTGTCATTAGTGCCACGTATTAGTGCCATCTGTCATCAGTGCCACATCAGTGTCATCTGTCATCAGTGTCATGTGTCATCAGTGCCACATATTAGTGCCATCTTTCATCAGTGCCACATCAGTGTCACGTGCCATCAGTGCCACATATCAGTGCCATCTGTCATCAGTGCCACATCAGTGTCACGTGTCATTGTCCTGGTGCTCCAGGGCCTTCAAAAGTGTAATAGGTAGTCAACAAGTTAGATGTGTAATTTATGCTCCTTAAACATGTGATGGTGCTCCCTGCATGTTGGGCCCCTCTATGTGGCTAGACTGTGAAAAAGTCTCACACATGTGGTATCATAATACTCAGGAGGAGTATCAGAATGTATTTTGGGGCGTCATTTGTGGTATACACATGCCATGTGAGAGAAATAACCTATTACAATAACAATTTTGTGGAAAAATAAATAAATAAATCTTAATTTTACAAAGAATTGTGGGAAAAAATGACAACATCAAAAACCTCACCACGCAGCTTACTAAATACTGGCTTGTAAGGGTCCTTTCACACGGGGCGGATCCGTAATGATCCGCCCGTGAACATCCGCTGCTCAGCGGGGATCGCTCCACTGATCCCCACTGAGCCGGCGGATGACACTGTGATCACACTGTGCAGGGACCGCCCTATCAGATCTCCGCTCTCCCCTATGGGGGATCGGATGAACACGGACCGTCTGTCCGTGTTTATCCGATCCGCTCTGCAGACGGATGGAAAAATAGGGTTTTCCTCCGTCTGCAGAATCGGACCATAGCGGAGGCGGACGATATCGGGTGTCAGCGGATGCTCATCTGCTGACACCCGCTATCCCATAGGGTTACATGTGTGTCCGATTTTTCATCCGAAAACGGATGGATGAAAAACGGACATACGGTCCGCATGTGTGAAAGGGGCATAAGGGTCGCAAGAAATGAGATATGCCACCAGTACATCAGGTGCGATAAATTTTTTATGATTTGCACCACAGCTTGTAGACTCTCTAACTTTCACAAAGACCAAATAATATCCACTAATTTGGGTTATTTTTTTACCAAAGATATGTAGCAGTATAAATTGTGGCCAAAATTTACGAAGAAAAATTTATAATTTGCAAAATTGTATCTCAGAAACAAAGCAAAATGCGTTTATTTGGAAAATTGTTAGGTTGGAAAGCTTCAATATTTGGGATTTCCCCATAAAACAAAAGCTCAGCAGGAAGGATTATTCTATCCATGCTGTTAGCATGGATGAAGAAAATCTGCAGGCTGAAGAAAAAAAACTAGCAGTTTTTGGTAAGCCAGTTGTAAGGATATGTAATCCTACTCCACCATCCTAAGCATAAATTCACACAAGCTGCCAATCAAAACATGCTTGGTATTGGAAATATTTTACTTTGAAAGTTTTTAGGTGGAGCTGATCATTTGTCATTCCAAATATGAACACTGTTATGCCCTGTACACACAATAGGATTTTCCAACAACAAAATCCATGGGATTTTTTGCGACGGATGTTGGCTCAAACTTGTCTTGCATACACACGGTCACACAAATTTGGTCGGAAATTCCGGATATCAAGAACGCGGTGACATACAACATGTACGACGAGCTGAGAAAATGAAGTTCAATAGCCAGTGCTGCTCTTCTGCTTGATTCCGAGCATGCGTGGCACTTTGTTCATCGGAATTTTGTACACACGATCGGAATTTCCGTCAATGGATTTTTTTGTTGGAAACTTTGAGAACCAGATCTCAAATTTTGTGTGACGGAAATACCTATGGAAAATGTGTGACGGAGCCTACACACGGTCGGAATTTCCTACAACAAGGTCCTATCACAGATTTTCCAACGGAAAATACTATCGTGTGTACGGGGCATAAGATACTGTAACTGTAGCTAGCTTATGTCATGTATTTACCCGACCTTCGTCCAGCTAACTTTTTTCCTTGGTGCACTATCACCAATGACATTGCTAAAGCAGGAGTCTAGCACAGGCATTTTAGGTGCATGGTCGCTTTAAGACAAGTCCAAACCCAGTCACTGAAGTCATTTACTGCCATAGAGGTCCTTGTTTGGACACGTTCTATTTTAGGAAGACAACCCTTGTCTCCAAATGTTAATTTCTACATCCTGTCAAAGGAGACTATGTTGTATGTGCAAGTTGAAGTACTAATGTACATTGAACTGGCGTATCCTGTTGTTGTCACCATCAGATCAGCAGCACAAACAATAAAGAATCAAAAAAATGGAAAACAGTATTTTGTTTAAAAAAAAAAGGGAGTTTGATACACAGTGCTTTAATAACCTAATATTAATCAGTTAAATTGTCAATAACGTGACCATTGGTCCTAATTATAGAACTAATCTTCCACATAATGACTAAATGCAATTATTTTCGGATGTAGTCTTCTATGAGACTGTAAGGAAAATATATTCACTTAATACTGTTTCTGCTACATGGAAATCAAAACGCTAGGCAGATTACTTTCACACTTATGGTATAATTAATGCACCACAAAGAATGTGAATTAATCATCCTTGCTCATGACATGCATTGGAACATATGTTAATTAATGTCATTCTATGTGGTCTGCCTGAGATAGCTGCTAAATATGTTTGTTTATAATAATATTATAAGGCCGCGTCTCCCTATAAGTAATGTACAACCTTTATTGTGAAGGTGAAAATAATATACTGTATAAGGCTTATCTCAGGCATATGATTACATATAAATACAAATGAGAAATAATAATTAAACAAGGAAAAAATAACATTGCTATGTCTGATAGAGTGCTTTATCTTCAGTTAAAATTATTTATGAAATATAAATACATTCATTTGAACCCAAGTTAATGCGTTCATGGAATCCTTTAAAATAGGTGTCCTGAAAATATTTTTTCGGCAGTTGACAGAAATAAAATCTCAAAGCTCGAAGGTAGTCAGTGTATCAAAAAAAAACAAAAAAACAATTCAGCTCTAGCCAGCTTCACTGTGCAATGAATTATGGGAAAGTCTCTCTCATTTCTAAGTGTCTTGGCCTCAGTTCTACCCAGTACCACACAATGTCATGGAAAATGTCTCACAAAAGTGAGTACACCCCATTTTTGTAAATATTTTATTATATCTTTTCATGTGACAACACTGAAGAAATGACACTTTGCTACCATGTAAAGTAGTGAGTGTACAGCTTGTATAACAGTGTAAATTTGTTGTCCCCTCAAAATAACTCAACACACAGCCATTTATGTCTAAACCGCTGGCAACAAAAGTAAGTACACCCCTACGTGAAAATGTCCAGATTGGGCTCAAAGTGTCAATAATTTGTATGGCCACCATTAACCCTCTTGGGCATGGAGTTCACCAGAGTTTCACAGGTTGCCACTGGAGTCCTCTTCCACTCCTCCATGACGACATCACGGAGCTAATGGATGTTAGACACCTTGTGCTCCTCCACCTTAAGGATTCCCCACAGATGCTTAATAGGGTTTAGGTCTGGAGACATGCTTAGCCAGTCCATCACCTTTACCCTCAGCTTCTTTAGCAAGACAGTGGTCGTCTTGGAGGTGTTTTTTGGGGTCGTTAATATGTTGGAATACTGCTCTGCGGCCCAGTCTCCGAAGGGAGGGGGATCATGCTCTGCTTCAGTATGTCACAGTACATGTTGGCATTCATGGTTCCCTCAATGAACTGTAGCTCCCCAGTGCCAGCAGCACTCATGCAGCCCCAGACCATGACACTCCCACCACCATGCTTGACTGTAGGCCAGACATGCTTGTCTTTGTATTCCTCACCTGGTTGCTGCCACACACACTTGACACCGTCTGAACCAAATAAGTTTATCTTGGTCTCATCAGACCACAGGACAGGGTTCCAGTAATCCATTTCCTTAGTCAGCTTGTCTTCAGCAAACAGTTTGCAGGCTTTTTTGTGCATCATCTTTAGAAGAGTCTGCCTTCTGAGGCGACAGCCATGCAGACCAATTTGATGCAGTGTTCGGCGTATGGTCTGAGCACTGACAGTCTGACCCCCACCCCTTCAACCTCTGCAGCAATGCTGGCAGCACTCATATGTCTATTTCCCAAAGACAACCTCTGGATATGACGCTGAGAGTTCTTTGCCATGAGGTGCCATGTTGAACTTCCAGTGACCAGTATGAGAGAGTGAGAACGATAGCACCAAATTTAACACACCTGCTCCCCATTCACACCTGAGACCTTGTAACACTAACGAGTCACATAACACCGGGGAGGGAAAATGGCTAATTGGGCCCAATTTGGAAATTTTCACTTAGGGGTATACTCTCTTTTGTTGCCAGTGGTTTAGACATTAACCACTTCAGCCCTGGAAGGATTTACCCCCTTCCTGACCAAGCCCTTTTTTGCTATACAGCACTGCGTCGATTTAACTGACAATTGCATGGTTGTGCGATGTTATACCCCAACAAAATTGACGTCCTCTTTTTCCCATAAATAGAGCTTTCTTTTGGTGGTATTCGATCACCTCTGCGGTGAGGGTTATAATCACTTTTTTTAGATATTTTATGTGTCCTGTATTTATACACCTTCATCATTTTCCCATGACACTGTGTGGTACTGGATAGAACTGAGGCCTCTCCGGTTTTTATTATTTGCAATATAAACAAAAAAAGAGTGACAAGTTTGAAAAAGCAATATTTTTAACTTTTTGCTATAAAAATATGTACAAAAATATATAAAAAAATAATTTCTTCCTCAGTTTTAGGCCAATATGCATTCTTCTACATATTTTCGGTAAAAAAAATCACAATAAGCGTATATTGATTTGTTTGCGCAAAAGTTATGGCGTCTACAAAATAGGGGATAGATTTGGCATTTGGCATTTTTATTATTAATTTTTTTTTTATTAGTAATGTCGGTGATCTGCAATTTTTATCTTCACTGCGACATTGCGGCGGACAGATCGGACACTTTTGACACTATTTTGGGACCATTGACATTTATACAGTGATCAGTGCTATAAAAATTGATTACTGTGTAAATGTCACTGGCGGGGAAGGGGTTAAACACTAGGGGGCGATCAAGGAGTTAAGTGTGTTCCCTCAGTGTGTTCTAACTGTAGGGGGGATGGGCTCACTAGAACATGACAGAGATCATTGCTCCCGATCACTGGGAGCAGTAGATCCCTGTCATGTTGTTAGGCAGAACAGGGAAATGCCTTGTTTACATTCTTAGGGAAATTCCTATTAATATATGTCAATTTATAAATAGGAAGAGCAGCATTAATATACTTTTCCCAGGAAGCTATGGAGGGGGGTAACGGGAATTCCACTTACTAATGATTTCTCCTTTAGCATAGTATACAAAGTAAGAATAATAGTTTAGTACATCTAGGCCTTTGGTTATCATTAGGGATGAGCCGAACACCCCCCCGTTCGGCTCGCACCAGAACCCCGCGAACGGACCTAAAGTCCGTGCGAGCTTTAGAACCCTATTAGTTTTAATAGATGCGAACGCTCGAAATTAAAAGTGCTAATTTTAAAGGCTAATATGCATGTTAATGTCATAAAAAGTGTTTGGGGACCTGGGTCCTGCCCCAGGGGACATGTATCAATGCAAATTTTTTTTTTTTTTTTTAAACGGACGTTTTTTTCAGGAGCAGTGATTTTAATAATGATTAAATTGAAACAATAAAAGTGTAATATTCCTTTACATTTCGTACCTGGGGGGTGTCTATAGTATGCCTGTAAAGGGGCGCATGTTTCCCGTGTTTAGAACTGTCTCTGCAAAAAGTGTCATTTTTGCAAGTAAAAAAGCTATTTAAAATCACTCGCGGCTAATGTGTATTGACGGCTCCCGTAATACAGAGAACAGTCATTCATTGAAACTGAAAGTCATTCATAAAAAAAAAGTCATTGATAAAAAATAAAAAAAATGAAAAAAAAAAAAAAAAAGCGTGGGGGTCCCCCCAAATTCAATAACCAGGCCCTTCAGGTCTGGGATGGATATTAAGGGGAACCCCAGCCAAAAAAAAAAATGACGTAGGGTCCCCCTCAAAATCCATACCAGACCCTTGAGGTCTGGGATGGATTTTAAGGGGAACCCTAGCCAAAAAAAATTACGTGGGGTCCCCCTCAAAATCCATACCAGACCCTTATCCAACCTGGCAGGCCGCAGGAAAAGAGGGGGGGACGAGAGCGCCCCCCCTCCCGCCTGAACCGTACCAGGCCACATGCCCTCAACATTGGGAGGATGCTTTGGGGTCCCCCCCAAAGCACCTTGTCCCCATGTTGATGAGGACAAGGGCCTCTTCCCCACAACCCTGGCCATTGGTTGTGGGGGTCTGCGGGCGGGGGCTTATTGAAATCTGGAAGCCCCCTTTAACAAGGGGACCCCCAGATCCCGCCCCCCCCCCTGTGTGAAATGGTAAGGGGGTACAAAAGTACCCCTACCATTTCACCAAAAAAGTGTCAAAAATGGTAAAAATTACAGGAGACGGTCGTTGACAATTCCTTTATTAAAATCTTCTTTCTTCTTTCTTCATCCTTCGGTTTCTTCATCTTCTCCTTCCGTCATCTTCTTCCATCTTCTTCCATCTTCTTCTTCCTCCGATCCGCTTCTTCTTGCGCTGGTCTTCTCGTCCTTCTCGTCCGGCATCTTCTTCCGTCGGTGTCGGTGTCTCTTCTTGGGCCGCTCCGCGCAATGGGAGGCTCCCGCTGTGTGAGGCTCCGCTCCGTCTGACAGGTCTTTTATAACGGAGGGAACCTGGTGACCCCGCCCCCCTCTGACGTCATGAGGAAAGCCATAGGGAATTCCCCATGACGTCCCCGTGCGTCAGAGGGGGCGGGGTCACCAGGTGCCCTCCATTATAAAAGACCTGTCAGAAGGAGCGGAGCCTCACACAGCGGGAGCCTCCCATTGTGCGGAGCGGCCCAAGAAGAGACACCGACACCGACGCCAACGGAAGAAGATGCCGGACGAGAAGGACGAGAAGACCAGCGCAAGAAGAAGCGGATCGGAGGAAGAAGAAGATGGAAGAAGATGGAAGAAGATGACGGAAGGAGAAGATGAAGAAACCGAAGGATGAAGAAAGAAGAAAGAAGATTTTAATAAAGGAATTGTCAAAGACCGTCTCCTGTCATTTTTACCATTTTTGACACTTTTTTGGTGAAATGGTAGGGGTACTTTTGTACCCCCTTACCATTTCACACAGGGGGGGGGGGGGATCTGGGGGTCCCCTTGTTAAAGGGGGCTTCCAGATTCCGATAAGCCCCCCGCCTGCAGACCCCCACAACCAATGGCCAGGGTTGTGGGGAAGAGGCCCTTGTCCTCATCAACATGGGGACAAGGTGCTTTGGGGGGGACCCCAAAGCACCCTCCCAGTGTTGAGGGCATGTGGCCTGGTACGGTTCAGGCGGGAGGGGGGGCCGCTCTCGTCCCCCCTCTTTTCCTGCGGCCTGCCAGGTTGCGTGCTCGGATAAGGGTCTGGTATGGATTTTGAGGGGGACCCCACGCCATTTTTTTTGGCTAGGGTTCCCCTTAAAATCCATCCCAGACCTCAAGGGTCTGGTATGGATTTTGAGGGGGACCCTACGCCATTTTTTTTTTTTTTGGCTGGGGTTCCCCTTAATATCCATCCCAGACCAAAAGGGCCTGGTTATTGAATTTGGGGGGACCCCCACGCTTTTTTTTTTTTTTTTTATTAATGAATGACAGTTCTCTGTGTTACAGGAGCCATCAATTCATTAGCCGCGAGTGCTTTTAAATAGCTTTTTTCCTGCAAAAATGACACTTTTTTGCAGGGAAAGTTCTAAGCACAGGAAACCTGCCCCCCTTCACAGGCCACCTATAGAAACCCCCCCAGATGTGATACTGCAATGCTGTTCTAACAGCACGCACACACAAATCCCCAGAAATAGAGCATATCTTGTCAGCAGTCAGCAACACGCTGACACGCTGACACTGTGACTGAAACATAATATGCGAGGCCGCCGCCGCGGCGGCCTCTTATACCGTGGGGCGTGTACTAAAGCCCCTGAGCTATAATTGGCTACAGGCATCCTGCCTGTAGCCAATTATGGCTCTCCTCGCTGCCGGCGCTGTGATTGGCCAAGCATGCGGGGTCACAGTGCATGCATGCTTGGCCAATCATCAGCCAGCATTGCACTGCGACTAGCGCAATGCATTGCGGGCCGCTTGCATCACACGAATTTGATGCGAGCGGCCCCAATAGTTCTGGGCTCACGAATGGGTTTGAATCGAACACCGGGCCCATCCTTAGTTATCATCTTGGATACCTAGTAGTAGCAATTCAGGAGTAGTCGGAAGGGCCAGCTGTAGACAAACATTTATGAGTTCAACCACCTCTCGTAGAAACAAACTACTCAAGACATGCCTCCCAATCTTCTCTGTCAAGGTCAGGTAAGTCAGCCATCCACTGATCCCACAAGCGCTCCATCTTAGGAGAGTCAACGCTAAGCAAATCAAAGTAAAGAGCATATAAGGGTTTAGACCAGGGGTCTCAAACTGGTGGCCCTCCAGCTGTTGCGGAACTACAAGTCCCATCATGCCTCTGCCTGAGAGACTCATGCTTGTAACTGTCAGCTTTGCAATGCCTCATGGGACTTGTAGTTTCGCAACAGCTGGAGGGCTGCCAGTTTGAGACCCCTGGTTTAGACAATGAGTCCTGGGCCAGGAGTTCCTCAATAGGGTCCATAGCAAGGCTCATGAAATAGAAAACAGAGCTTGTACTGCATGATGCAACTGAAAGTAACGAAAGATCATCCAGCCAGGCAATTTAAATTTGGCCCTAAGCTCTGAAAAAGAAAGAAGTGTACCTGCTACGAATATGTCACGCAGAGTCTTAACCCCCATATCTAGCCCAGAGGGTCAGGAATGGAGCAAAGATGTGGATTGCCTCACAACGGGTTAAAGGGAGACCATCTATTGGGTTTGTGAAATCTGCTCCTAGCTACTGCCCAGATGGAACCACCCTGTTTTAGTTACATAATCCTATCCATGGTGCCAGAAAGGCTTCATAGGTGTTCATTCTTTGACTTACATTGCTAAAGGTGTGACTTCTTGACAAAACCCTGAGGTAGAGATGTTGAAAGGGTAAAGATGGTGTCATGGGCTCCCACCAACTGGTTTGCAACAGGTGTGAAAGAGGCCATCTATGTAAAACTGAAACAACCATCATTAAACAGGGGTGAGACTAAATTTGACTAGCTATTAATTCACATATTACATAAGATTTGTTCCTGGCTTAGTACAGCAGTACAGGGACTTCACTTTATTGCTCCTCCTGGGCTAATTCAGACTGTCTGTATAATGTTTATACTGTAATTGAGGTTTTCCCTGCAGTTAAAAGGATGTTGACAGCACTCTTTGACATTCAAATTTTCAATGGATAGAAAAACCAAAAAATTACTGTAAGATTTATTGAAGAAGCCAAGTCTGAATTGCTAAATTTTCTAGACGCAGAGATAACTGATGTAGTAATCAAGAACTAACAATCTCTGTTCTTGAAGCAAGATAACAATTTTAGACTTTAGTGACAGCCTGTAAAATTGTTTTACCATGGTGTATCAAATGTTTATAATCTTTTGGGCATGGTTGGAAGTTATTACTGCTTTTAATAAATTACATAGACAGAGTTAAAATAAAAAACATCCTTAATATTTTCTGGATTAATTTGCCAGTGAGAAACATTTATTGTTAAATAAACATGGCAATGCTAAATTTCAAAAAGTCAACCAGTTTGAAGTCTGTATGTGCTGTGTTGCATTAAATCATATTAAAAGATGACATTACCTCATACTGGTCATAGACAATATTAAATAAATGTACTATATTTTTCTTTAATGACTTCCTTACTGTACTTGCCTTACTAAAAGGGGAAGCTTCATATATACAGTATTTTTATTTATGGCATGCATGCTAAGTCATTTCTAAGTAATGTAGCACCCTGTAGTTTAGGCAGGGAGCTCTTCACAAATTTACTTGCCAGGAGTAGATTTTCTGGGTAATTGAGAGAGATCTATTGATTTATCCCTAAGTTTGGCCTTGTTGCACTTTTCTCTTCTACCGCTAGGTGGCCGGGTACTTGGTGGTATTAGATATGAGAAGGGCAACCCAAGGTCAAGTTATGGGTATGTGGGGTGTCTCAGCCAATGGGCAGGGGTTTTCTTGAATCCCTTGGCCTGCTGGGAGAACCTATATGATCGGGTGGAGTCAGGTGATTGATGTTCTGTGCCACCTGGACGGCTGTCTGGGTGGACATGTGTCGTGTGCCCTGGGCTACTAGGCCGACGATTGGGCCTATCCCGGGGGGCATCTGTCTGCTAGGATGTGTGAGGGCCTATCCAGAAGTAAGAGAGCAGTGCAGGCTTGGGATTGCATCTTGCAGTCCAACCAGAAGTGACGGTTCTGCTGACTGGAGAACCTGTCAGTGGTCTGAGGTAGAAAGGAAGCTGTCGCCACAAAGGGACCAACCACCTTATTGCCAGGGACCACAGTGAGTGACTGAAGCATATACCGGAGCAGAATTCTCACTGAACGGGCACGGTGGAGAATCTGGAAACTTCAGTCGGTGATCAAGTCCGGGATCTAACCAGCGGGGGTGACGTTTGCAGAGCAGCCTTGTGTATTAAGCTAGGGACTGAGCCGGTCAGCGGGGTGAAGCTTGAGAAGTATCTGGAGTGCCAAGTTCGGGACCCAGCAGAGAAGCATATTTGATGCTTGAGGGAGATGTCACCGCAATGATTGGAGAAGCTCAAGGAATTCAGAGTCAGTGAATCAGAGGGTCTAGTGAGAGACTGGGAGCTCAACTTTATGATAAATATGGGGCTTTTCTGGAAAATATATTATTGCTTCATAGTGTTAAATTTTTTTAAATGCTGTAGTCCAGGAGTAGGCAACCTTTTGAGCACAGTGTGCTGAAAAATGTTTTCAAAGAAATTGAGCGTGCCGATTTTATAACAGAAAAAGGTCAACGAAATTGATTTTTTATAAAGTAAATGCTGTAAACTACTTTAGTAGTGAGAAATTAACATCCTGCACTCTCACACCTCAGATTAGCCCCAATTCATGCGCCTTAACACCTCAGATCACTGTCCCCCCTGCAAATCTGTTCCACCACTGTACCCCCCTGCACATCTGTCCCACCACTCTACCCCCCTACTCATCTGCCCCACCACTCTACCCCCTGCACATCTGCTCCACCACTGTAACCCCCTGCTCATCTGCCCCACCACTGTACCACCCTTCTCTTCTGTGCCACCACTGTACCACCCTGCTCTTCTGTCCCACCACTGTAACCCCCTGCTTATCTGCCCCACCAATGTTCCCCCTTTCTCATCTGCCCCACCACTGTACCTCCTGCCCATCTGCCCTACCACTGTAACCCCCTGCTCATGTGTTCCACCGATGTACCTCCTTTCTCCTATGCACCCCTCTGCACATCTGCCCCACCTCTGTACCCCCCTGCTCCTCTGCCCCAACGCTGTACCCCCTGCACATCTGCCCCACCTCTGTAACCCCCTACTCATGTGTCCCACCACTGTAACCCCCTTCTCATCTGGCCCAACCCTGAACCCCCCCTGCTCATCTGCCCCATCAATGTACCCCCCTGCTTTTCTGTCCCACTGCTGAACCCCCTTCTCATCCCTCCCACCACTGTACCTCCTGCACATCTGCCCCACCACTGTACCCCCTTACTCTTATGTCCCACTACTCTAACCCCCCTGCTCATCTGTCCCATCAATGTACCCCTTTTCTTATCTGCCCCACCACTGTATTTCCGGCACATCTGCTCCACCGCCGTATCCCCATGCTTTTTTGTCTCGCTACTGAATCCCCTTCTCATCTGTCCTAACACTGAATGCATCTGCTCATCTGCCCCACCACTGTAAGCTGCTTTCTCATCTACCCCACCCATGTACCTCCTGCACCCCCCTGCTCTTCTGCCCAACCTCTGTTCCCCCTTCTCTTCTGCCCCACCATTGTAACCCCCTGCTCATCTGTCCCACCAATACACCTCCTTTCACATCTACCCCACTTCTCTACCCCCCTGCTTTTCTGTCCCACCACTGAACCCCCTGCTCATCTGGCCCAACACTGAACCCCCTGCTCATCTGGCCCAACACTGTACCCCCTGCTCTTCTGTCCCACTGCTGAACTCCCTTCTCATCTCTTCCACCACTGTACCTCCTTGCACATCTGCCCCACCACTGTACCCACCTGCTCATTTTCCCCACCACTGTACCCTCCTGCTCATCTGCTCCCCCACTGTACCCTCTTCTCAATTAGTGGTCAGAGTGGTGAAAGGAAGCAGAGATGAGACATCTACCTGTCCTGGCACACTCATCCTGCTAATCCACCTCTCGCATCCAGCCCATGTGCTTGTATGTGATGTATGTTGTAAGCTCTTCTGAGCAGGGCCCTCTCAATCCTTGAAACAGGATAAAAGCAGGCACATCTTGGCGAATGTCAGATGGACCTCAGGGATCCAAAACAATCATCCAGGCAGCACTGTATTGTCCTGCTTGGCGGAGCCAGTGATTTCCAGTGTCCCGGGCTAGAGCATACAGGATGCAGGAGGAAGCCGTCATTTAGGAAGTTCCTGGTCTCAGCAGGTGGAAGCTATAAGACCAGGGACTTCCTGAATGACGGCTTCCTCCTGCGCCCCGTACACTCTAGCCCGGGGACACTGGAAACCACTGGCGCCACAGAGAAAGACAACACAGCGCTGCTTGGATGATCGTTTTGGATCCCTGATGTCCATCTAACATTCACCAAGATGTGCCTGCTTTTATCCTGCTACGAGTGAGTGCATTACTACTAAATTAAATATGTTACAATATTGTTGCACTTAGATTGGAGCTGCTTGTCCGTTTTTCCTGTATTCTTCCCAGAGGTTCTTCTACTCTTCAGCGTGCTGCCTTCTCTGTGCCAGCTATACTCCCTCTGGTAATCACCCAGGCTATGGACTTCCTTTAAAAACCCACTCTCTGCTGCTCATTGGTCAGAACTTTAGACTATGTTCAGGATCCTGACATCATAATCATTCCATCATCACCCCAGATGACACAGCTTTGCCTGCTGGAATACCTTAGCGCAACAATTATTGTGTTTTTTCCGATGTTATATGTTAGCATTTTATAAATACAGACTTGTAAAGTTGCTGACAGGTTTGCATTTATTGCTGTTTCCTATGTAAACCCTAACAATGAACGTCTCTTATTTGCTCCCTTTTGGTTTGTAAAATATACCATTAAAAGCATTTTGTTATATTTGTTTGAAAAATAAAAACAATTATCCTGCCAGAAATTCAGTGAGCTCCTGTGCATTCTATCTTTACTGCACTGAAATCCAAAGGAATGTTATCAGCCCTGTAGTTTAAGTAAACTACAGAACACCTTTATGTCTCTGCATCTTCACAGCAGAGGGGAAGATGCTCTAAGACCCCTTTCACACTGAGGCGCTTTTTAGGCGCTTTCACGCTAAAAACAGCTCCTAAAAAGCTCACGAAAACGTATTTCCATTAAAATCAATGAACGCTTTCACACTGGGGCAGTGTGCTGACAGGGCTGTGAAAAACTCCCCTCCCCATTGAAATGAATGGAAAGCTCTTCAAAAGCGCCTAAAAAGCTCTTCAAAAGCGCTCAGTGTTTTTACTGGCAGTTTAGAAGCGCTTCAGTGTGAAAGTGGCCTTAAGGTCATTGGACCAGGGTGATAACACTGCTTGGGATTTCAGTGCAGTTGTAGTACTAGCATACCTTTTGACCTAGGGTGATAATGCTGCTCCTACATATTGTAGCTACCATTTGGTAAAGAAGTGTCATCAACTTTGGACAGGAAATGTATTACTATCCAGATCATCACATGGAAATAAACAGATACACCTGTATATGAAGCAAGTGGATACTTACCATTTCTGCTGCTGCATGCTCCATTTATGGGAAACCCCGGCCATTGCTGAGAGAGTGATTGATCTCCTTGTCCCATGCATCACTCAGTGGCTTCTCCTGCCACCTTCATGTCACTATTGTGTCCTGCAGTAATGTGAAGGTCGTTGGAAGTAACCAGTAAGCACTTTGAGTGGAGATTGACACTTGGTTTCCCACCAGACTTAAGCCAGGGCTTCCTAGTGAACAGAGCAGGTAAGTATTAATTTGCTTTTTTTCCAGATATGCCAGTTTGGAATTCTCTTTTCTAATGACATGGCCACTTTAAGTTATTACTATAGAAGACCTCAGACCTAATTAAGAAGTAGGCTCATATGCATTGGAACTATCTTCATCTAGCCTGGGTTTATCCAGCCAGATTTAGGATTTTAGTCTTTTTTTTTTTTTCTTGATCCTGGGTCTGGAAATGAACACAGGCCAATGTAAAACTTCCTCCAGTAGAAAATAGACCTCCTAATGTTTGAGTCTACCTATCCAATAAAAAAAGTGGAGAAATCTGCGCTTGGAAAAAATTATATGACTAGAGCAGCTGGACACTATAGCTCAAGATACCGAACTAAACAAAAAAAATGGGAACAGAAAGTGCAGCGCTCAAAATTAATAAGTACCGTATTTATCGGCGTATAACACGCAGTTTTTTCCCCTTAAAATCAGGGGAAAATCGTGGGTGCGTGTTATACGCCGATACCCGCCGATCTCCCGCTGTTTTTTTCGTTAGGGGAGCGAGCGGAGCCGATATTCCGAAAGCCGCGTGTATTTCCGGCTATTTTCGGCTCCTCTCGCAGTACCGCCCACCTCCACTGATTGCGAGAGGAGCCGAGCGCCGACAACATAAAGAAATCCAAGTTCGGCTATTTTCGGCTCCTCTCGCAGTCCCGCCCCTATCTGCGAGCAGAGCCGAGACTAGCCGAACTCGGATTCCTGTATGTTGTCAGCGCTCGGCTCCTCTCGCAATCAGTGGAGGTGGGCGGAACTGCGAGAGGAGCCGAAAATAGCTGAAAATACACGCGGCTTACGATAGGTCACGCGGCGCTCGTCCTCGGCGCCAATTTTAAATGGGCAACGCTGCAAATATACTGGGCAACGCTGCAAATGTACTGGGCAAGCCTGCAAAGGCACTGGGCAAGGCTGCACTGGACAAGGCTGCAATAGCACTGGACAAGGCTGCACTGGGCAAGGCTGCAAATGCACTGGGCAAGGCTGCACTGGCACTGGGCAAGGCTGCAAATGCACTGGGCAAGGCTGCACTGGGCAAGGCTGCAAGGATGGACAAGGCTGCACTGGGCAAAGCTGCAAGGATGGACAAGGCTGCAGATGGACACTGGACAAGGCTGCAATGATGGGCATTTAAATGTAAGTTTTTTTTCCTTAAACTTCCCTCCTTAAAGTTTTTTTCCTTAATATTCCCTCCTAAACTTGGGGTGCGTGTTATACGCCAGCGCGTGTTATACGCCGATAAATACGGTATATAACTATATCTAAGATAGTGAAAGTGTACAGTGACAAACTAAGTTGGGACACCTAAAATTAATCAAATGTAACAAAAATTGTGTTAAATTAATACATGTGCATACAATGATAGTATGCACATAAAAAACATGAGCATGCAATAACATGAGTGAACAATTAGTAATGCATAAAAAAATCGCATAGAACATGCAATAACATGAGTGAACAATTAGTAATGCAAAATAAAATCGCATAGAATTAGTGCATAAAAATCCAAAACAGCAAATAATATGATAAATAAATGTGATAAATTATTCCATGTGCATATAATGATATGCGCCTAAAAAAGCATGAGTGTGCAAAGACATGGGTGAACAATTAATATTACAAAAAATCGCATGGAATTAGTGCAAGAAAATCAAAGTCCAAAACTGCAAATAGTGTTGGATAATCTCCCAAGATCAACTTATAAACGTGATAAAGGTGCATAAAATTGACCACGCAGTTCCCATCAAGATATCATAAAGTTTGAATGGAGGCTTACCAGATTCCTGGTCTTTAGTGCATGTATCCCATCAATCAGGATCCTCCAAGGGCAGGTGTCTCCCCTCCCAGCGGTACAGCTTCCAGATTCCTGGTCTAATGAAGCATGCATCAAAAGCCACCAGGTGACGGTAATTTTCCTCCCATCAATCAGATCCAAGAGGGGCACCAAAAAATACAAAAAAGACCTCCAAATCGTGTTGTACCGTAAAAACAACTGGCTCCTTTATTGGGCTCAATCAAGTAATGGATACGATGTACAGCATAGGTAAAAAACAGGCTAGCAAGCTACTAGTCTGTTACAGCAAAACTAGCTACGTTGTAGCAAAGAAGGATAAAAAATTCCTGGCCTCGGAGTTAGAAAGCGATCGCACTTGCGCAGGACGTGTGGGCGTGGTTACCCGACGATCGTTTCATCACAACGTGACGTCATCAGGGGTACCTATCCAATACATCACTCTGGCTGACAGTATAGCTTACATAGAGACAAATATTAAAGAATTCTATTAGAACAGTAAAGTTAGGTTTTATTCTTGGTTCAGATCTATTCAGCAATTAAATGTTGAAGATAACTGTATACAGGGCTTTTTTCTCAGAGAATAGGTGCAGGTACTCCCCCTTTCCAAGTCTCCCCTTGTCTCCTCCATGCACTGTTCCTTGGTTCCCCTCCCTACCCACCTCCCAGGAATGCCCGTTTTAGAGATTACAGAAACATGTAACATTTATGGTAATAAGTAATTTGTATGGAACTTGTTAATGATAACAAGAAAATCAGTAAAGTAGATCCCCTGCAGCCAGCAACAATAGATCCTCCCCCCAGCAACAATGGACCACCTGCAACAAAATACACCCCAGCAACAATAGCCCCCTTGCAGCAACAACACATCTCCCCGCAGCCAGCATCAATAGACCCCCCACACCCCAGCACCAGCAACAATAGAGCCGCCAGCAACAATGGACCACCTACAACAAAATATCCCTTCTCAGTGAAAACAGACCCCCTGAAGCAACAACAGATCTCCCCACAGCCAACATTAATATACCCTCCAGCAGCCAGCAACAATAGACCCCTCCCTTAAAAGTAGATCCCTCCCAGCCACATAAGACCCACCCCAGCAACAATAGATCCCGCCTGCAACAACAGACCTCCCCAGCAACAACAGACCCCCCTGCAAAAATAAAACCCCTCCAGTGACAACAGATCCCCCAGCAGCCAGCATCAACAGACCCTGCAGCACACCCCAGCACTCCTTGCCATTACATACATTCAGTGCTGAAGGTGCCTGAACTGCGTTCCCCCAGGTTCCCGTTGAAAAAAGCCCTGACTGTATACAGAAACAACATTTAAATGTATCTGCAAGTGCCATGGCAAAGACATGAATGATCCATAAAACACTATCACAGAAAGGGCTGTAGTAATACCCTTTGCACATGTATTTTTATATGACTATTCATTACCAGAATTTATTGTAGTTTTTTAGAGATATGTTGTGGTTGACATTTTATTCACTCTTAGTAACCAGGAAACAGGACTGTAATAAAACAGAGTATATTTCACTGCAGTTTTAATCCTTTTTTTGTTCACTTTTAATTTGATCGCAATCCTTCTTTACTACTAATTCTTGCAGTTTCATTCATTCTTCCTTTGGTTTTCAATCCTTCTTCTTCCAGTTTTTTTTTCACTGGTTGTTGAACTTACTGGTCCATTTAAAAAAAAAGTAGTGAGCAATTAGGCTTTATTATTTGTTCTTTGAAAATGACAGAAGGAATCTGGCTGTTTATAAGCAACATCCCTTTCTCCATTTTTTAGAGAAGACAGGATCAAACAGCCTTTTTACACGATGCAGAGGATTAACCCCTTAGGTTCCACAGTGAGTATAACAAGCATGCTTTACTGCATATACAGACGGATTTTACAGTTGTGGGTTTAGTAACAGTTTAAGTCCTGATTTAAAAAAAACAAAAAAAACTAAAACAGAACCTTATCTAATTATATCATTTGCAAGCAGGACATTTTTTGTAGAACAGTCATGCTATGTCTCTTCTGCTATAAAAACTTCTTACCTTCCTGTATGTAAATCTTCCTTAGAATGCACACTGATCTGTATACAGTATGCCTTGGTGTCATGATAAATGAACTCCCTTGCACATGGGCATGCAATGCAACCAAAACAGCCAAGTATGAAGCACCCGGAATTAGAGCAGGCACAAGTGAAGGAGCATCGCTAAAAGGGAGATGAGTATTGTGGCATTCAGTTCAATTTTGTAATGAAACTGTCATGAGCTAAGCATAGGGAATGCCATTACATTCTAAAGAAAATGCTAGTTGCCTGGCTGTGTCTGACCAAAGTACTTGTGAATCACAGACCCAGAACAAGTAGTGGGAATGGATGTCATGTGTCATGTCAAAAGTGTTATGCCGCGTACACACGATTGGAAATTCGGCCAGCACAAGACCGATGAGAGCTTTTGGTCGGAAAATGCGACCGTGTGTATGCTCCATCAGACTTTTCCTGGCCGAATTCCAGTCAGCAAAAGATTGAGAGCAGGTTCCCCATTTTTCGGTCAGGAAAAAGTTTAGATCGGA
Source organism: Lithobates sylvaticus (assembly GCA_028564925.1). Classification (NCBI taxonomy): domain Eukaryota; kingdom Metazoa; phylum Chordata; class Amphibia; order Anura; family Ranidae; genus Lithobates; species Lithobates sylvaticus. Next base: position 81,651,544 of record CM053031.1, read on the forward strand.
AATTCCGATCATCTGTACCAATTCCGACGTGCAAAATTCCTACGCATGCTGGGAACCATTTCGACGCATGCTCGGAAGCATTGAACTTCATTTTCTCGGCTCTTCGTAGTGTTGTACGTCACCGCATTCTTGACGGTCGAAAGTTCAGTAAACTTTTGTGTGTATGCAAGCCAAGCTTGAGCGGAATTCCGTCGGAAAAAACACCCAAGATTTTTCCGACGGAAAATCCGCTCGCGTGTACCTTGCATTAGAACTCCTTAACTCTGTGCTTTTTCCAGGAGAACAATTTAAAAAGCCAAAGCATTAGCCTGATAGCCAGGAAACAAATACATTTCAAAGGAGAGTTCAGCAATGACAGCCTAATTATTTCTCCCTTGACATGGTCCCTTTAAAATAGGATTAAAAACTGAAGTAAAAGACATCTGTATGCACATGACCAAAATGATATTGTATTTCTAGGCTCTTATTATTATTACATTTTTATAGCTTTCTATTGAAGAGTTCACTTAACAAGTGATCTAACACAGACACATGAACACTATTACAAATCTAATAAATTCTGTAGTAAGGCTAATCTAAGTATATAAGAACTTGAATAATGCGATTGTAATTCCATCATGAAACAATGATGGAACATGTGTTATTAGAATTTATTATCAACACTGGACAAAGAAAATGATTCTACTGTAGGGGAATCAATAATACATTTCACATCACACAGCATCCATTGATTGCTGTTCTTCAGTCTCTCTGTAGATGTTTCTACTATTCTATTATATTAAGGCAATGAGGGAGATTTACTAAAACTGGAGAGTGCAAAATCTGGTGCAGATGTGCATGGTAGCCAATCGGCTTCTAACTTCAGCTTGTTTCAATTGAGCTTTGACAATAAAACCTGGAAGCTGAGGTTTCTATGCAGAGCTGTACCAGATTTTGCACTCTTCAGTTTTAGTAAATCACCCCCAATATGTTACTGCTGGGGGATTTGGTGTATTTATCATGAATGAAAAGTAGGTTGCTGTACATAAAGCTATCATCTGATTGCTACTGCCACCTACCCTTGTAAATATAATGGGTGGTAACTTCATAGGAATTGAACCCTGCTCATTTATGGCTCATGAAAGTCCTGAACTAATTTGGAACTTTACTGCCATAGTAACAAACTAGCCATAATGCACGTCCTGGCCTTTGGACTTAGGTCAGCTTGCTTACAAAGGGACTTTTTGATAACCCAGCCTTTTTTCTATTTAAAGGTGGGTTCCAAGCAAACATATTGACAATTAACATAAGGTGTAGTCCCTCGCGATACCAGGTCTTGATATTTCACTCAGGGTTCCGGATACCTCTGTGAAATGGTCAATCAGCCTTCAGGATAACTGATAATGAGGAACTCCCACTTCCAGGCTCCCAGATACCAGGTCTTGATATGTCATTTAGGGTTCCGGATACCATGTGAGATTAAATAAATGCCTCCCGTATCATAAAATGCACAAACAACTAAAGATTATTTAAAAAGCCAAATAGAAGCTTACATAAATTGGATTAAAAATGCATATGAAATGAAACAGCAGCATTACAGACGCCTCTCACATCACTTCCAGTCCGCTCTTTACTTCCAGCCACGCCCTGCGCGTTACATCACACCATGTGACTTCATCGGGGGAACCGGATTGGATCTCAAGCGATCATATTTATATGTGGTAACTGGAATTTTTTGACGACAATGTCTCCAATAACAGTTCGGACATTTTCTTGGTCCCCATTGGAGGATTTACCACTTTATTGCTGTTCTGGTAACATTGACAATGGTAACATTGACAATGGTCAAAAGGCGTTGTGTTTCAAATGAATAGTCAGGGAAGATCATCAGCTTGGTATTGCCGTAAAGTAGATCACCCTGGGCTAAGGTCACCCAGAGAACCAGATCACAGTCTTTAAAGTGCAACAGCAGGTGGCATATGGTGGGCCCGTTCCACCAAGAAAAAGGAAGAGAACTGGGAATTGGGCAAGAGCCAAGCGAGCAACTGCTCAGTAAACTTGATAGGCTCGGTACCTTCTGCTCCCTCAGGGAGGCTCAGGATCAGCCGATTCCGCTGATGCTTATTTTCCTCAGCACAGGACTTGAGGTGGCACACCTTGATTTTAAAGGTATGGAGGTCAGCAGGTGGTCCCTCCGGCAGTCCTCTACATCCGAGAACCAGAGCTCTTCCGAAGCAATGCGTTCCCGAAAGGAATTGAAATCCCGCCTGATGAGCCTGATTTTGGATTGCACATAGTCAATTTTAGTCTTGAGGGCAATCTGGCAGGCAGCAATTGCCTCAATGAGTGCTATAAAGTCCAAAAAAAAAATCCATTAAAAAAATCCATAAAAATATAAGTATTTTTATGGATTTCATTTTTTGCTTTCTTTCCTTAGCTCAATACAGCGCCTTGAGGCGATTCAGTTCGCATTGTAGCGCTATACAAATCATTCATTCATTCATTCATTCAGATGTACCCTATTTTCCAGGTGAAGCTCATTAGAGGCGTGCACATTTTAGCCTGCAATTGTTTTGTCTGATTGGCTATTCATCCTATAGATGTTTTAAGGCTACTATCTATTTCTGTGATTACGCTCTCTGTCCTTAGGTATTAATAAGCGACAGAATAGGGCGTGAAACGCGTTAGCTTTTTTATCCTGTTTTTTCCATATTGGATATGTGACTGCTTTTGGATTTTTTTTGACCAATAAAGATGCTATTTTTCTGATGTGCGGCCATCCAGGAACTTCATTTTGTCATATACTGTATATAGTAAGGGTTTCTCAAATTTGACTGCAAAAATTTAGGTTTTGAATAGAGTAGAAAAGGGTAAGTACCCCTGTAGCACATCCCACGTTGGAGCTGCAGATTAAAGAGATCCCCACTCCTGCACAGCCAGGCACACTAAATCTTCACAGGCACACAAAGTCAGGAAAACAGTCCGTAGCTTTGTTTTGTTGTTTATTAGGGGGTTAACAACTCTGATAGGGATGGGAAGTTATGGGATGCCCACACCTTCAGCAAACTTTAGGGATAACTTCCATTATACAGCAATATACAGTATACAGGATTGTTAGGGCCACATCAGGGCTCCTTCCACCCCTAGTAGTCACCATGAGGGGCTCCGATTCTTCTGATATAAAGTACAACAACTGACCGCAGGTGGATGCCCGTTGCTGGGGATTTTTAAAACCGCACTGGTGAGGTGGATAGTGTCTGAGGATTGCAGCTGTGTAAACCAGAGGGATATCTTGTCAAGGGGGACATCGCCATTTGGATACAGCTATTACGCCTGTTACCCCTGCAGGGGTGAGGCGCTCTGGTGAGTGCAGTCATAAGAGGAGGATGCGGATGAAGGAGGGGAGCACTGAAGAGTGACCTTTGATTTGCTTCTGCACGGATCACTGCTTATAGTCTGTTTTTCATAAATTTTTGAGGACTTGTTTATTTTATTACTTATTTTTATATATATATATATATATATATATATATATATATATATATATATATATATATATATATAATTTTACACCTACATTTGATGTATTGATTGATTGATTTTTCCATGAACATCTCACTTTATAGAGAGTGTTGACATTACTCGTATCAGTAGGTCATATTTGTTCTTTTCTACATGTAATTTGCACATAGGATACATTTTCATTTTGAACAGCGCCACTTTCCCTTTCCAGAGTTTAACCATTTTTGGACACCAATTAGGTGGTGTTCCTAATTAGGGAGGCTGCAGTTCTTTTATTTTCCTAAGCGCGGATACCTGTTATTTTAATATGCAGTCTCTGCTTCACTTTCCTCCTGCACACTCTTGGCATCTGCTGGTACACTCCTGAGGGAACTTGACAGTCTCGTTGCCATTTCAGTAATGGACCATTACAGGCAGAAACTCAAGTAACTTTCTCCTCTGCTTCCTTTGTGGTCACTGATCCCAACACCACCTCTTCAGGCCCTGCCAGACCACTTGGCTGCAGCTGCCTCTTTTACCAGCCCTCCTGGCTGACTCTCACACCAGTCCACCGGACTGACTCTTCACCAGCCCACTGGCTGACTTTCAGGAGATCTTTCAGGGGAAAGACTGAAGACTTAAGCCCACTGCTGTCTTCAAGGGAGACTGGCTACAAGTGGCAGTCTCCTCCCTTTGCTGGTTCCCACCAGTGTTGAACTACTCACTCTGTCCTCTACTTGCTCCCATGCCTCCAGGAAAGATTCCTCCTTTGCGTTTTTGGCAGGATCTCTCCAGCACCCAAGCCCCAGCCCAAGACAGGTCACCCCCCCCCAGACTAGGGGGTACCCCTCAGGGCCACCGACAGCCTCCTCAACATTGCATCTCCATCTTCCACCCGACTGCCCTGCTGGCATGGCCCATGTCTATTTATGAGGTGAAGTCAGTCCCCTGCCAGCAAATTGGGGATTGGCTGAGGCCTCATAAATATGCATGGAAGCTCCTTCTAACCTCATCTACTAATTCTAGAAGGTTCTCCAACCTTCCAAACACGAGGGAGAAGCACCAGAGGACTGCCAGGATGAGTTATCCAGCCCTGAACTCTACCCTGACCCAAATTACAGACTCACAAATTTACAATATGAGTCAGAGTATAGTTTTTTTCTATTATACACAGTACATCTAGCACACACTAGAGGGTACAACCCTCTCAGTTTTTTTTTTTTGCCCGTGCCTCATTGAGGAGATTTTTCTTTACTTCCTGTGCTGGGGAAGCAAAGTAAAAACTTTACAAACAGAGGGGACTTTACAACTTTGACAGTTGTCACCAAAATAGATGTCCACATTGAAAGGTTTCCTCTTGGTTATCATTCTGGTAACAACTGTAAAATTTTGGATTTTTCATCATTTTCTGTCTCTGTGATAATGGTGACCAAAGCAGCAGAGAGAGGGAAACTATTTAGTTGGGAGATCAATACAAATATGACAGTTCTAATGCTTTTATATTCTTTACAAAGCTGAAACAAAAATGCCTATACATACACTTTAAAGTGGTTGTAAACCCTTTACTACCACTTTTACCTACAGGTAAGCCTATAATAAGGCTTACCTGTAGGTATCGTGAATATCTCCTAAACTTGCACCATTTAGGAGATATTCATTATATCCGCATGTGCTGACGTCATCGGCACATGCGCATTGAAGAAACAGCTCGCTTGTGCCGCTTCTTCAGTAGCTGTGGCGTGCGTGGCGAACCCAATGTAACTCCGATGGAAGATGTCCGTGCTAATTATTTGTCAATTATTCCCTGACGTTGGCCTTATTGATTATACTCTGTCCATCTTTTATAGCTTTTAACAGAATAGACCAGCAAATTCTGTTGGAAATATGATAAATCCCTGTCTAGTCTGCCTGGATTTGTTGTCTGGTTATAAATAAGTCAGTTTGATAAGCAAACACAAACAACTATAGGGTTCAGCTAAAGCCAGTGACTAGCTGCAGTAATGAACCTTTGTGATATTTTACTGAAGGGTGAAAAATGAAAATGTTTATTTATGTTGGCAAAAAAATGCATTTTAAAAGTGTATTTGTTATTTATACATAACAACTGACAAATGCATCGGTGCTGTAATAAAATATAAGCTGCCATATATATGTAAAATATACAGAAATGATAAATCATTCATATAAATCATAATTACTGCACTGAACTCATGAAACAATCCCTTTAGTAGTTTAAGCAAAGAGGGCTCCCATGCTGCCTCTATAAAAGGAAAACCTTATGAAAAATGTATGTGTCTGTCAGAGGCTCCTAGATGTCAGTCAATTCAGCCTGGCGCAGTGTATTTTCCATGTTTCTAATGACACTTGGGTGCTTCGCATTCTAATTGGAAGGTGACAAAGTTCAGCAGGGAACAGGCACATGCCTCAGGTAATTATATATGTAGCGCTCAAGGATAAACAGGTGTTATTCATCAAACTGACAGCAAACACAAATAAAACTATAGCACAAATAAATCTAATCATATCATAAATGTAATCCTGTAATATGTGTCAATGTACTGTCAGATAGAAAGTAGAAACAGTCAGCCAACATGAACAGCTCAAAGAAGAACAATAAGTGTGTATTATTTTAATACATTTATTGAAATGGAAAGACAGCATAGATATTGTATAAGGCAGTTATTGTCAACTCATAAGGTAAGGAGGGCCCTAAATGTGGCCCCTGACCGTTCTAAAGGGCCACACACAATATTCAGTGTATTACAAAAGACGGATTGAGATTTTAGACAAACTAAGGCCGGCCATACATAGAGCGAAATTTGCTTGATTCCCCCATCAACACAGACAGTGTTGATGCGGGAATCCCTCCTGCCAGGCTACTGTGTTCTCTCGGTGGGTGAAGCCATCCATAGCAGCCGCTAGTGATAATCGCAAGAGAATCCAGCAGGCTGGTTGTACCCAAGTTGATTGATCGATCGAACTGGGTACGATAAGCCTGCCCATTAATGGTTAGAATCTCGACCGGTTCCTGCTGAACCGGCCTAGATTCAAACCGTGTATGGCCGGCCTAAGGAAGACAGTCAGAGACTGCTGACATACAAAAGGTGTGGGTGAAGACGGAAGACAAATAAAAAATAGACAGTAAGAGACTGGGGATGTGCTATTTGAAACATTTAGAGAGTCTTTATAAGGCTCCATTCACACTAGCGCATTTTTTGATGCATTTTGCATTTTGCAGAAATGCAGGGAAACCTCTGCGTTTTTGGAAAGGGTCAGGGACATTTTTTCATGCAAAATGCAGCGTTTTGCATGTAATAGAAGTCAATGGACCCGCATCCAAAACGCAAGTGCTGCGTTTTTACCGCGATTTTGCCGCAATATTTTTTTTTTTTTTACACTGTATATAGCTGGTTGCTAAGCAACCACAGTGTAAAAAAAAAAAAAAAGCAAAACGCGGCAAAATTGCGGTAAAAACGCGTCTCCAAAAACGTGGCAAGCACCGCAAAAAGCACTGCAAAAACGCTCAAAAGCAAAATGCATAGATGTGAATCAAGCCTTAATCAATGCTCCCAATACTGATTACTGGGGTCCACAAAGGAATGAAAACAAGTACCAAAGATTCAAAGGTTGAGCACCAGGATAAAAGGAGTAGTCATTTATGGTTTTAAAATATTGCATTTTCTCAAAGGTGGAATTGTAGCCCGTGTTCCCATTGCTTTGGTCAGGGCTGTTTGTGCTGCTGCCTATTTTGCAGGCACATAATGGGTTCAATGATCCGCATTTATGAAGACAGTTGTACTCTCATCTCTAGCTCTCTATATTTTGATGTAACATTTCTCACTTTAGACCCATAGTAGCTGGGCTAGATGTAGAAGGTTTGGGCAGATTGGAGTCTTGAGTAGATTGGAACATGCTTCACAGTGGGGTTAATTTACCAAAGGAGTACAGACATTTTAAGTATATGTAGGGCCAATTTTGGTTTGTTTAGAGTAGAATAGCAAAGGATTAAAACCCCTGTCAGTTTTTTTTTATTGTCTAATTGGGGAATTCCTTTCACTTCCTGCCCCAGGGTCACAGAGGAACTGAAAAAAATCTTTCTAATGTGATAGGAAATTTCTTCCTAAACACTGAAACAGGTAACTCCATTTGAATAGTTTCCCTGACTTCCCATTCTGGAGATGGCTGTGATATTTTGGATTTCCCTTCACCTTCTGTTCTAGTGAGTATGGTCACCAAGTCCAATTGAGAGGCAGAATCTTCCCAGCAGGTTACAGACACAACACTTTTATACCCTGGGGACCATTTTGAAAAAAATGCTAAAGTCATGGACTTTCTTGGTATCAAAAAGGTCCATGGCCTTTAGTATTTTTTCATATACAATTTGAGAGGATGTGGTACCCTATTCATGTTGTTTATTCCGTGGCACACCTTTAAAATAGATACACACTTGGAAACATTTGGCTATACAGTAATACCTCGGATGGCGGGTAACACGGTTTACGAGCGTTTCGCAACGCAAGCTATTATTTTTTTTAAATCCTGACTCGGTTTGCGAGCAGTGTCTCGCAAGATGAGCAGGATTCAAACCTCTGGGATGTGCAGTACCGCATGTGGCCAGATGTGCGGGGACGCCGGTGAGGCTCGGAGACGCTCGAAGTATGCAAATATCGTTTGGGTACAGTCTTGCATGACTGCACAATTGTCAGCTAAAGCGACGCAGTGCCAAATTGTAAATAGTGCTCTGTTCAGGAAGGGGGTAAAATCTTCCGGGGCTGAAGTGGTTAAAAGTCAGCAGCTACACTTTTTGTAGCTGCTGACTTTTAATAAACATGGAAATGGCTGAAACTCCGCTTTAAATAGGAATTCCACTTTCTTTGAATAATGTATATGAAATTGTCACACAAGCCATTTTGTAATTTAATGCTATTAAAAATGACTCCTCTATTTCAATCTGAAGCCATTGTAATTTTCTAAAATTGTAAAAAAAAAAAATGCAATGCAATATGGCAACCAGGAGGCATTCTGTACACAGCTGGTGTACAGAACACCAACAGAAATGCTTAGTTAAAGGAAAATTTTAGGCATTCCTCTCTAGTAGAAATTTCATTGTTGGCAAGGTACTTGGTGATCAAATACCATCAAAAGAAAGCTCTATTTGTGGGAAAAAAAGGACATACATTTTGTTTGGGTACAACGTTGCACGACATTGTTTGCAATTGTCAGTTAAAGTGACGCAGTGCCATATCGCAAAAAATGGCCTGGTCATTTACTGCTTGCCGACCGACTCACGCCGATATACGTCAGCAGAAGGACACGTACAGGCATATTAACGTACCCGTACGTTGCCCTTTAAGAAACGATTTGCGGGCACACGCGCCCGCCGCGGGCTCCGTGAGTGTGATTGTGGCTCCCACAGATTCGATGTCCACGGGGATACCCGCGATCGTCTCACGGAGAGGAAGAATGGGGAAATGCTGATGTAAACATTGGGAGCGGTGATCAGTGTCATGTCACACATAGCCCCTCCCCCCACAGTTAGAATCACTCCCTAGGACAAACTTAACCCCTACATCGCCACCTAGTGGTTAACCCCTTTACTGCCAGTCACATTTACACAGTAATCAATGCATTTTTAATCACACTGATCGCTGTATAAATATGAATGGTCCCAAAATAGCGCCAAAAGTGTCCGATCTGTCCACCATAATGTCACAGTCATGATAAAAATCGCTGATCGCCGCCATTACTAGTAGAAAAAAAAATTATTAATAAAAATGCCATAAAACTATCCCTTATTTTGTAGACGCTATAACTTTTGCGCAAGCCAATTAATAAACACTTGTTGCGATTCTTTTTACCAAAAATATGTAGAAGAATACGTATCGGCCTAAACTGAGGAAAAAAATATTTTTTTATATATATTTTTTGAGGATATTTATTATAGCAAAAAGTAAAAAATAATGTGTTTTTCTATTAAAATTGTCGCTATTTTTTTGTTTATAGCTCAAAAAATAAAAAACGCAGAGGTGATCAAATACCACCAAAGGAAAGCTCTATTTGTGGGGAAAAAATTACGTCAATTTAGTTTGGGAGCCACGTCACAGGACAATTGTCAGTTAAAGCGTCGCAGTGCCGAATCGCAAAAAGTGCTCTGGTCTTTTGCCAGCCAAATGGTTCGGGGCTTAAGTGGTTAAGGGGGGAAATCCTTCCGGGGCTGAAGTGGTTAAAGGCGTACCATACTTCTGTCTATTCGTTTGAGTGCACTCAAAACCTAGAGTGAATTTATAAGTACCCTTGTTGCATTTAAAGTTTATATGCATTGTTTATTGCTAACCTGCCTGCTGTGTGTTTCAATTCAGTTTAACTGTTACTTACACTATAATAGTCAATCAATAGATTAAGCGTATTTACCACTAAACGGGTGTATGTGTGTGTGTATTTATTGCCATATCCCAGAGCCAGACAAAAGGTATTTCTCACTTGTGTTGTAAATTGTACTTGCAGTAATTTTTTTCAACCAGGTGTACCAGAGGGGCTGAGGTTATTCTTGGAGTCGAGGCGTAGAACGAGGAACCCAAAATGTAACCAGCGAGTCCGGAGGTGGGACTATACCTTCATAACACAAAAAATGCGTCATTGGTGGAAAAGCACTAGTCTATTTTGCGGCTCTACCCTTTAAAAAAATCTGTGAGGATAATTTGTCTTGTAGATCCAATGTTTGCCAAGTGACAAATATTAAAAAGAAAAGGTTTGCATTTATAAACATAACTCATTGGCCTCTAGTTCTTTGCAGCACTGTTGCATAGCAAGATAAATAAATTCTGTTTCCAGGCAATGAGTAAAAGACTCTTTTTGATAAGTAAAATTTGCAATGAATAAGCTTAGCCTGAGGCTTGAGACACTTGTCTAGGTTTGTAATTTAAACCTCCATACTATATACTTCATATTCACCGTCAAAGATTGCATTGAGGGCTACTGTTTATAAAAAGAATGCACTGAAATAATATTCATTGACCTACATATTTCCTGTCTACATTCAGGGCTCATGCAAGTAAAGCCCCATACACACGGTCGGACTTTTTCATCAATTTGGTCCGATCGGACAAGGTTGTTGAAAAATCAGACCGTGTGTATGCACCATCGGACAGTGTTCGTCGGTTTGTCCGTCGGACAAAGTCTTATCTCCTGCTGGAAAGATTTGCCGTCAACCCGGTCCGATCACACCAAATCCGATCGTGTGTACGGTTGTCCGACCGGACAAAGTGCTACGCATGCTCAGATCACATTACAAGACCAAAGCTATTGGCTACTAGCCTCTACGTAGTCCCGTCGTAGGCAACAAACGTCACCACGTTCAGAATGATCGGATTTTCCGACAACTTTGTCCGACCGTGTGTACGCAAAACCAACATCGGACAAGGTATGACGGACATGGTCCGACGGACCTGGTCCGCGGATTGTCCGACTGTGTGTATGGGGCTTTAGAGTTACATATTGCAATGTAGCTACCTTACTATGTAGTCTACTAAAATAAGTGTCTACGTAATCTACTAAAATAAGTATAAAGTTAAAGTGGATGTATAGCCCATTTTTATGACAACTCCTTGTTATAGAATCAAAGTAATCCACTTTCCAACCAGCCCATAGTAAAAATAGTCATTCATTTGACGTTAAATACCAGTGTTATGGCAGCAGCTAGATGCCATAACTCCGGTATAGTCTTTTATTATGGGTGAGTCTACTATGGGTGATTCTACTATGGGTGAGTAGGATAAAATGTTCTGTTTGCTAGGCAGGAAATCAAGTGAGGGCAAGATGGCCCCCACTCTCCTCTATGCCCTTGGAGGACCGGAGCGACCTCTGACGTCACTTTCGGTTCTCGAGCCAAATGACTTTTTTTATGAGTCTAATAGCAAAAAAGAGGACATGTCATGCTTATTTCTATGTTTACATTCCTTCTAAACAAGTGATAAAAGAAAAAAAAAGGGACGGTGTAAAAAATAAAAAGTAAAATAAATAATACATTTTTTTGTACGACCGTGCAACTGTCAGTTAAAGAGTATCGCAAAAAATGGCCTGGTCATTAAGGGGGAAAATCTTCCGGTCCTTAAGTTACGCCGATGGTTCCAGAGTAAGTAGTTAATAATTAGTAATCAAATATGATGTCATTGCTTCTGGGTTACTATTACGAACAGCCGATCACAGCTGATCCCTTCTTTACTCGGCTGTCCGGCCGGCTGGTTGCTCGGGTCTCCCGTTGGGACAAGCGGCTGGTTATCCTCTCTGATTGCTATTACAAGAGGGCCGACTGCTGGTTCTAAAAAACGATACCAGGTTGATGCCTGCAACTGCAGGCATCATCCCGGTATAACCACCAAAAGTCGCTGAACGGGAAGTGGTTAAAGTGCATGGTAAAATAGATTATTTTGTATACCAGCCTTTCTGAGTTAGAAGTCCATGGAACCCTAGGGTTTGTTAGGGGTTCCTTAGGAAGTAAGCAATAGCAAATTAATCTCCTACCTACACTGACCACCATTCCACACACACGTCCCTGTTCTGCCTCTCGTGCCCAAAGACAGTCCACCACAGACCGTCCACCACAGACCGACCACCACAGACCGTCCACCACAGACCGACCACCACAGACCGACCACCACAGACCGTCCGTCACAGACCATCCGTCACAGACGGTCCACCACCAGTCAGTTCTGTCTGCACTGCATAGAGGAAGGACGTGCGTCTGGAGCTCCGGCCGTCAGGAGCCCCTCAGCCCTTCAGCCCCCATCTAGCCAGCTAGCCAGGTCTCTTCCAGTCTCTTCCAGCTCGGATCCCGGACCCCCCTAGCAGCGGTAACGGGGATCGGGTGGGGTACAAGACCCTCCGGACCCCACAGCGGGCCCCAATCAACTCAATCGGCCCCCAACCCTGCACCGCGCCGGTCGCAGCTGCACGGCGGGCATCAGCCGCTAGGAAAGTCTGCGGCTCCGGCCTAGTCCCGGCCGAAGCCAGCCAACAGCCTCCCCGAGCGCCTCTCCACTCCCCTCTGGGCATAAAGCGGCAGCGGAGAGCTCCCCCCTCCAAACATTCCACGGCCACTCACCCACAACAGCAGACAGGGCCAGGAGCCACCAGTTCTAGGACAGGCCGTGGCTCAGGCCTAGTCCGGCGGCCATCTTGGTACACCCACACTAAAGCACTTCATTTGCTTGGACCGAGTCTGGCGGCCATCTTGGTACACCCGGACCGGTCAAATTGATTTTAAAGCACAGTTTTTACTACAAATTATTGAACAACCGTTTGATGACTTGTTTTTAATTAAGTTTTAATCAAGTTTTAAGTTTTAATCAAATTTTAACAAGTTTTTAACAAATTTTAATTACAGAATACACCCAGACCAGCTAAGTTTTTAAACCACAAGTTTTTAACAGCATTCGCCAGTAACATTAGCATCGCTATAAAGCCGCCTCTTCTTCCCCAGGAGATCAATAGCAGGATCCACCCTATCTTCATCGTGGGATCACCCCCGGTAAGGTAATTATTCTGGTAAGTAACGCAGGGGACCACCATTAGCAGTTGATCCAGGGACCAACATCCGACCGCCCCTCGGGGGGTCAGGAAGGAATTTTTTCCTCTGCTGTAGCAATTGGCCACTCAGTAGGGGTTTTTCGCCTTCCTCTGGATCAACGGGAGGGCGGGTATAGGTCAACAGGTTTTTTTCCTACAGATCCGTCACCTGAACTGTTATCGCCTCAGCAACGCATCAGTTTTTTCAAACGCATCATTTCGTCAACATCAAATTTTTGGGATCGCCTCGACATGTGCAATTTTAAATACTCAGCAGAGTCTCTCCGCAGACTAAGAAATTCGACCGCAACACTACCGACCTACATTCAAAAAATATTACAAAAAGAACGACTACTAAGGATCGAGCCGCAAGCAACCATCAAACATAAGAAGACTACATTTCAACCACAACAGTTAACATGCGCCTTGATTAACACCAGATCGGCAGTCAAGCACAGGCACGAAATCCATGACTTCATAACGCAAAACAACATAGATTGCCTCTTCATCACGGAAAGCTGGCTAACACCCGACTGCAACACCATCCTAACAGAATTAGTGCCAGAAAACTACAAGATCCTAACCGAGCATAGGAAAGGAAAAAAAGGAGGAGGCCTAGCAGTGATCTTCAAAGCTCACCTGGTGCTCGCCAAACCTACGGTACAGAACACAGCAACTTTTATGGAGACACTTACTCTACAGATGCAAACAACACCACACGAAACCATCCACATGCTGCTATGCTACAGACCACCAGGACCAAAGACAAATCTACCGATACCACTCACGGAATTAATTTCGTCACACACCCTGAAAAACAACAAGGTTCTGGTACTCGGAGATTTCAACCTCTGGGCAAACTCCACCGAAGACCCCATCGCCACCACCTGCATCAACCAACTGGAAGACCTAGGGCTTCAACAACTAGTAAATGCTCCCACACATGGGTCGGGTCACATTCTGGACCTCATCTTCAAGCAAAATATGGACATCAACATACTAGACAACATATCGCTACCATGGACAGACCACCACTCTATCAAATTTGAAATCACCACTAACATCGCCCTCCAGCAACCAAATCCGGCGGCAACAACACATTGGATCAGATCACAGAAGAAATTACACTCGGAAAATTTCAAAACCACACTAAGAAACAAAATGGCAACACTAAATCAAAACCACTCAACAGAACGATCACTCAGCTCCTTAAACAAGGCACTACTACAAACAGCAGACGCAGTCGCCCCGAAACATCGAGCACCCATCCGCAAGAAAAATTCTGGATGGTTTAATGGCGCGCTTACACTACTGAAACGGGAACACAGAAGAGCAGAAAGAGCCTGGAGAAGAAACACTACAAAGGAAAATCACACAAACTACAAAATACTCACCAAGAAATATCATAAAGCAATTTTCACAGCAAAAAAAAAGAACATGTCTCAAACACCCTCTCAAAATCCTTAAACCGGCCACGTGAACTGTTCAAACTAGTCGCCCAGACTATGAACCCCACCTGCCTTGAGCCCCGAGAAAACGAAACCCAAGAATACTGCAACGAGTTATCAGATTTTTTCATCAACAAAATCGACAACATTCAGAAAATAATTCAACAAAAAAAAAAAAACCAATTCTACTCAACCAAACCCAGGTAAGGAATTTTACATGCACAACGCACAATCACCACATTTTTCGCTTACCCCCATCACCACGGATGAAACCAAAAATTTAATCAAGAGCCTCTGAGACAGTACATCGCCAAACGACATCATTCCTACAAAGCTCTTGAAAGAATGCTCCGACATTCTGGCCCCCCGCTATTACACACCTAGTAAATCAGTCATTCAAAGAAGAGTTGGTTCCTATTTCCCTCAAGCAAGGAATCGTCAAACCACTGCTAAAGAAACCCAACCTCGACCCCAAAGATCCAAACAATCGCAGACCGGTAACAAGCCTGAACACCATCTCCAAGATTATGGAGAAAGCAGTAGTAAAACAGCTTCAACTTCATCTGGACACACACAAGCTCTTGGACCCACTACAATCAGGCTTCCGCCCAGGCCATGGCACAGAAACGGCACTTCTGAAAATATGGGATGACGCCCTAGAAGCCGCGGATGATGGAGAATCGTGTCTTCTGGTACTGCTGGATCTTAGCGCGGCGTTCGACACAGTGGACCACAACATCTTCTCAGCCGCCTCAAGGAAGTGGCAGGAGTCACAGATGGAGATCTGCCATGGTTCGCTTCCTTCTTAGGAAACCGGTCGCAGACAGTGAAACTAGGAGCCTTCACTTCGGAAACCCGGGCAATTTCTTATGGAGTCCCTCAAGGATCACCATTGTCACCAGTACTCTTCAACATTTACATCCGGCCACTCTTCAAAATTATCAGCAAATCAGATCTATGTTTCCACTCATACGCGGACGACACTCAACTGTACTTCTGTATCACCGGACAAAAAGACCAATACCAGGAACTAGGAAAATGTCTCACAATGATAGATGACTGGATGACCACTAGCTCCCTCAAACGTAATGGGTCGAAAACAGAACTACTGCTCCTCAACGCTAACTGAAGTAAAAAAACGAAGACCCCATGGACACCACCAACCATCCTTGGCCAGACCATCCTCCCAAGCACCAAAGCCAAAAGCCTTGGAGTCATCTTTGATTCAGAGATGACCATGGATGCACAAATAGGATCAGTAATCAGCGGATCCCATCATCTCCTCCGCATGCTTCGCAGACTCATCCCCTTCATCCCAGAAAAGGAGAAAGCAGTAGTAGTAGGAACCATCATCAATTCGCGTCTCGACTACGCAAACTCTCTCTACATAGGATTACCGGATTACCAGATTGCACGCATACAAGTCGTCCAAAACGCAGCAGCAAGATTAGTCACCGTAAGGAAACCATGGGAATCCATCTCCCCATCCCTAAGGTCCCTTCATTGGCTCACGGTAAAAGACAGGATCACATTCAAGACCCTCTGCCTCACCCACAAATGTACACAAGGAAATGCTCCACAATACCTTTGTGAGAAAATAGAAAAATACATACCGAATCGCAGACTTCGATCGACAGACCAAAATCTCCTTCTCATCCCCAAAGCCCGATACAAATCAAAGGGAGAACGAAGATTTGCAGTACAGGGACCTCGGTTATGGAATGCTCTACCAAGCGACATCCGCTTGGAAGAAAACCATCAGGCCTTCAGGAAAAAACTCAAGACCCACCTCTTCTAATACAGCAGGACAACAAGGGCAGACAAGCGCCTTGAGGCGATTCAGTTTGCATTTGCAGCGCTATACAAATCATTCATTCATTCACTATGACTGATGTTACTAATACTTAATACTAGGTACTTACTACACTTGCTTTGAAAAAGAAATACATGGCAAATAATTACATAAACTAACAAGTCAAACTTTTTCAGATTTTTCTTATAAGTGCAAGTATAATACTTATACTCATTATATAAAATCAGGAAACGGACTTGTTAGCTGCTTTGCCTGTAGCTGGGTCACTGTACTTGTAACTCCTCCCACTAAAGCCAGGAATTGGGGGGAGACAGCTCCATAGGCCGAAGCCGATGCACGTTGCCGGTGGCACCAATGTAAACAAACAGATCCCCATTCTGCCAGGGGAGCAGAGAGAGATAGTCTGTTCCTAGTGATCAGGAACAGTGATCTCTCTTTACTCCCAGTCAGTCCACTCCCCCCCACAGTTAGAAACACCTCCTTAGGGAACACTTAAATCCTTGATCGCCCTCTAATGTTAACCCCTTCCCTGCCAATGTAATTTATACAGTGATCAGTGGCTATTTTTAGCTCTGATCACTGTGATAAGGTCACTGGTCCAAAAAAATTTCAAAAGTGCCCAATCTGTCCGCCCCAATGTCGCAGTCCCGCTAAAAATCGCTGATCACCACCATTACTAGTAAAAAAAAAGATTTATAATAAAAAGGCGATAAATATATCTCCTATTTTGTAGACGCTATAACTTTTGCGCAAACTAATCAATATACGCTTTTTTGCGATTTTTTACCAAAAATATGTAGAAGAATACATATTGGCCTAAACTGATGAAGAAATTTGTTTATTTAAATATTTATTAAATCAAAATTAAATTAGTTTTTTATTTTTTTCGAAATAGTCAGTTTTTTTGTTTATAGCGCAAAACATAAAAACTGTAGAGGTGATCAAATACCACCAAAAGAAAGGTCTATTTGTGGGAAAAAAAGGACCTCAATTTTGTTCTGGTACAGCGTCACACGACCACGCAATTGTCAGTTAAAGCGACAAAGTGCCGTATCGCAAAAAATGGCCTGGTCATTAAGGGGGTAAAGCCTTCCGGGGCTGAATTGGTAATTTTTGGTCTCCATATTTTGTTCTTGTGCCTATATCGGTCACCAAGGCCAACCTGCCTTATTAGTGATGCCCCGATTATGCTTCCCTCTCTCTCCCCCACTCCCCTTCCCTTTTATTCCTTATGTACTGAAATTGTTTAATTGTTTAATTGTTTGCCGCTCAATTTTGTGGCGTGTACAGAAATTTTTTTTTTTCAATAAAAACTATTTAAACAGAAATATATTTAATTTAATAAAAAGTATTTGATTTAAAAAAAAGCTAACAAGTCAGTTAATATACTCACATTAAATAGCCAATCATGTGTAAGAAAAATAACAAAAGATTTTTTTTCTTGCATATTATTGGCTGATTGAATTTGTGTTCTACGCTAAGCTAAATAGACATTCACTTTGCAAAACTTACATGTATAAATGTATTGTGATTTAAAAGTAATTCTGTGTATAACTTTAAAAAATATGTCTATTAAAGAGACTATTTGTAAAGCCCTTGCAATGTCATTAATAACATAAACAGTATATCACACCATGGTGTTAAAGAACGTGGTAAATTCGCAAAAGCCATTGCTGAGTGAAGTTTTCTAATGCCAGCTTATAATTACAGCATAATTGTAACAATGTCAGAGTGGAGGGGAAAAGACCTTGAGTCTTGAATATTCTTGTTCAGCCAAAAGAAGTGATTAATGTTACACTTGTTAAGGTTATGAGATTCCATAGAGAGCAACCCTGCTGACATACCAAATGTGGGAAGTTATTAACCACTTCAGCCCAAGAAAGTTTAGCTACTCCATGACCAGGCCATTTTTTTCGATACAGCACTGCGTCGCTTTTACTGACAGCTGCGCGGTCGTGCAACGCTGTACCCAAACCAAATTGATGTCCTTTTTTCCCCACAAATAGAGTTTTCTTTTGGTGCTATTTGATCACCTCTGTATTATTTATTTTTTGCGCTATAAACAAAAGAAGAGCGACAATTTCGCAAAAACACAATATCTTTTACTTTTTGCTATAATAAGGATCCCAAATTAAAAAATAAATAAAAATGTTTCAGTTTAGGCGGATATGTATTCTTCTACATATTTTTGGTAAAAAAATCGCAATGAGCATATATTGATTGGTTTGCGCAAAAGTTATAGCGTTTACAAAATAATGGATAGATTTATACTAGAACTATATAGAACTACGATTTTTATCGGGACTGCAATATTGCGGCTGACAAATTGGACTCTTTTGACACATTTTGGAGACCATTGACAATTATACAGCGATCAGTGCTATAAAAATTCACTGATTACTGTATAAATGTCACTGGCAGGGAAGGGGTTAACACTAGAGGGCGATCAAGTGGTTAACTGTATTCCCTAGGTGTGTTCTAACTGTGGGGGATGGGACTGACTAGGGGAGGAGAGAAATCGTTGTTCATACTTAGTATGAACATACGATCTCTCTCCTCTCCCCTGAGAGAACCAGGATTTGTGTGTTTACACACACAGATCCTGGTTCTTGCTCTGTCACAAGTGATCACAGGTGCCTGGCCTCCTACAGGGACTTACAGTTATGGCGGTTCGCCCAGGGGAGCCAACTTGCTGCTGTAAAACTGCGGCAGCCAATCGGGAACCTGTTAAATTCCACAGCAATAAAATAACACATCACCTCCATTACACAAATGTGCGTATAAAATGTGAAAACAAGTATTTTCTAACAGAAATTTCAATTTTTTATGATGCATGGTACTTTAGCAAACTAAAGCTGCCTATAGATTAAAGGAGAAACATGGACAAAGCTCTTTTGGCCATACTTCTCCTATTGGCCAAAGGCATGCACTTAGTTTTGCACTCCTGTTACCCAGATTCAGCCAACAGAGAAGATTAGCCATCATAGAGCCGGGGCAGGCTTTGCAGGGATCCCAACAATAATGTCGGACCAGCAGTTGGCTCAGCCTCTCAACACATGGCTGAGAACCTGAGCCAGCAGCTCCCGCCCCCTCCACAGCACAGTGCTCCAGTGAGTGCTGGAGGGGCAGAACAGAAACCTGGTGATGGGTGTGCAGACCTGAGAACTGAGCAATCTGTGGTCTTTGGTCGCTCAGTTCTCAGTGTACAGGTAGCGGGGGACAGCCGCAGCATCAATTTGATCTAGGTTAGTATAAATGTTTGTTTTTTTTAGATTCCCATACTTCTCTATTATTTTTTTCCCATACTTCCCTATTTTTTTTTTTTTAATTCAGCCAGTGGGCTAGATAGAGGGATAGTGGATAGAGGAATCCCTGCTGGGCCATTATATTCTGACAGCAGTAATTATTTGCTGTCAGAATAAAAACACAAAAAAAAACACATTGGGGGTGATGAATCTAAGTTATAATGCATAATAGTTCATAAAACTACAAAAGTCCATAAATCCACAGGAAGGAATGGTGTTTTAAGAGAGCACTAGGTGGGCAGCTCCTCCCAGAGACAGAAAAGGATCTTTGTAAGACAACAAAAACACATGGGGTGCCTCTAAGTGCAATATTTAAAAGAAATTTAATGGGGCAGCCAAATAAACACTCACATGTGTTCCATAAGAATGTGCAAGAATGTGCATATCTAGTAGTATCAACAGAGGGGTCACCCAGGTTCCAGGCTGGTAGCCAGCTGCCACTGATGGTGTCTGATGGTGCAAGCCAGGTCACCACTCATCAGATGTAGAGGAGGACTTCCGTAACTTCCGTAAGCTTATATAGGAGCTGATTGGCACTCTGAAATGTGTTACCAGGGCAACAGGACCATCCTCCAGGTGTGACGTCACTTCCACATTCCACAGTGGTTACGGAAGTCCTCCCCTACATCCGATAAGCGGTGACCTGGCACGTACCCTCCAGTGGTGGCTGGCTACCAACCTGGAACCTGGGTCCTCTGGGGTCCTCTGTTGATTCTACTAGATATGCACATTCTTATTAAACACATGTCAGTGTTTATTTGGCTACTCCATTAAAGCTCTTATAAATATTGAATGAATGAATGAATGAAAGATTTGTATAGCGCTGCAACTGCGAACTGAATCGCCTCGAGGCGCTTGATCCGAACTGAGTTGATTCCTTCTTAGAAGAGGTGGGTCTTAAGTTTTTTCCTGAAGGTCCGATGATCTTTTTCTAAGCGGATGTTCGTAGGTAGAGCGTTCCATAGCCGTGGTCCTTGGACTGCAAATCTTCGTTCTCCCCTTGATTTGTACCGGGACTTGGGGACGAGGAGGAGATTTTGGTCGTTAGATCGGAGGTTACGATTGGGAGTGTAGTGTTGTATTTTGTCGCATAAGTACTGAGGAGCATCTCCTTGAGTGCATTTGTGGGTCAGGCAGAGGGTCTTGAATGTGATCCGATCCTTTACGGTTAGCCAATGGAGGGTCCTCAGGGATGGGGAGATGGATTCCCATGGTTTTTTTCCTGTGACTAGTCTTGCTGCCATGTTTTGAATGACTTGTAGGCGTGCAATCTGGAATTTAGGTAGTCCTATGTAGAGGGAGTTTGCGTAGTCGAGTCGAGAGTTGATGATTGTTCCTACCACTACTGCTTTGTCCTTTTCTGGAATGAAGGGGATGAGTCTACGTAGCAGGCGTAGAAGGTGATAGGATCCGCTGACTACTGATCCTATTTGTGCATCCATTGACATTTCTGAATCGAAAGTGACTCCGAGACTTTTGGCTTTTAAGCTTAGAGGGATGGTCTGTCCAAGGATGGTGGGCGGAGTCCATGGTGTTGTAGAATTAGTTTTCCGGTTTGCATTTAGGAGAAGGAGTTCTGTTTTGGTTCCGTTAAGTTTGAGGGAGTTAGTGGTCATCCAGTCGTCTATTGATGCGAGGCATTTTTCCAATTCCTGATATTGGTCTTTTTGTCCGGGGATCCGAAGGTAGAGTTGAGTATCATCTGCTTATGAGTGGAAGCATAGGTCTGATTTTCTGATGATTTTAAGAAGTGGACGGATGTATATGTTAAAGAGCACGGGTGATAAAGGTGATCCTTGAGGGACTCCATAGGAGACTGCGCGAGATTCACTGGTGAAGGCTCCAAGTTTCACTGTCTGTGACCGATTTCTTAAGAAGGAAGTGAACCATAGTAAGTCTGAGTCTGTGACTCCTGCTACTTCTTTGAGGCGGGTGAGTAAAGTGCTGTGATCCAGTGTGTCAAATGCTGCACTAAGGTCCAGGAGTACCAGGAGACACGATTCTCCGTCATCTGCTGCTTCCAAGGCATCATCCCATATTTTGAGGAGTGCTGTTTCTGTGCCATGGCCCGGGCGGAAGCCTGATTGCAGAGGGTCCAGGAGATTGTGTGTGTCCAGATGGGGTTGTAGCTGTTGTACCACTACTTTCTCCATAATCTTGGAGATGGTGCTCAGGCTAGTTATCGGTCTTCGGTGGTTAGGGTTTCTTGGGTCCAAGTTGGGTTTCTTTAGGAGGGGTTTGACTATGCCTTGTTTGAGGGAGTTAGGAACAATTCCTTCTTTGAATGATTGATTAATGAGTAGCGTTATAGTAGGTGCCAAGATGTCAGAGCATTCTTTCAGAAGTTTTGTGGGGATGATATCATTGGGTGATGTGCTGTCCCGGAGGCTTCTGATGATATTTTTAGTGGTGTCTATGGCGATCGGGGTCAGCGAAAAGTTTGGTGGTTTTGAATGTTGAATGTTGTTTGAATCGGTTTCCTCTTTTTGGATGTGGTCGATTGTATTTTCCTGTTGGATTTTTTCCCGAATGCTGTCGATTTTGTCGATAAAAAAATCCGATAACTCGTTGCAAAATTCTTGAGTTTCGTTAGTGGGGGGCTCTAAGCAGGTAGGGTTCATAGTCTTGGCGACTAGCTTGAATAGTTCACGAGGGCGGTTTAGGGCTTTTGTGATAGTGTTTGAGAAGTGTTCTTTTTTAGCTTTGAAGATTGCTTTGTGATATTTCATTGTGAGAGTATTGTAGTTTGTGTGGTTTTCTTTTGAAGAGTTTCTTCTCCAGGTTCTTTCAGCTCTTCTGCGTTCCTGCTTCAGTAGAGTAAGAGTTCCATTAAACCATCCAGAATTTCTCTTGCGGATGAGTATTCTGCGTTTCGGAGCGACTGCGTCTGCTGTTTGTAGTAACGCTTTGTTTAAGGAGCTGAGTGTTTTTTCCGTTGAGTGGTTTAAATTTAGATTTGTTACTTTGTTGGATAGTGTGGTTTTGAAGAGTTCCGAGTGTAATTTCTTCTGAGATCTGGTCCAGTATGTTGTTGAGTGGTTCGGTTTCTGGATGGTGCTGTTGGTGGTGATTTTGAATTTGATGGCGTGATGGTCCGTCCATGGTAGCGGCGAGTTGTTGAGTATGTTAATGTCGATGTTTTGTTTAAAGATGAGGTCCAGAGTGTGTCCTGAACCATGCGTTGGAGCATTTATCAGTTGTTGAAGACCTAGTTCTTCCAGTTGGTTTATGCAGGCAGAGGCGATGGGGTCTTCGTTGTTGTTTGCCCAGAGATTGAAATCTCCAAGTACCAGAACGTTTTTAGTTTTCAGGGTGTGCATTGAGATAAATTCGGTGAAGGGTATCAGGAGATTTGTCTTTGGTCCTGGTGGTCTGTAGCATAGCAGAATATGAATGCTGTCTTGGGGTGTTGTTTGCAGCTGTAGAGAAAGTGTTTCCATAAAAGGCACTGCGTTCTGTAGCGTAGGTTTGCCGAGCGTAAGGTGAGATTTGAAGATCACTGCTAGGCCTCCTCCTTTTTTTCCTATTCTATGCTCCGTTAGGATCCTGTATTTTTCAGGGACCAATTCGGTTAGGATGGTGTTGCAGTCGGGTGTTAGCCAGCTTTCTGTGATGAAGAGACAATCTAAGTTGTTTTGGGTGATGAAGTCGTGGACTTCTTGTCTGTGCTTGACTGCCGATCTTGCACATAGAGGCACCCCCCTGTGTGTTTTTGTTGTCTTACAGAGATCCTTTTCTGTCTCTGGGAGGAGCTGCCCACCTAGTGCTCTCTTGATACACCATTTCTTCCTGTGAATTTATGGACTTTTGTAGTTTTATAAACTTTTATGAACTATAATATGACACATATTACAATTGGTTTAATATAAGACTATGGGAGTTTTACACGCTAATTTACCAGAGATTGCACCATATACACTGATCAGTGGCTGCTGCTGCCGATTGACAAAAGTTTTCCAACATTCCCATGTGACAGAAATTGATTGTTAGATTGACTTCTGTCAAGCAGGAATGGCCATAGATGGATTGAAATTCGAAAGGTCCCTTCTGAACCGGCTACATCTCAAACTATATATGGCCAGCTTTAGGAGTTTCTTTGAAAAGATGTGGAACTGTGACCAGTGAAAGCAGAGGAAATACCATGACATGCCACAGGCTTCATATAGAGGACTACATTGTAAAAAATAGGCTGTGAGATTCAGTTCACAGTGTGGACTAAAACCATGGGGTATAGCAGATAGCGGTATCCACTCTCCACTATAAATAGGCCCCAAAGTCCTTATGGGGACACTGACTCAAGAAGGATTGAGGTCAGTGGTTCAGCATAACAAGCAGTCACCAATTTGAGAAGGAGGTCAGACTCAGCAATGACTCAGCATATAAACTCATCCATTTTCCTCCTCATATGGGGATACTTATAAAGATAATGTATGTAAACCCATGCAATTAACTTTTCGTATTTATTGATTTTTGATCTGTTAAATGTACCATTAAAAACATTTTTATATATCTGTTCAATAAGGGAAATAAAAATACCTGTGGATCATGTCAGAGTTTCAGAGCTGTTCTGTATTCTGTGCACACTTCCTGTGGGGTCTAATTAGCCCCCTAGTTCTTGTCTTGAACAATAGAATATTTAGTGTCTATGTTGTAAAGTTGAAGAGAGTGGGAGGGTTTGAGTGGTTTATCAAAAGACAAGTGGACAGAGCTGACACCACTCAGTCCACAAAAATGCTGTACATTGTCAGCCCAGCCCACAGCAGGACTTTGGAGTGCATTCTTCTTATGAGGGGTTTAAAGATCTACAACTTGTGCATGTATTAGAGAGATGTACTGCATACATTTTATTTTTTGTTTTGCCCATACGCTTTATTCAATATCGTTTCTTACCACTAGAGGGCAGAATTTACAAAACAAACTGGGAAATAGGAGAAAACTTCTGAGACAAAAAAAAAAAAATCATACCCTGCTTATACACGTTCATTTATATAGTGCTTACTTAATTTAGCATTCTAAATACTATTCATTCACACTTGTTCTGTTCTGTACTGTTTTCTGTGTACAGTATAAGTCAAGTGATGCAAGAAGGATCCAATGAAGTTCCATGATGGTACATGATGGCTATCTTTCAGATTACCTATAGTTGGACGTTGCAGACTGTAGTGTAGACTCCAGTGTGGGTCACAAATGGCTCCCCCAAGTGACTGGATACTTGGTGACCACATCCAAACTTGTCTGTTTGGATGATATGGTTTGGAACTGAGTTTGGCAGCAGCATGCAGGCTATGCACAAAATTCAGTGTACCATATTATGCTATAACTTTATTTCACATAGCCTGTAGCTGCAATGATGATGTCTTGGTGGAACCTGCTAGTTAGGCTAGTTTCACACTGGGGCATTGGGGGCGCTGGCGGTAAAGCGGCGCTATATTTAGCGCCGCTTTACCGTAGTTTTAGCGGCGCATCTCAGCCGCTAACGCGAGCGGCCGAAAAAGGGTTAATACTGCCCGCAAACCGCTGCTGCAGCGGCGTTTTGCAGGCAGATTCGGAGCGCTGCCCCATTGTTTTCAATGGGAAGGGGCGCTATAGGAGTGGTAAATATACCACTCCTACAGCGCACCAAAGATGCAGCTTGCAGGACATTTTTCAGCGTCCTGCAAGCGCACCGCTTCAGTGTGAAAGCCCTCGGGCTTTCACACTGAAGACACAGCAACAGCTGTTTCGGGTCGGTTTGCAGGCCCTATTTTTAGCGCAATAGCGCCTGCAGCGCCCAGTGTGAAAGGGGCCATATAGTTTAAGATAACTTTTTTATACAACCCAAAGTTTTTGAGCCCACTTTTTCCCATTTATATAAAGAATAATAATGAAACAATGGACACGCTTTAGCCCCTAAGGACCATTCAGAATTCATTGACCTGCAGCTAAGCTTCATCTGACCCACCTCATAAGGGTTTTGCATTTCGATCGATGAGAATAGGAATGCAAAGCCCACTTGAAGCAAACACAGGCCCTCAACCGTGCTATCCTAGGATTAGTTGTATGTGACTTTTTTTAAAAATCCATCTTGTTTATCGGTGCTTATTATGACTTCTTTCACATCTTATGGAAGCTAGAGTTTTTTCAAAATGGAACTCCAAACAATTTAGTACATAGTTGAAGTACATATACTGTTTAATTTGTTACCTGCAAAAGATTTTGTTTAGTCAATACTCAATGACATTATTGAACCAGGAAATTAGTGGATATTTTAATGCATATTTGAAATATGTACAGTATACTGTTGACCGGCAAAAGATTTGTAATTTTGTTTCGTCAATATAGACATCTATATTACTGAACCAGAAAATTTGTGGATCCCCTGCCTGGCTATAAAATGTGGCACAGTTCTGTAAAATACTAAATGAGCTAAACAGTATTACAAATCTTTTGACAGGTAATTCAGTAAAAATTGCATATATATATCCACTTGCCGACCACCTCACATATGAGTACGGCAAGAGAGTGGCTCTCCTGTGCCAGATCACATACCTAGTACGTGATCTAGCAAATCAAGGTAGGGGGGTGTGCTTGCCGCCGGCGCACCGGCTTTGCTGTAAATAGTCACGGCAAAAGCCAATCAGCGTGTGGCAACCAATGAATGACCACCGGCACCCATTGATCGGTGAGGAGGAAGACAGGACAGAGCACTGTCCATGTAAACAATACAGAGCTTTGTCCTGTTAGGTAGTGTGCTGACTATTGTTTCCCTGCAAAGCAGGGATTAAAAACCAGCAAATCCCTTAGTAAAAGCATCTCACAGTAAATGCACCAAGCTCTGCACATTTAACCCTTTAAATTGCCCTAGATGGTAACCTCTTCCTAGTCAGTGTCATTAGTACAGTGATTTTATTTTTAGCACTGATCACTATATTAGTGTAACTGGTTCCCACAAAGTATCAGTTAGTGTAAGTTAGTGTCAGACTGCCTGCATTACTATCACAGTACCACTATAAGTCGTGATCGCTGCCATTACTAGTATAAAATAAATAAATAAATAAATAAAAATTCAGTATATTTAACATAGTTTGTAAAGGCTATATTGTAAACCAATCAATATACACTTATTGGCCTAAATTTATGAATAAATTTGTTTTTTTTTTAAATTTGTTATTGGATATGTTTTATAGCAGAAAGTAAAAAATATTGTTTTTCTTTCAAATTTTTTGGTCTTTTTTCATTTATAATGCAAAAAAGAAAAAAAAACCCAGTGGTGATCAAATACCACCAAAAGAAAGCTCTATTTGTGGGAAAAAAAATATCTAAATTTAATTTGTGTACTATGTTGCATGACCACGCAATTTTCAGTTAAAGTTACACAGTGCCAAAAAGCAAATAATTGCCTGGTCGTGAAGGGGGTAAATCTTATGGAGGGCAAGTGGATATATACATTTATTGATAGATAGATAGATATAATTATTTTTTTTTACTGTATTTATTTGTCTTCCTTGTAATCTGCTTCAAATTTGTTAGGAAGATATGATTATCTTTGGCATACTTCTAAAGACTTCTGGCAGAAATTCATGAACTGTATTTCTCTTCTGTAACTTTAGCAGTAATGATCTACAGTATGTGCTATTCAAAGTGCAGGACTGCACCAGAAATTTTAGAGCACTCTAAATCCTCATTAAATGAAGTGAGGAAAGACGGATACTTTCCAGCTTTAGAAATGGGATTTTTTTTTAGGGTATTGTCTATCAAATGAAGCTTTTCCACCAAACACAGTCTATCACAGTACTCTGAATCAAGGTGACAGATTTAACTCAGGCTCCGAAAAAAAAGATTACAATAATATTTAAAAATTGCTTTAACTATAAAATAATGAAACATTACAGAGCAATACCCCATGCACCTGAAAAACTTAAACAAACTCCAAATATGCTGCCCATTTTTGAAACATAACAGTATATATTTTGCTAAAGTAAAGGTAAACCCATTTATTAAATATCATATAAATCTCATATAAAGCTCTAACAAATATAATTATAAAGTTGTTTTCAATCTTTTTTAACCATTTGCGTTCCAGGCTGTAAGACCCTTAATTTCCAGGGCATTTTTCAGTTTTCAGTGATAGTTTGACTGACAATTACGCTGTCATGCAACATTTTACCCAAAGTAATTTTACAGGAGTTTTTATGTTTTGCTAAATGAAGGAAAATAAAAATATTTTACACCTGATGTAGCACATTTCATGGGGCCCTAAAATTCCCCCCAAATTGTTTAATTTAGTATTGTAGCCACCCTGTTCTAGACAGGGGCTACCAGTAAATTTAGCTTCGCTGGGTTGTAGGTAACCTAGCTAATTTGTGGTCTTTGTGATCATTTGGGTTTCCCCCAAAAGTTCCCCAAGTTCAGTGTAGCCGTAGTTCCTCCCTTTTGTCAGTAGGTGGCACTGGTACCTTTAGCATTGGTTTGAAGAGCTATAGCAAAACTGGGTTATGAATATGCATACATCTCTCAGCCAACCAGTAGGAGTTTCCTGGCCACTAATGCATGCTGGGATAGATTATAAATATTCGGAGAGGTCAGGTGATCAGGATCCTCCTACCCAGACCTTGGTCTTGTATAGGTGTGTGAGGAACTGCTGTGCTGGGTAGACATGAAGCCTAAGGCCTAGCCATGTGGTCCAGGCTCTGCAATTGAGAGCCTGTCTGCGTGCATAAAGGAAAGCATAGAGACCTGAGATGAAGTGTCAGAAGTCATTCTGCCATAGTCCAGGGAACTGTTGATAGCCTGGGAAACTGTCAAGACGGTCTCATCCAGACAATTCCTGCATGTCACTGTGAGATGTTGTTGCTATAGGAGACAGCTGTTGCTACAAAACGTACAGAATGCTGGGT
Source organism: Lithobates sylvaticus (assembly GCA_028564925.1). Classification (NCBI taxonomy): domain Eukaryota; kingdom Metazoa; phylum Chordata; class Amphibia; order Anura; family Ranidae; genus Lithobates; species Lithobates sylvaticus. Next base: position 81,680,030 of record CM053031.1, read on the forward strand.
ACAGTCCAGTCACTTTTTCTGTACTGCTGTTTACCTTTCTATTTTTGTTTGAGGAATCTGCTAGTCTGCTTGTTTACTAGTTCTAGGGTGCCCTGTGCTCTACCCCTCTCTCCCTGAAGTTTTGTTGTGTGAGCAATAAACCCACTTTTGTTCAGCGTTAAAAGTGACTTGTGCCCATTTTCTACACTGTCCACAGCCCACCATGCCCGGCAACTTGCCCCCTTAGGGTGAAATATCAGCCCTCTCTGATGCTGGGGATCGAAGGGGGGGGGGGTTTGCTACAGAATATAGTATATACAGTGCAACAGTTGGCGTGCAAGATTCAGGACTATGTAATGCACAGAAAATCTTGCAGATTTTAGTGTTCACGAGTCAGTGCCCCCATATAGTAGTGGTCAGTTCCACTTTTAAGTGTTAGTGGTCAATGGTTTGGGACCTGTGCAAGGTGTAAAAGTAGGAAAAAACACAGGGTTCACACAATGCACAGTGCAGGGCTCCAGAATATTGATTCTGAGAAGAGAAAACTGGGTTTTCAGCTTTCTCTGGGTATTGATATTCCTGGATTAGGTTTCAGAGTTTGGAGACTTCAAAAAGCTTTGGGAGGGAAGAAGTTTCCAGCCCAGTGTCCAGGCTTTTCCAGGGACCATCATGATGTGTGTGCAGTTGCGTATAGCCTTTAAAATGACAGGCTTGGTCAGAGCTCAGGGGTCCCATTAGGAGGCAGGTGCACTGTGCTGGAGTTAGGAGGTTCCTTTTCCAGAGGGCTGAGAGAGTTTAGACAGCTAAGAAATTATAGAGGATCTGAGTTCAGAAGAATGAAGGAGCCTAGAAGTCTCAGGGAACCAAGAGAACCCGATGTCCGCCGGCACCCGCTGATGCTTCGGTACACAGGCAGAGCGGCAGTCTGCCTATGTAAACAAGGAAGATATCCATTTGGTTAGTACAGGAAGGCATGGATCCTGTAAAGCAGGAACACCGATCTATGCGATTTTTCTATAGCAGAAAGTAAAAAATATTGTTTTTTTTTTTTCAAAATTGTCTGTATTTTTTTGTTTATAGTACAAAAAATAAAAATCGCAGAGGTGATCAAATACCGCCAAAAGAAATCTCTATTTGTAGGGCATCAATTTTATTTGGGTACAGTGTACTGCACAATTGTCAGTTAAAGTAACACAGTGCCATATTGCAAAAAAATGACCTGGTCATGAAGGGGGGTAAATCTTCTGGTGGTCAAGTGGTTAATCTACCTTAAGTCCAAGCCCTAGTTCTGCTCCCTACCCCACTAAAGCAATGCTCACTGCTTTTGATTATTTTTTAAATTCTGTATACTGTGTGTACCTTTTATTTTTCCTTCTTTAGTCCAGTCTTGTGATACCAGTCTTTCCCTGGCTGGTAGGTGGTGCCCTGATTGCTGCAAAGAACAGTGCCATGAAATGATGTGGTATAATGTACTAAATAGTTCTCTGTGCAACCTATTCCCTGTTAGCAACATATACAAGCTGATGTAATCCCCTATTGTGTTGTTGCTGCCCACACTGCAATGTGTTTCCCGCATCCACTGGAGTAAATAGGAATAAAAATAAACCTTTTGCTTTAAATTAATTACTATGTGAATATATACAGTATCTCACAAAAGTGAGTACACCCCTCACATTTTTAAAATATTTTATTATATTTTTTCATGTGACAACACTGAAGAAATTACACTTTGCTACAAAGTAGTGAGTGTACAGCTTTTATAACAGTGTAAATTTGCTGTCCCCTCAAAATAACTCAACACACAGCCATTAATGTCTAAACTGCTGGCAATAAAAGTGAGTAAAAGTGAAAATGTCAAAATTAGGACCACAGTGTCAATATTGTGTGTAGCCACCATTATTTTCCAGCACTGCCTTAACCCTCTTTGGCATGGAGTTCACCAGAGCTTCACAGGTTGCCACTGGAGTCCTCTTCCACTCCTTCATGACGACATCACAGAGCTGGAGGATGTTAGAGACCTTGAGCTCCTCCATCTTGAGGATGCCCCACAGATGCTCAATAGGGTTTAGGCCTGGAGACATGCTTGGCCAGTCCATCACCTTTACCCTTAGCTTCTTTAGCAAGGCAGTGGTCGTCTTGGAGGTGTGTTTGGGGTCATTATGTTTTAATACTGCCCTGCGGCCCACTCTCCGAAGGGAGGGGATCATGCTCTGCTTCAGTATGTCACAGTACATGTTGGCATTCATGGTTCCCTTAAAAAAACTGTAGCTCACCAGTGCCAGCAGCACTCATGCAGCCCCAGACCATGACACTCCCAACACCATACTTGACTGTAGGCAAGACACACTTGTCTTTGTACTCCTCACCTGGTTGCCGCCACACACGCTTGACACCATCTGAACCAAATATGTTTATCTTCGTCTCATCAGACCACAGGACATGATTCCAGTAATCCAGGTCCTTAGTTTGCTTGTCTTCAGCAAACTGTTTGCGGGCTTTCTTGTGCATCATCTTTAGATGAGGCTTCCTTCTGGGACGACAGCCATGCAGACCAATTTTATGCAATGTGCGGTATATGGTCTGAGCACTGACAGGCTGACCCCCTACCCCTTCAACCTCTGCAGCAATGCTGGCAGCACTCATACATCTATTTCCCAAAGACAAACTTGGGATCTGACACTGAGCAGGTGCACTCAACCTCTTTGGTCGTTCATGGCGAGGCCTGTTCTGAGTGGAATCTGTCCTGTTAAACCACTGTATGGTCTTGGCCACCATGCTGCAGCTCAGTTTCAGGGTCTTGCCAATCTTCTTATAGCCTAGGCCATCTTTATGTAGAGCAACAATTCTTTTTTTTCAGATCCTCAGAGAGTTCCATGTTGAACTTCCAGTGACCAGTATGAGAGAGTGAGAGCGATAACACCAAATTTAACACACCTGCTCCCCATTCCCATCTGAGACCTTTTAACACTAACGAGTCACATGACACCGGGGAGGGAAAATGTCTAATTGGGCCCAATTTGGACATTTTCACTTAGAGGTGTACTCACTTTTGTTGCCAGCGGTTTAGACATTAATGCTGTGTGTTGAGTTATTTTGAGGGGACAGCAAATTTTCTCTTTTATACAAGCTGTACACTCACTACTTTACACTGTAGCAAAGTGTAATTTCTTCGGTGTTGTCACATGAAAAGATATAATAAAATATTTACAAAAATGTGAGGGTTTTACTCACTTTTGTGAGATACAGTATATAAACAAACTCTAATGCCCCATACACACGGTCGGACATTCCGACCACAAAATCCGTCGGATTTTTTCAGATGGATTTTGATCGAAACTTGTGTTGCACACACATGGTCGGACAAAGTTGTCAGAAAATTTGATCGTTCAGAACGAGGCGACGTCCAAAACATAAGAAGGGACTACGTAGAGGCCAGTAGCCAATAGCTTTTGTCTCCAAATTTCTTCTGAGCATGCGTGGCACTTTGTGCGTTGGAATTCTATACACACGATCGGAAAAAGTCTGATCGTATTTTGTTGTCGGAAAATTTTAGATCCTGCTCTCAAATTTTTTCCGTCGGACATTCCGACAGAAAAAGCCCGCTAGAGCCAACACACGATCGGATTTTCCGACAACATAATCCAATCAGACTTTTTCCATCGGAATATCCGACCGTGTATATGGGGGCTTAAAGAAACAATATCAAAATCTATGCCTTATGAAACAATAAAGTGTGTATATGCCCACCAATTTCAATCACCGTGCACAGTACACCAAAAGAAATACTTCACTTGGTTATAAAGACTGCTTGTGTATCAATAATTCAGCGTTCCATCCACATGAATACTACTAATAATGCTTCAAAACAATGGGGTTAACTAAAGGCAAATCCACTTTGCACTACAAGTGCACTACAAGTGCACTTGGAAGTTCCATAATTGTAGATCCAAGGGGGACATGCAAGGAACATAAAAAAACAACATTTTTACTTGAACATGATTGGATGATAAAATCTGTAGAGCTTCTCCTCATTTCAGATCTTCCCCTCAGATTTACAGCAACTGCACTTCCAAGTGCACTTTAAAGTGCACTTGCAGTGCAATTGTAGTGCAGAGGGGATTTGCCTTTAGTAAATCAACCCCAATGTCTTTAAATACATTTCTTTAATACTCTATATAGTGTCTTCTAGACATGTGCACTGCCAAAATATTTGTTCGATTTGGTTTCATTTGTTTTTTCATTTTTCAGATCATTTGTTATGATCGCAATTCGTACATTGGTAAATTGGTAAATTTGAAATTTCGTAAATTTTTTAATTCATAAATTCGTAGATTTTTTAATTTTTAAATTTGTAAAATTTAAAAATTTATAAATTTGTAAATTTGAAAATTCGTAAACTTGAAAATTCATAAATTTGTAAATTCATAAATTAGTAAATTCATAAATTTGAAAATTCGTAAATTTGTAAATTTGTAAATTAGAAACTTTCGTAAATTCGTAAATTTGAAAATTTGAAAATTCGTAAATTCGTAAATTTGAAAATTCAGAAATTCAGAAATTCGCAAATTTGAAAATTCAAAAATTCAAAAATTCTAAAAACCTGAAAATAAAGAAAATTTGAAAGAATAACTAACTAATAATAACTAACTATTAAAATATAGGTATTGGAATTTCCTTTCAAATTTGTCTGTTAGTAAACGTAACGAATACGAATCCAAAGTTACAAATTATCCGAAATAACGAATGCCGCATCTAAACAAATGGAACAGAAAAAATTAATAATAAAAATAATAATAAAAAGTTTTTATTATTATTATTGTTATTTATTATTATGAATTTGTTGAGTTCCATTTGTTTAGATATGGCATTCGTTATTTCGGATAATTCGTAACTTTGGATAAATTTGTTACGTTCACTAACAGCCAAATTTGAAAGGAAATTCCAATACCTAAATTTAATAGTTAGTAATAGCTAAATTATTATTAGTTAATTATTATATCAAATTTTAGAATTTTTAAATTTCTGAATTTCCGAATATTCAGAAAAATCTGTTAATTCAAATATTTTTGAATTAACAAATTTGTCAAAATCCGATAAAAAAATTATTTGAAAAAAACTGTCTTCTTTACTCCTTCATATGCAATAGTGCCCAGTGAGTTCCACTACCTTTCACACACTGCGCTCACCTCAGCAACTTGACTCCTATCTTTGATGTTTTCTGAAATAAAGCTAGTGCAAGGGATGTCTACTCTGTATATAAATACACAATTTTTACATTCTTATGGCATGATCTCTTCCAACCTCACCTTTTTAGATGCTCCTTGATACTGTATCTCATCTCCTGGTTACTAAATATAGTAGAGCTCTTCCATGTGCCATCCCAATCTGAGGGCAATTAAATAGTCAGTAGTATGCATATTGTCAATGCCAGTCCACCTGGCTTTCCTACCCTGGGTGTTACCCTTGCAATACAAAGACCTGTAGGTACTGTCATTTGAGTGTGTTGGGTAAAACGTTTGTTGCCACAGCTACAGATGAAGAATTCACTATACAATAATATATTAACTGTGGCACAAATTTTGTATTCTATCTGATCACTTATATTTCATGCAGCCTACAATATGTAGGTTGTACCACACGTCCTTTGAGAACCCGCATAGGAGAACATTATTGTGACATAAATAATCCTGATGCTAGGAATATTTCTAATGTAACACGTCACTTTAGGGAATGCCTTCAGGGCGATCTCTCCTCATTCCATTTCAGAGGAAAAGAACGGCTGTCTCCTTCGCCTAGAGGAGGTGACAGGGAAAGAAGGTTACTAGGTAGAGAGGCATGGTGGATTTCGAGATTAAAAACTAGATCACCTCAGGGGGTTAAACCTGAGGTGGGATTTGGATTTGCATCTACATTGAAATTCCTCTCCCCAGTGCCCCTCCTGTTTGTTATTTTCATCCATTTTTATTTATTTTTTGTTATCTGTTTTTTTTTTTCTATATGTGTATATCAGGGATGTGAAATGGGGTCAGTGGCTGGCGAGGAACTGGCTAATATCAAAGCCAGATACCCACAGGCTACATATTCACAAGTTACACATTCAGTTCTCATTATGTAGGCGGTTACAGTTCTAGTTCTACTAGTTATACTAATTTAACAAAAATCTTTACAAACTCTGTACCTTTAAGATGTTTTTCACCCTTTGTTGTTGATGCTGGATAAAATATTACGAACAAATTATGATTTTTACATGTAGGAGAGTATCAGAATTGGCCTGGGAGGCAAGGGGTTATTTACCGTATGTAAGTAATATACAAATAATTATTATATATTGTTTTTAAGGTAATTTACCATAGTTTAAAAAACTGTACTCAAGCAGGCGGCATACCGGACAAATTACTGAAGTTTGAAGTTATAACTTCAAACCAGTAATTTCACAGTAGATAGATAAATAATAAATGATTATGTTATAACATATAGCATAATAATATATTATTTAGCTTGATTAAAAAAGTACCTTTTCAGCAGCAAAAGATTCTCCCTCTTAACTGTGTGAGAAAAACATGGGATTATGGGTAAACCTTATACCCATAAACCCATGCTTTTTTCTTGTAGTTAAGAGGGCTGGGCTGGAGGGAAGCATGTGTCTTTAAGACACATGCCCCCTTCTATGACACTGCAGTGAGCGTAGAGCCTCCACTGCAGCATTTTGTTTTGGACAGCTTGGACCAATAGTGCTTTACCATTGGTCCAAGGCTCCAAGCTGTCCATTGAGCTCAGTGCTTCTGACAAGAAGTCATCCTCTCAGTCTCCTGCAAACAGCATGTGCCAGCATGTATTTACCCACTTGCCGACCGCCTCACGCAGATATACTGCGGCAGAAGGGCACGTACAGGCAGAATCACATACCTGTACGTTGCCCTTTAAGAGGCAGCTCCGTGAGTTGGGCCGCGGGTCCCGCAGACTCGATCGCCATGGGGATACCTGTGACCGCCTCACGGAGAGGAAAACCGGGCAGATGCTAACGTAAACAAGCATCTCCCCTTTCTGCCTAGTGACAGTGTCACTGATCTCTGCTCCCTGTGATCGGAGCAGAGATCAGTGACGTGTCACACACAGCCACGCCCCCCCACAGTTAGAAACAGGACACACTTAACCTCTACACTGACACCTAGTGGTTAACCCCTTCATTGCCAGTGTCATTTACACAGGAATACATATCAGCCTAAACTGAGGAAAAAACATTTTTTTATTAATAAAAATATTATTTGGGGGATATTTATTATAGCAAAAAGTATTTAAAAAAAAGTAATAATGTGTTTTTTTCAAAATTGTCGCTCTTTTTTGTGATTAAATACCACCAAAATAAAGCTCTATTTGTGGGAAAAGGACGTCAATTTTGTTTGTGAGCCACATCGCTCGACTGCACAATTGTCAGTTAAAGCGACGCAGTGCCGAATTGCAAAAAGTACTCTGGTCAGGAAGGGGGTAAATTCTTCCGGGGCTGAAGGGGTTAAACTGGCCATGCTGTATGTAGCTTCTGACAGGCTGCACAAAAAGCCCCATATCTCTGGAATCATAGGAGCCTTAGTGGTGGGGTAGGACTTTGGCTACCTCCCCACCCAATTTGGGATCTCTAAGACCCCAGGTCGCCGAGCTCTGTCCCTCAAAGCTCAATATTTTTTTTTTTATGTGTTCATGGCAGGTGAGGCGCTGCTTCAATGTGGCTCCACCCTAGCCTCTACAGGATACACTATTTAACTCCGTGCTCTCCAAGCCTGCCTTGCCCAAGCAATATTGTGTGTTTGGCTTCCTGTGTGCTTCTTGCCGTGTGCTCTACATCTGATTCTGTTTACCGTCCTTGGCTTATTCTTGACTATCCTTGTCTGCTTCATACCCTGACCTTTGGCGTGTTCTTTGACTATCCCTGTCTGCTCATTGTCCTGATTATTTGGCTTATCTCCTGACTACCCTTTGTTGTCCCGGTCTGCTGCTTCCTCTTTATCCTCCAGTAGCCTACCGTGAGCATGAGCTGGGAGACCCTGGGTGCAATAACCTGGAGACAGTTGCAGCAAAGTTCATCCCCACCATTAGGGGCCCTGGTGAACACCTGCTGGCTCTTAGACTCTGCGATCTGGGGAGCCTCATGCTCTAGCTCCCAGTATGCGTGTTGTTGCTCCAGAGGACTTGCTTTCCTGAACCACCCAGAGCTCCATCCGCAGCCGTCAGCTGTAGGGTCCACTACCTTAGCAGTGCACTCCAGACCCCAATGGTGTGCACCTGTCACCTGGCCTCAGGTGACCTGACAGGTACATTCAGCCTGCCCATTAACGGTTCAAAACTGGCCAAGATTCAATCCGTGTATGGTCAGCCTTAGATCTCACACTGCAGATATACAATTATGATGCTGTATGCACAGGCATGCCTAGGCACACTTGCATTTTGGGAAGTACACTGCTATTTTTGTTAGAAATAATTCAAGAGAAATAGCTAAATCTTTCATGGCACTGCATAGGCACAATTATCTTTTCAACATTTTTCATATAATATAGCAAAATCTTCACTTTTTGAATTCAGTTCCTCTTAAAACCACCAGGAACAAGTAATATCAGTGTGTATAGAAAGAAGGTGATGTGACCACTCTCAACGTATAGATTTCAAATACTCCTAGCAGCAGAGATGTCTTAAAGAATATAGCTGAACAATGAGAAAATATATTTAAGAGTTAAAAGGAAAAGTGAAGTCTTGTCGATTCAGCTTACTCAGAAACAGCAAATATGATTATCCAGCATGAACGTAACAATATGCTTAGGATATTTAGCCTGTTGAGATCTGTCAGTGCTGTGTCAATCTGCTCAAGAAAACTTTTGTATTACTAGACAGAACCCTATTCACCTCGGTGAGAAATGCAACCTGGAACATTTGCTTATCACAAAACATAACAAGCAAACCTTATTGTCATCATGACTGTCTGCCAAAAGTAAAATCACTTATTTTCTTTTTTTAATGTGCTGGGCTGAAACTAAAAATTGGTTTTAAAGACAACAACTTCAAGCAACAAGAAAAGTCAATGAGTAACTGCTAATTTGAGATGAGTGAGCTACTTACAATCTATTCTGACAGCAATTTGCCACAACTGTTGACGTGATTCCTTGTATTAGGTTTTCCAAATCTATAGTGTTTTTAAATATGTTTGGTGATTTTAACCTGTAAACTGGTTTACTAACTAAGGGAGCAAACTAAAAAAGTTCTCCCTTAAATTATATCAGCAGGCATATTGACTGTGTTATGCTTCTAGCAGAGATGCTGTGAGCATGTGGGCTCCCTTTAATGTTGACACCATCTTGTACACTTTTAAGTATTGTATGAATCCCTAAATAGAGGATACCAAAATATGGGATTATTACCAAACACTAAACTGGTTCT